>PVKB01001731.1:0-368203 GCA_004027205.1 Ctenodactylus gundi | reverse complement strand
CGTCGGAAGAAGAGGACCTTTTTGGCAGCAGCACGCACCCGGACGAGGAAGAGGAGGAAGAGCAGGAGGAAGAGGAGGAGGAGGAAGAGGAGGGAGATTTAGATTTGGCCAGCGAGTCAACACGCGCTCAGTGGAGCGAGGCAGACGCCCCGTTAGCGGTAGTGAAAAGGGAGCCCGCGGAGCTGCAGGGCGAAGGCGCACGCACGGACTGGGAGCCTGTAGGGCTAGAGGAGCCAGTTGAGCAGAGTAGCACAGCCTCTGAGCTGCGGGAGGCCTCCGGCCCGGAGCTGGCGGAAGTGCCCACGGAAGCCCCGAGCCCAGAGCCCCGAGATAGCAAGGAAGACGTGAAGAAGTTTGAGTTGGAAGCTTGTAATGAAGTCCCTCCGGCTCCTAAAGAGTCCGCAGCCAGTGAGGGTGCTGATCAGAAAATGAGGTTTGTTGTTTCTCAGTTTTAGACCAGACGCTATCTCCTTTCATGGGTCATGTAATGGCGCACGTAGAGCCGTGTGTTCTGCCATTGGCCGGCCAGACTGCCGAAATGCTAGTTTTACTTCCAGAGTTTAATTTCTCTTTATTTTATGCTGATTACATGATCTTTTTTCTTTTCTCCACCTACCGTGGTTTTTTCCTTTAATTCTTTCTAATTATCTTTAGCCAACAGAATTATTTAACTCCTGTGGGTCTGAGAGCTTATGGTTAGGTCAGTTTTCCAATCTGAAGATGTCAGGGTGTCATATTTTTTTCAGACCTAAATTTCGGGTCGGTAAGGATGCTTGGCACGTATTTTATGATTTTGAGTTTGTTTCTGTCAATCTGCCGTCTCCTGGAGTGACTCTTGTCTTTTATCTCTAGCTCCGTGGAAGAGGACTCAGACGCTAAAAGGCTTTCTCGAGAGGAGAAGGGTAGGTCCCCCAGTGACACCGTCTTTTGGAGCTCAGTGTCCTCCACAGCGAGGCATTTGGTTTTGTTCCATGCGCTCTGTTCTCTCACCCTGATCCGTCCCAGTTTCAGGGGTTTGTTCCCACTGAAAGGCATTCTGTCAAGGGGCAGGGCCTGAACGGTAGCAGTGATCTCTACCCCAGAGGGCCACTCTCCTCTGTGGCAGGTGCCCTCATTGGGAAGGGTCTGAGTTGCTGTTCACTTTGGTAAAATCAGTGTGTAAAAAGTAGCTGTCAAGGGCCTTCTTTTCCTGGGCTCTGTCTGCAAGGGCCAGAGTGGGGGAAGGAGAATTGATAGAGCGTGATCACACTGCCATTGGCTTTGTGTGGTGCAAAGCCACCATGGTTTCGAAACTCAGGCTCCACTGTGAATGCCCACCTTGGACCCACAAGACCCTGGGTTCCGTCCCAGACATCACAGACAGGATGACCCTCCTTTGTGGCCATTTTCCACACATTAAGGAGGTTCCCTGAGCTTCCTTATTCCTGGCTTCTCGCTAAAAAGAGCATTTCTGGCACTGGTATTGAGCAGTGGGCAGTCACAGGGCTTTGAGGTCAGTGAGTGTGCCTTATGTTGCTGTGCACCCATTTTGGCACTATGGGGTCATTTCTGACATGAATATTGATCTTCAGGTATTTTGGTGTGACTACAAATTTCTTTTGATACAGGTCGTAGCAGTTGTGGTAGAAATTTCTGGGTTAGTGGACTTTCTTCTACGACCAGAGCTACAGATTTGAAGAATCTTTTCAGCAAGTATGGGAAGGTAAGAGTCTTATGCGTCTGGAGCAGGAGTCTTCTCAACCTGGGTCAGGTGCTGGTGTGCAGTTACTATGAGGCTTTAGGGCATGTTCTGCTCCCAGGTCCCCTGAGACAAGCCTGTACAAGGACTGCGGGCTTTATCAGGAGCAGCAAGGAAATATGGAGGATAGACATCCAGAATGGGGTGAGAACTTAGATACTGCATAGTAATTCTTCACAGCAGAGCCCATGACAGCTCATGTGTCAGAATAATCGTTGGTGTGTCCTAGTTGCTCCTGACATCTCTGCTGCAGGTTGTGGTGGTCACTGTTGCTGCTCTAACTCTTCAGTAGAGTCTAACCTGGCTCTTCTTGGTCTGTTTCAGGGCATTTGCTGATGCACCTGCCCTCCCTACCCCTGGTGCCACTGCAGTCCCCTGTGTGGCTGGCCTTCTCACCATTTCCTGAACCCCTGTTTTCTGGGCCCTGCAACTTCCTTGTTCTACTTTGCTCTCAGGTGTTTGCAGTGTAGCTGGAGGTAGATGGAGCATAGTTTCTTCTACTTTTCCATTGTTAGCAATGGGACAGTAGTGATTCTATGGAATGCACATTGAGGATAATTGATGCCCTCCTGGGCATGATCGCACATGCCTGCCATCCTAGTTGCTTATGAAACTGAGGCAGGAAAGTCACAGAGGCAAACCAGAGTATTAACTTGACACCTTGTTTCAAAGTAAAGGGCTCAATGAGAAAATACTGGCAATCAGTCCATTATTACAGAGAGGAAATTTAATTTGATACGGTCATAGAGATAGCCACCAGCTGCCAAGACGTCAGCAGTATAAGTGTGCCTGCGTGCTCCTGCCTCTGTGTCCCTAATAACATCACCTCTCCTGACTTTACCAGTTCGGTGCTTTCAGCAGGAAGTGGTCACCCTGGGGCATGTATGGTTTCGGGTGCTTAATATCCTTTATTAGAGAGATTGGGTAGGCCACCTGCAGCCTCCCTTTGTGACTAAGATTTTATGTGATTCAATGTATATAATTTCTCACTCTGTCAGCTGGCACCCATGGGTCCCTTCCTGGGCTACAGTGCCTATTTCCCTAAGGGGGAGCCTCACTTGATCTGGAGGAGCTATATGATCTAGGCTGCATGGAAGAACTTAGCTCTCTGGCACATCATTGAATTGTCATTGCTGGTAACAACTTAGTCTTCCAGTTCCTAGCACACAGGCAGATGCACCTTCCTTTTTTGTCACGTGGCCAGGTGAATGTTCTGTGTCTGTCATTTCTCACACGTGTCACAAAGCACATTGGAGGAGGCAGTGAGAGGGGGAAATGTATCTTACGTCTCACTGGGCCTGTGCTGTCTCAGTTTCCGGGAACCAATTGGAGTGACTAAGAGGAGGCAGGTCATTTGTGGAATGGCCTTAAGTCTACAGCATTCAGCCCATCCTTGAGTGGCCCTCAGGCAAATGGGGACCCGACTTCCCTGGCTCTGCTCCTGGGCTTGTAACTCCTGCCGCATTCCCCTCATACCCTTCTCCTGCACACAGCTGTGCCCTGGCTGTGGGCCAGCTTATGCAGCCTGTCATCTTAGCCCTCTGGCTCGCTCTCAGGTGGTGGGTGCCAAGGTCGTGACAAACGCCCGGAGTCCAGGAGCTCGCTGTTACGGCTTCGTCACAATGTCTACTGCTGAAGAGGCAACCAGGTGCATCAGCCACCTTCACAAGACAGAGCTCCACGGGAAAATGATCTCCGTGGAGAAGGTGCGTCTCGTCTCTTAGCAGAGTTAGCCCGGTGTGGGCCCAGGAGCACTGGAAGCACTGACGCAAGTTCCTTCCTCTAGGCAAAAAATGAGCCTGCTGGGAAGAAAGCCTCTGATAAAAGAGATGGCGAGGGCAAGAGAGAGAAGTCCAGCACCAGCGAAAGGTAGAGCTTTGTTAGCCTTGGCCAGGGTCCCTTTAGTCCTCTGTGGTTCCTGAGAAAGGGAAAAGTTTGTGCCAGCCGTGGGAGGTGATTTCCTGACTCCTGTCACTCAGTGCCCACTGTGAGGTCCAGGCATGGTGAGGTTGTCTCTCTCCTTCCCTGCTCTGACACACTTAAATGGTGTGGGCCTGTCACAGGTCTTCGAACCTCAAGAGAGATGATAAACCCGACAAAAAAGATGATGCCAAAAAGTGTGAAGATGTAAGTGGAGAAAAGAGTAAAGAGCCAGACGATGCGAAGCCCAGCCCGTCAGAGCGGTCCCGAGCCACAAAGTCAGGTAGCAGTCAAGCCAGAGGGTGGGCTCATCTCTTCTCCATATACGGTGCCATCTGCTAATTCCTGTGGATCAGGCATCAGCATAAAGTAGTTCTATCATCCTGCTGTCTTTTCCTGCAGGAAGTCGAGGCACCGAGCGGACCGTGGTGATGGACAAATCCAAGGGTGTGCCTGTTATCAGCGTGAAGACCTCTGGGTCCAAAGAAAGAGTGAGTGTGAATTTCCTCGTTAGGGTGTTTAGTTTATATAGCTTTATGTGTTGCACAGGTGGTCACACTAAATTATAAATCTGCTGTACGTGTATAAAAATGTAGAAATTTTAAAACGAGAGAAAAAAACAACAGTTCCTAGGAATGCCTGCTGTCCTGGGGCCCTTCTAAAGGATAAAGCTAGAGGATGCTTAAACTAAGAGTTTAACACTGTCCTGGCCAACACAGCAAGACTGTCTTGGAAAGAAAGGCTGGGAGTCTTGCTCAGTAGTGAGCCCCTGCCTAATGTTTGCAAGGCCCTAGGTTCCTTTCTGGGCATGTCCTCCCACTCTTCCCCTGCCCAAAAAAAATTAGAAATTAGCCATGTCCCAGCACTCTTTGAGACACTTGAGTTAGGAAGATGGCAAGTTCAGGTCCACCAGGGAAACATTAATGAAACCCTATCCCAAAATCAGACATGAATCTGTGCTGGTGATAGAGCTCAGCCAGAAACAGACTCGTCATGCAGGCTCTCATCCTTAACACTCAGATGCCCACATACCTGATTCTTCTGTTGTCTGCCATGACTCCATTTTATTCTGTCATCCTAGGTCTCCAAAAGCCAAGATCGCAAGTCAGCCAGCAGAGAGAAGCGGTCAGTTGTGTCCTTTGATAAAGTCAAAGAGTCCCGGAAGTCCAGAGACTCAGAGTCTCACAGGTGAGGTGGGGTTCACAGGTGTTTGCTAGTTTGCTTGTGTCTCTAGACCATGGTCACAACCATGTCCTGAGTCCCTACTGGAGAAAATTGGCCTTTAGGCTTTGTGTTAAGAGACCTGCCGTGTTTGCTGTGTCCTACTGACCTCACCCAGTGGCCCATCTCTTTCTGAGGATCGTTTTGGGTGGCAGAAGGCTCTTGGGGCCTGTGCACCCACCCGTTTCTCTGACTCCTTTCTGCTGCTGGTTTTGGAATAAAGGACCAGTTCACATTCCCTCGCTATGTAAAGTGAATTCTAGTTTTCATTTTTAATTTGTATCAGATGATGTCAGACTCCAGAGAACATTTGAGCAGTGTCTTAGTTCCTTTTTCATTGCTGAGACAGAATAGTTTATGTCCACATATTAAGGGATGAAAGAAGTATTTTAGCTTGTATTTTCAGAAGGCCTCAGTCCATTCATTTGCTGCTAGCATTGGTGGAAGCACATGACAGACATTGACCTAGTTGGAGAGCTGTTCATGGTATGGTGAATTGAAAAGCAAGTGAGGGAGGAAGGGCAAAACTAGCTTAGATCCCTCTGGGTCTTATCCTGGTAATTTGCCCCTTCCAGGTCAAGCCACAGTGTTCCCCTCCTTCCAGTTCACATGCCCAGTAATGTACCACACAGCCATCATCTCCTACGCACCACCAATTCCCCGCATGCCTATATTCCTCCCCTCCTAGTTCGATATAGCCGGCCTCACCTCTTAGTTACGTATAGCTCCATACCTATCCTACAACATGCAAATCCAAGAAGCTTCGGGACATTTCAGATCCAGAAACCACAAGCAGCAGTGAGGTCCAGTTCATGGACAATACGCCCATTGCTCTTTTGTGCCCTTTTTGATGAGACCAGGTTGCAGGCCGGTCTCTCAGGCTCCCTCAGCAGTGTGCCCTCTTGCCAGTGCAAGTGCCGCCATGGAGTCTGTTGCTGTATGCCCCATCAGCAAGCTCTGAGCCTTCGACATGCTGCCCGCTCTAGAATTTTGTCCTTTCAGGGAGAGCGAGACTGAGCGGGAACGGGAGCAGCGTCTACAGGCACAGTGGGAGCGTGAGGAGCGCGAGGAGCTGGAGTTCGCCCGCGAGCGCCTGGCCTTCCACCGTCGCCGCCTGGAGCGCGAGCGCATGGAGCGGGAGCGGCTGGAGCGGGAGCGCATGCGCGTGGAGCAAGAGCGCAGGCGTGAGCAGGAGCGCATCCACTGCGAGCGGGAGGAGCTGCGGCGCCAGCAGGAGCTGCGCTACGAGCAGGAGCGGCGGCCGGCCCTGCGGCGGCCCTACGACCTAGACAGCCGGTGAGCTCAGGTTCTAGCCGCCCTCAGGGAGGTCCCGGCACCTGTTGGCTGGGTCTACAAGAGTATATGCATAGTTGGGCCCTGGGCACAGTCCTACCATCCCAGCACTCTGGGAGGCAGTTGAAGGCAGATCCCGCATCAAGCCGAGCCTAAACTGCTGACTTAGCAAGACCCTGCCTCAGCATCAGACCTTAAAAATGGCCTGGGGGTCCTGGAGGAATGGCTCAGTGGTTGAAGTGCTTGCCTAGCAAGTGCTAAGTCAAGCACTAAGTACCAGAGTTCGATTCCACAGCACCACGTAGGCTGGGTGTGGTGGCACACGCCTGTTAACTCAGCACTCAGGAGGCTGAGGCAGGAGGATTACTATGAGTCCAAGGCTAGCCTTGGCTCCGTAGTGAGTTCAGGACCAGCCTGGGCTACAGAGCAAGATCCTGTCTCAAACCAAAAAAAAAAAAAAAAAAAAAAAACCATGGTCTAGGGGGAAGAAATGGGTTGAAGATGTAGCTCGGTTTGATGCTCTGGGCTCAGTCCCCAGAGCCACACAGTAAAGATGCCCAGGCTCGTGCTGCTCCTGCCGGGCTCATGCTTCAGCAAGTGCCCTCCGTGGGGATGGGCTGCATAGTGGTGCCGGTGAATCACTCGGTCCCCGTTCAGGCTTAGGCTCCGAGAGAACTAAGACCTCCAGAGCATCTTGCAACCAAGCTGGGCAGCTTCCCCCTCCAAACTCCTGGCCTGATGGAGCTGGGAAAGCTGTGATCGACCTTGCAGGGAGTGCGCCTCCTCCGTGGACTATGACGATCCACGCTTCTGCTATAGCAGTCAGGGGTGCCCTGAGTCATCTTCAGGGGAGACAAGATGACTAACTCCTGAGAGAGAGCTGGGGGCCTCCCTGCTGTCCTAGAGGGGAAGCCACGGGTGGCTATGGAAACCATCTTCATTAATCATTTGTACCTTTGATGTGGGAGAGCTGGGGAACAGGGCCAGCCCAGGGTCGTCAGGTGTTAGGCAGCTCATATAGGGAAACATTCTGTCCTTGTGCTTGGCACTTCCAGCAGGGACGATGCCTACTGGCCTGAAGCCAAGCGAGCTGCCATGGATGAGCGCTACCACTCTGACTTTAGCCGTCAAGACCGCTTCCACGACTTTGACCACAGGGACCGGGGCCGCTACCCCAATCACTCTGTGGACAGGTATGCAGACCCCCAGCCCGTCCAGCCACCTCCCCTTGCCCTTGTCCGTGGCCTTCACTGCTTCCAGGAGCCCACAAGTCACCTCACTCTCCACATGGCAATCTGAGTGTCATTTTCCCTCCTCATGGTGTCATTTTACCTCCCATCTGCAGGAGAGAAGGTTCGCGGTCAATGATGGGAGAGAGGGAAGGGCAGGTGAGTGGAAGCTGCAGTCGGTCAGAGCTGTAGTTTTGAAACACGGCCTGGTGGTGTCTTACTCCAGGGGGCAGACTGTAGGGGAGGAGCCAGAATTCTCTGGGCCTGTGGATTGGGCATGTGGACATTATGAGTTACTTTGCAAGACCCTTATCAAGATGCTTGTTCTTGGCCATGAGCACAGACTATGACACTGAGACCCTCAGTGGCCATTGCATCTGGACTTGGCTATGGTAGGAAGTGGCACTATGGCTGAATGATGGGTTGCTAGAGTCATCGGACTCAGTCATGTCCTGGCCAGTCTTGATTCCCTGTAGAGCAGTCCCTCCTCCCTCAGTGCAGAGTTTAGAGGAGGTGATGTTCCCATCTAGGAAGTGTGTACACCCATCCTCAGCTGCTGTCCGAGAGTCCAGGGCAATCTGCTCCTAGGCACTATAGATGCTGTTGCTGCCAAGTGGCACTTGGTGACAAAGTGATATGCAACCTCACAGGAAAGAAGCCACAGAAAGTCACAATTCGGGCTGGGTTCTGGGTGTACTTTCCATGTGGGCTGTATACAGACAAATATTAAATCCTAGGGAGATGGAACGGGGATCGAGGAGTTACTGGGAAACTATTGTCCTCTGCTCCACTGGTTTCTTGCCAGTTTTGTGCCCTAAGGTAAAGGGTGTTTGATGACAGCATCCAAGGCCTTTTGAGACCTCAGTCTTTCTCTTAAGTTCCATGAAGCTGTCAGGAGCCTGGCCTGCGTCTGGGGGGAGGAAAAGCAGCCTGAGTGCAGCTGTGGAGTTAGGTTTCTGCCACTGGCCCCGTTGCTCCTGGGTAGAGGGGCATCGGCACAGGCTTGGGGCCACCAGCTGGGAGCAGGCCAAGTCATTGTTTGATGTGCTGTCGCCAGTCACCTGTGTGCCATATCTGGAAGGGGCAGTAGGCTAGCGGGGGTAGGGGGAGTCGCAGGGAATCAGCACCCACTGTGCTGCCAAGGAAGGGATTTGTGGGAAGGTGGAATGCTGCCATTCTCTCAGCCATCAGCCACATAAATTGTAGGGCTCTCATAAGACCTTACGGGCATTGCGTGCAATCCCAGGGCTTTCACACGAAGTTATATCCCAGCCACTTTTTTTTATTGGTTTTTGAGATAGGATCTCGCTGATGTCTTGGCTGGGCTCAATCTTGTAGTCTGCTTGTCTCCTCTTCCCAAAGTCCTAGGATGACAGGTTAGTGCCATGAGCCCAGCTGAGGATCATCAGGAAGTGATTCTGGGGACAGAGGAATGGCACAGCAGTTAAGATGTTTGCCTAGCAAGTGCAAAGCCCTGCTCTTTGATTCCCCAGCACCACATAAAGCCAGGCATGATGGCACACAACTGTAATCCTAGCAGTGAGGAGGCTGAGGCAGGAGGATTACCATCAATCCAAGGCTTGCCTGGGCTACAGAGCAAGACTCTGTTTCAAAAAATGAATTAAAATAGATGTGATGCCCCTGCTGTTGAGGTTGAGTGTCAGGTTATTGGCCCTTGGCATCCCTTCTGAAGCTGTCCAGGGCCCTGTGGTCAGACAGCCTCCGCTTGCCCCAAGTACTGTACTCCTCCAAGCCATGCACCCTACTGCCAAGACACCTGCCTTGTGACTGTACTTATCAGTAGCCAGGTGCCCCAAAGCAGTTACAGTAGGGTTGGGGTGGAAGGCTCATCCTCACCAGGCTCTTCAATGTACCCAGCACTATCCTGAGCGCCATGGAGGACCTGAGCGCCATGGCCGGGACTCACGTGATGGCTGGGGCTACGGCTCCAACAAGAGGATGAGTGAAGGCCGAGGGCTCCCCCCGCCCCCCAGGTTTGTGTCCCATCCCGTGGGCCTGTGGGGCTTCCCTCAACACCATCAGACTGGCCACCAGGGGGAGGGCGTGGCCTGTCCTCAGGGCCTGGGCCAGGCATTCCAGATCAGAGGGATCTCTTTCCAAGGGGCAGACGTGACTGGGGCGAGCACAGCCGAAGACTTGAGGATGAGCGGGCATGGCAGGGCCCTGGAGAAGGCAGCATGATGGAGCGGGACCACAAGAGGTGGCAAGGTATGCTTGGGCCCGGCCGATGGTGGCAATCTGGGTAAAGGGCAGCTGTGCATCCCCCCCAAACCCCCAACTTCTGCTTACCACAATCCCTGCTGCCACCTTCCTGGAGGTCTAGGCAGGCAGCATGCTGAGGGGGTCCTGGGTTCCTGTGGCCAGTTGTGGATGTGGGATGTGTGCACCCCATACCAAGGGCAACAGTCATGTTAGTGCAAGGTGGAACTGGGTGATTCAGTGAGGACACAGCCTGTGGGCTGCATGGGAGCCGCAGGCCCAGTGTGTCCCCAGCACACAGCAGGGAAAGGAGAGGGCTGATGTAGCACCCTGACATGCCTTGCTGCTGCCTTGGCTCAGGCCCCATGTGGTACCTACCTTGTGTTACAGGCGGAGAGAGGAGCATGTCCGGCCACATGATGAACCGGGGTGGCATGTCAGGGTAAGGCTTTGTCTGGCTGCTCAGCCCCCTCCTGCACAGGGCCGCATGCGTGGTGTTGAGTTCCCTCACTCCCTGGGTACCCAGGTCCTAGCACTGGGCCCCACAAGCTACCCTTGTTTCCAGGCATGGCAGCTTCGCCCCTGGCGGGGCCTCCCGGGGCCATGTGATCCCACGCAGAGGCATGCAGGGTGGCTTTGGTGGCCAGAGTGGTGGCAGCCGGCCCAGTGACGCCCGCTTCACCCGTCGCTACTGATGACACCTGCCCAGCCCACAAGATGAGCTTCTGTTAGGAGTTACTTTCCACCATGTACAAATCATTTTTTTTAATCTGCTGCCATAATTGTAGCTCAATACAATGTGAATTTTTTTTTTGTCGTTGTTGTTTTTTTGTAATAAAGGTATTTCTGTTCACACTCTCTCTTTCCATCGTCTCTATTTCTGCGAGGCAGGTATGTTCAGCCTTGGGCAGGGACTGTGAGGCCCCGCTTACAGCATGCTTGTCCCCAGAGCTCTGTTCTCCCTGTGACAAAAGGTCACTTTCACACAGATGAAGGTACACTCTGTGTCAAGTGCTGTCCTCCCATGGGGACCTAGCCACCTCCACAGGGTGGGAGGCCCCCTCACCCCTAGAAGCTGTCTAATCTTACACCTGAGTCAGGCTGGTCAGGACGGGCCAGTGACACCTCATACTCATCCAAGTCTATGTGAGATCATCTGGTCATGTTTCCACCCAAGACAAACAGTGTGGGGGCTGGAATAGTTCAGCAGTGAAAGCGCTTGCCTAGCAAGCTCACAGACCTGAGTTTGATTCCCCAGGACCACATAAGCTGGGCATGGTGGCACACACCTGTAAACGTAGCACTTGGGAAGCTGAGGCAGGAGAACTGCCATGAATTTAGGCCACCGTGGGCGACATAGACTATCTTAAAGAAAAAAAAAAAGACTCCCTGCAGAGTTGTATAGTTGTAGAGGAGTAAAGGCACTAACTAGGGTTGCGTGTGCCTGCAGGACCGCAGACCTGCACGGACACCCACTGCTCCCAGCCTGTGACCACTTGGGAAGCTGGACCTCACGCAGGATACTACCAGAGGTGTTATGTTCCTCTACCTGTGCAGTGGTGGGGACAGGAAAGAAGCCACCAAGAGGAGTAAGTCTGGTGTCTCACCACACTAGGGTCCCCTCAACTGCAAGTACAACCCACATAAAGCCCTGAACAGGAAGCCTGTCCCCAGGCAGCTCCGGGACTGCTCTCAGGTCCTCTGAGCACTTCTTGGCCCATGGGTGTCCACATCTGTAGGATTCCCCAGATCCTGTCCCCACCCCAGCCTGAGTATGTTGGAATTCACAGCAGGGAGGAAAGGTGGAGCCAGGGACAGGTTCCCAGCAGTGTCATCAGGGCCCAGTGAGAGCCCTCCTAGTCCAGGAGGCATGGAGCTCCTCAAGAGGCCCAGCAGACCAGCTGTCTGCCCAAACTCACTGCCTTGTTTGAACATACTGCATTGCAAGTTTACTGCAAGCAAGACTTGTAAGGATTTATTTCAGGTTGGGGAAAAGGATCCAAGGTTAGACCCCCTCACCTTTCCAAAGTTGCTCTGGGAGTGGGAGGAATAGCTCAGCAGTTAGGACACTTGCCTAGCAAGAACAAGGCCCTGAGTTTGATCCTATCTCAAAAAATCGTTCTAACAGCTTCTGGAGCTCACTCATTCCCAACAGGGTATTAAGGTCCAACTCCACAGATTGGGAAGCTGATCCCAGGTTGGGAATGGCTTCTGATGGACGAGTTACATGTCCAAAGCTCCCGCGTCACCTGTGGGTTCTTCCAGAGACACGAGGCCCCAGATTCAATACCCAGCACTGGGCCAGCATGCATGGCCACACACATGTACAAAGTCCTTGAGGCAGAGGCAGAGGCAGGAAGATGGCCAAGTTGGAGCCCAGCCTGGGCAACTTAATGAGAACCTGTCTCAAAAACAGTGTCAGAGGCTGGGCGGGGCAGCATATCAAGCCCCCAACCCTCACACAGTTACGTCCTGAGCCTGTGTGCCACGAACCGCCCAACAGTGGGAGACTGAGGCAGGCTGATCACAAGTCTGGGTCCAGCCTGTCTCAGAATCAAAAATAAAATGGGCTGAGCTGCACCTCAGCGTCCTAGCCCCGGGCAGCTTGGCAGTCTTCCACGAGTAGTATGCAGAGAGTGACAAGAACTCCCCAGATCATGATCCATACCTGTAGGACTTGGCTAACCCTAGGGTTGGGTCCCAAGCTGTCTCACATGGCAGACCAGTGCTGCTCTCAGTGTGGTATGCCCACATAAGCCTGCGCCTCAGCCAGGGAAACCCCATGCCCCACCACCCTGTGGCAGTGAGCCTAGTCCGGCATCCTCTGCAGCTCCTCAGTGTGGAGCACCAGAGCTCTACAGCCAGTGGGGTGGGCTTGGACTGAGTAAGTCCCTGAACATCTACCTACCTGTCTACTCTACCCACCTATCTCATTTACCCATACAACTCTTTTTTTATTTTTGAGACAGGTCTGGCTTTGTAGTCCAGCCTGGTCCTGAACTCACTATGGAGCCCAGGCTGGCCTAGAACTCACCACAATCCTCCTGCCTCACTCAACCTTTGAGTGCTGGAATTACAGGTGTGCACCATCATGCCCAGCTTATGTGGTACTGGGGAATCAAACTCAGGGCGCCATGCTTCCTAGGCCAGTGCTCTAACGGCTGAGCCACACCCCACGCCCATTTATACTCATGTTTCCATCCCACCCATCCACCCACCCACCTGTACACCAATCCATCCTCCTGCCTCAGCCTCCTTCACTCTATGGGAGACCTGCTCCTCCTATGCCATAGGCCAGCAAGGACCAGGGGACACCCCTGGTGGAGTGCACATGAGGGACTGTGCTCCCGGCTGACACATGGTGACATGGGCACGGTGGCCTCTCACTCCCATGCAAGCTGAGCTTGGACTCAGCAGCTCAGGGTCCCTGCCCCTCTTATATGTCCCCTAGAGTCTCTCTCATAAACTGAGCACCAACCCCAGTAGTCCCAGGAATGGTGGGCCTCCTTCCAGCTCCAACATCACTACCACTAGTACCACATCCCTGGGGAGGCATCGGCTCAGGCCCGCCCACGGACACTGCTCTCCAGGTTCCTCCTATGAGTTGTCGTCAACCTCAGGGATGTACCGGGTGGCTGTGTGGCGGGGGCTCCCAGATGTGCCCACCTTCCCAGAGCCCCATCCTGGCAGGAGTCACATTCAGGCAGCCGACTATGCTGCGGCAGGAGTGTCGGGGAAGCATCCCAGGGAGAAGGGACTGGTGGACACAAGATCGGGTTTGTGTTCATGGAGACCTCTGAACAGCCATGACCCTTCCCGTGCCCTTGGGAAACTGCCAGGGCTGAGGGGGACAGGGTGAAGGGAAGGTGGCCGCCAGGAGAGAGAAGGCCAGGACCTGCTGCACGGACCAAAGGATCAAGGAGCCGAGGGAGACACGCTGGTGGGCTGAGTGGAGCTTTCAGTGAGCACTCACCTGGCCTGGGGGAGACACGCTGGGTTCCACTGCAGCAGCACAAAAGCAAAACATTAAAAGAAAAGGAAGCCAATTCTAGCAGTGTGTACCTGTCATCCAGCACTCTGGGAGGCCGAGGCAAGAGAACCAAAGGTCAGGCCCAGCCTGGGCAACTCAGCAACTTAGTGAGACCCTGTCTCAAAATTAAAAACTAAAAATTGGGCTGGGGATATAGCTCGGTGTGAAAGTGCCGGACTGGATCCTCAGTACCACTCAAAAAGAAAAACAACAGAAAAAAAAAAAAAAACCAAGCTGGATCCAACGGCCCAAACCTGTAATCCCAAGTTTTCAGGAACCTGAGACAGGATTGTGAACGAGAGCCACTTCATGGGATCTAGTCTCAGTATCGAAAGGGCTGGGTACAGCTGAGTGGTAGGGTGCCCCTGGGTTCCAAAAGACTGCAGCACTAAGAAAAGAAAACCCGCAGCAGTCAGTCCCTGGGTCCCACCTGGTGGGCACTTGGGTTGCGCTCCATTCGGCCATCCTCCACCCGGGCCGCAGGCCTCAGTCCCAGCTCACCCCAAACAAAATCTTCCAAATCCCGAGGCCCTGAGCTCGGTGTGCAGACATGCGGACCAGCCCTCTGCTGTGATGCAACGCCCCTCACCAGGCCGCAGGCTGGACCACAAAGGGGTAGCTTGTAGCCAGCAGTCACAATCCAAGAGAAACACCTGCTGGCGCCTCCAGAAGCCCAGACTGTGACGTTCTGGGCCTCACCGGGATCTCCCCACATCCCCAGGGCCAGCACGCAGGTCAGGAACACTTGCAAAGTCCTTTATTGGGCCATCAAAGCCGAGAGCTTCCCTCACGGCGGGTCCCAATGCGGTCGTGAGTCCTGGCCGCCGCCCAGCTACTTGGCGTGCTGCTTCACGTACTCCCAGCCCTCTCTGAGGTATTCGCCGGCTCTGGCGGGGGCCACTGACAGTGCGGACATCACTGTCACGATGCCTGCACACAACATGTCCCGTCAGACTCCTTGTCCTGCCTGCAACCAACCCTGAACCAGGGCCACAGATGCAGCAGGGCAGGCCAAGCTCTCAAGTGGCCCCAAGCGTCCTCCGTCCCACACTATCCCACACTGTACCCTCATTCCCGGTATCAGCCCCCTTTCCGTGGAATCCCCCATCCACAAAGACACCGTGGGGGAGGGGTACCCGCCTCATCACAGGACGGAAAGGCGGAAGGGCAAGTCCTACCTGAGTTCCAGGACTCCCTGATGGGAAAGTTAATCTTTGGGGGGTCTGGAAGCTGGAAACAAAGAGCAAGGGGCTGTTGTGTGCAAGCTCAGAAAGACCCAGCAGTCCCAGAGCCTCCCAAAGGCAGATGAGGGGTGGTGGCTTAAAAATCGGGCCAGATGCCGGCACAGAGAGTGCGGCTGCGCGAAGGCCGCCCCATGCTGGAGCTGCCGGAGCCCCGGGTACCTGCGGCATCTGCAAGCCTGTCTGCCGGCACACGTACTGGCTGAACTGGTACACAGCAGGGGGCACGGCCTCCTCCGCCCTGCGCAGTGCCGCCTCACTCTTGGCGCTGGATCCCAGCAGCTCCTGATCATACACCAGGTACACGGCGCCCCCAGCCACACTGCCTTTGATGAGAAACCTGCGGGCAGGGACAGGAGGGACAGAGCTCAGCAGGACGCTGCAGGACGCCCCTGGAAGAAGCCTGACGCTGGGGGGCTGAGTTCGAGGGGGACACTCATGTGGCCAGGTAACTCAATCAGGGACTCAGCGGTGTCTAATCCTGTCCTACACAGCACTCAGTGTACACGACAGGGCTGTTTACCACCATAACTGGTAAACTGAGGTTAAAATGGGTGGATGGGTCACTGCAGAGATCAGCCAATCCCCACCCCCGCCGTCCGAGTGGGGAGAAACATCATTCGCTACTCTGGGCCCTCATTACCCCCGATACACGTGAACAAGCTGGGCCCAGCGGCGTAGGCCTGTCACCCCACCTTTCTGGGATGAGTCAGGAGGAGTTTAAGTCTGCGACGAGCGCGCAAAACTTAGCAACAGCAAGACCCCCGTCTCAAACTAAAAAATACTTTTAAGAAGGGCTGGAAATGTACACAGTGCAAAGATTCGATCCCCAGTATCCCCCAAAAAAGTCAGCGAGCAAGATTCCGGGGGCATTTCCATTCACTGACACGACACAGGAGGATCGCTGGGATCTTCATCGCTCTAACCCTAACCCGATCAGTCTCAGTTTCCCTAAGCAGACAAGGGAGGAGCAGGTTGAGACCAAACTAGAGGGGGTGGGCGTCGCGAAAAGGGGCTCCGTCGGGAGCTTGGGGACCGCCCGGCAACCCACGAACCTCATCAGCGACCACACTCGAGCAACCATGGTCTCTGGGCTCCGCGCGCAAGGACACCCGACTCGCCCGCCGTTTCCGGTCGAGGTGCCGCACAGGCCTCGGGGAGATGAAGTCCCTCTTGTCTACCGCAAAGATCTCGGGGAATGGTAGTCTCACTAGGAGTCTGAGATTCCGCAGTTGACTACGGACCCGCCCCGAAGCTATCTGGGAAATGTAGTCCGTAAAGCCCAAAAAGCGACTCACTACCGAAGCTTCCTGGGAAATGCAGTCCTGCCCGGATGATCCTAGCGGTTTGAGATAGAACAGACGCCGAGAATTTGGAGTGCAGCCTGAAAGTGACCCAGGAAGATGTCAGAGCCGAGAGGAACTTGCGCCTGCGCAAGTGTCCTCGGCCCCGGACTAGCACAAACCGAGAGGTTGTCACGGCAACGCAAGGGCGGGATTGTTCCGAGAAGACCTGGTCACGTGACCGTCTCGGGGTGTGGCTTCCCTCCAGACGGCTAGTCGCGACGAGGTGTGAAGGCGTTGAACCGGGCTCGCCCGGCCCGCAGCGCAGTCCTTGCAGGTGGGCTGGTGCCGTTGTGACCGTGACTGGATGCTTTAATCGCTCACCGACCACCCGCGCACCCGCTCTTTGGTCCATCCATCGTGCAGCTGCCCATCCCTCCATCCATCCACCCCTCAGCCAGGAGCCCATCTAGCTATTCAGTCACTCTCCTGTGAGGCCCTGCGGCCCGCGGGCCCGTGGCCAAAAGCGGCTGACAGTGGGAGGGAGCTGCCGGTGCTGGGCGTCTGTCTCCGGAGTGGACAGCTGAGGAGTCCGCTGTCACTAAGGGAATGCCGAGAGGTCGTGTCAGGTTCAGAGAGGTAGGTGGGCATGGGAGGCTGTGTGAGGGTGAGGAGCTTGACGCCCTCTGAGCAGAGTGGGCATACCCTGTAGGCCTGTGGGCCGCGAGGGGCTGCAGGAGCTCTTGAGAGGTGAGATGCCCTGTTGAAAGAAGGCACGTGGGGGCGGGAGGAGCGGCACAGCGGTTCGAGGGCTGGCCTAGCAAGCCCAAAGCCCTGAGTTCGATTCCCCAGCACCCGATAAACCGAGCGTGGTGTAGCACGCGTGTAATCCCAGCACTTGAGAGGCTGAGGCAGGAGGATTGCTTGGAGTCTCAGACCAGCCTGGGCTCCATAGTGAGTTCACTATAGATAGATATATAGATATAGCCTTACTATAGATAGATAGATATAGATATAGCCTTACTATTGGAATTTGTTAAGTTACACAATAATGTTAAGCAATTGAATGTCAGGAGATTAGGTGTTCTCCAAAGAGGAACTTTGTCCTCTGTTGTGGGGAGGAACTCATTGCGTGTCTGTTTGCGTGCAGTGCAGTTGTGCTGTGTTAGGCGTAATTACTACCTTGGCTGTTGTACTTGGGAATGAAGTATGGTTCAAGGAGGTGTGTCTGATTGTCAAGTTGACAAGGGGTGGATTGTGACCATTGGAGAGATTATGTCAATTTGAGGGATCAGGATCCACACCTGGATTGGGTTTGGGAACCACGCCTAGATTGGGAATTGAGAACCAGCCTGTTAGACTGTGAGTGATCTGTGGGCTGGCCAATGAGGGAAGAGCACCCACCCGGATGTGGGTGGGCCAACTGGAACTCCAACAGCGTAGAAGGAAGGAAGGCAGAAGGAAGATTGTTGCTTCCACTGGGAAAGCTCTCGCCTCCCCAATCGTCTACAGGTGCTGACTTGCTGCACGCAGCTGATCTTCAGCACAGATTCACTCCAGTCATGATTTGCACATGTCTGCTGGTCACTGATCTTCAGTCTCCAGTCTTCGCCATTGTCCTTTGAACAACTGAGATCCTCAGCCCACTCTGACCGGCTGACCCAGCAGCCATCGGACACTCCTGCTCTTGTAGGCGCAAGCCACCATCTTGGACTATCTCTATCCTCAGATTTGTAAACCTTCAGAATAGATCCTCTTGTTATACTTTCTGTAAATTCTGCCTTTTGAAAGAACCCAAACGAATAGTCAGCTACTGATAAGACCTGGGTCACCAGGCATTGTGTAGTCCCAAAGATCTGTTCTATTTCAGGAGTCCAATCCCAGGCTTCACCCTTCTGGCTCAGCCTATATAAAGGCTTTGCCACCTGCACCATATGTGGGATGATGGTACACCAGTACCCCAATAATCCCAAAAAGACTTGAAATCGTTTCCCCATCTCCAGATGAGGAAATGCTTGAATTTTATCAATGACACAGCCTCGATATAACTTCTTTCCTAGCCAACCAAATAACGCCCAGGAGTCTGACAGACAACCCAGGTCCCTGCACTTTGTCCACATTAACAGCCCACCTCCAGCCAGCTAAAGCTTCTTACAGGCTGGTGCCTCTGACCTCGAGATCTACAAGAGAGCCAGAAGTTAACATATCACCAACGGAACGAAACTCATGGGCAAAGGATGGGTTCCCATGAGGCCAGGTCCAGGGGCACCAGGCCATGTCACCTAGTGGGACTGTGCAGGTAGCCTTGTGGCAGGTCTGCAGATGTCCACGGGTCTGGACTTTGGTGCGTCATCAGTCCAAGAGAAAGCATTGTTCAAGCCCACCACGTGATGGTAAGCCGGTCCATTGGGCCCATGATGCTAGCAAAGGAGGGAGAGGTGACTTTATTATGCTCTCAGTAGTCCACAGTCATCCACCAGGTGCCATGCGGTTTGCAACAGTCTGCCCTAGCTCCTCCTGCCCAGCAGGTGACTTACATTGTTTTAAGGTTTCCACTCGAGTGGGGCAGCACTCAAGGGGCGTGCTGTGGGTGTCCATGCACCACAGTCTTCACTGCCACGAGGCTCTAATTTATTGAGTCATGTGTTGGGATCTACGCTAGGTGAGTTTGAGCCCTTACCAAAGACTCGCCTTCTACAGTACGGAGATGATCTTTGGATCTTAGGCAAGGCTAAGTCTCAGGTGTGGGAAGCCACAATAGGACAGCTCAGTTTCCCAGGAGACAGAGGCTAAGCGTGTCCAGAAACAAACTGGTGTTGGGAAAAGAAAGTGAAATCCCTAGGTTGCCTTATTAGTGAAGAGAAATGAAAACCCTGAGAGGATTGAGGGAATAGTGAGGGACTCCAGCCCAAGAATGAAAAGGAAGTGTAGGAATTTTTTCGTACTAGTGGGTTACTAAAATTATAGATTGTCTCCTGTGCTCAAAGGATGAAAAATGTGTGTCTCAGGTTATTGGATTTTTTTCTTTTCTTTCTTTCCTTTTTTTTTTTTTTTAAGAGCTAGGGATATAGCTCAGCATTCCCTGGCTTCAAGCCACAGCACAGCAAAGCAAGTGATCCCAGTTAGACCAGACTGAAATTGAATCTATCTTTTTGAACTATATAAAACGGGAAGCAATGGAGGAGGAGGATAAAGAATATCTAGATACTGTCAATTATTTATCTTCCCGTCCCGGCTACCAGGAGTCGCTACAACACGGTCCTGCTCTTGAAACCAATCAGGTGGTGGAGGGTTTTTCGTTTTGTTGTTTCCAGGCAGGGCGCCACGCTGGTACAGAACTCACTACGTGGCCCACGCTGGCCTTGAACATAAGGCAATCCTCCTGCCTCAGCTGCCGAGTGCGGGGGATTACAGCGCGCACCACCAGAACCGACTTACGTGAGGCTGGGGGAATTAAACTCTGAGCCTTGCCTAGCGCTCTACCTGCTATGCTATTTTCCAACACTGTGTGGCGCTTTTATTTCGTGCCAGATCCTCTTCATAACAAGAGGTGAACTTGAGCTCCAGGAGGTGACGTCGCTGGCGCAGGGTCGGCGAACAGCCGGCAGATACGGTATTCGAACTCCAGGCATCCTCAGCTCAAACTGCAAGTCTTGTTCGCCAGGTGTGACTTTCAGGCTCTGCGGCATCACCGCGCATGCTCAGCGTGTCCCGGTCGTAGGCTCAGTGCCCGCGCAGGGCTCCTCCGGCCGCCAGGGGGCGCGCGCCGCGTTCTCGCCTCTCTAGCTTGTGCTTCCGGCGGGAAGGAAATATCCCATAGTCCCTTGTGGCGTCGGCCCTTCCTCCGCCTCAGCTGTTGACGAGTACGCGGTAAGTGGGTTTCTTTGGCTGTCATCCGCTGCCATCCGGGCCTCTGGGCCCTGCTGTGCGGGCTGGATGGCGACGGTGTGCAGCGGGAGAGCTCGCGGAGCCGGTGGCGGGTTTGTGGGAGGCAGGGGACCGACCCGGGGCTGACTTCCACCCTCTGCTCACCTACCCCCCAGCTTCCGCAGCGATGGCTCTGCGCTACCCTATGGCCGTGGGCCTCAACAAGGGCCACAAGGTGACGAAGAACGTGAGCAAGCCGAGGCACAGCCGCCGCCGCGGGGTGAGTGCTGGTCCGTGGTTGGGCGACGCAGCCCGGCGGTTCATTCGCCCGTTCCCAGCTCGCCCTCTCCGGGACGTTAGCCGAGCCAGGGGCCAGCTTGGAGGCGGGCTTAGGGTTTTAGCGCACGGGCAGGAGTCTTCTCGAGGCTGGGAGTCGGCCTCGTCCGGGTTCGCGGCTTCTCCCTGCCTCCGGGACACAGACTGTCCACAGGGCCAGGACCGGCCTGCCAGGGTTGGCGGACAAAGGCTTGGCGACGAGTCGTGCCGACTCTTAACTACCGAGCGAAAGCCTCTGGGCGGTTTGTTTTTGCGGTGCTCGAACCCTGGCCCTTCGCACTGAATCACACACAAGGCTGTCATCCAGCCGTAGCCTCCTAAGTGCTGCCTTCACAAGAGTGCCCGGCCACGCCGGCTCATTTTTATGAGGTGCTGGGGAGTCGAACCCAGAGCTTTGCACATGCTAGACAAATGCTTTAGTATCTGAACCATGCCTCCATCCCGGCCCTTTTTTAAATTTTATTTTTCAGAGACAGCCTCATTGTGTGGGACTGGCTGGCCTGGAACCCATGGCTGGCCTGCCTCATTTCCCCAGTTCCCTGGGAGCTGCCACCACGCCCGATTGTGTGGTGCTGGGGAAGCTACTCAGGGCCTTCAGCTTGCTAGGCAAGCACGTTATTTAATCTGCGCTATTCCTCCAACTCCCCTTTTTTCCTTTTTGAGTAAGGGTTTTGTTCATTGCCCAGGCTGGGCTTGAACTTGCAGGCCTCGTGCCTCAGTTTCCCAGAGCACTGAGACTGCAGGCCAGCGCCTTGTTTTGAGACCGAGTCTCCCTACGTTGCCAAGAATTTAGGTCCTCCTGATTCCACGTAGACTTCCGCAGCGCTGGGATTTCTAGCAGGTGCCGCCGGTCCTGTCTTGCTTGCCTTGCTCTGCAGTCCTACTTGGGGACAGAACCCAGGGCCTCTAGCTGGCAGATCCTGCATCAGTGTACCCTAACTAGGGCACCCAGGGAAACGGAATACCGGGGACCTAAGTTGTCCTAACATGCAATGGGGCACAGACGCTGCACCACCCTGATGGCCTCCGTGCCCCTCTAGCGCCTGACCAAGCACACCAAGTTCGTGCGGGACATGATCCGGGAGGTGTGTGGCTTTGCCCCGTATGAGCGCCGTGCCATGGAGCTGCTTAAGGTGTCCAAGGACAAGCGCGCCCTCAAGTTTATCAAGAAGCGGGTAGGTCGCCCCTGGCTGGGGCTGTGGGGGGTGGGCTGAGGGCGCAGCTGACTGCTTTCTCCTCCTCAGGTGGGGACACACATCCGCGCCAAGAGGAAACGTGAGGAGCTAAGCAACGTCCTAGCTGCCATGCGGAAAGCAGCGGCCAAAAAGGACTGAGCCCTTCAGATGGTGGGGACAATAAACCTTTGTACACAAAGACCCGTGTGTGTGCTTTCTGTCCACAGGACCTTCAGGGCGGGGTATACAGAGGCAGGAGCCCAGCAGTACTGGAAATGATTTTATTCATGATCGTGAGGCTCCATGATTTGGCCACAAGTTGGAGGCCCTGGCCCCCCAGTCAGGTTCCCTCCAGGGCTGGCTGTGTCTGGTCACCGCTCCACCGCCAGTATCTCAGCCTCTGTCTCCCTCTGTAGCGTGGGGAAGGCAATAGCAAAGATCTGGCTGTAGTGCTCCACGAAGTGCACCTCTATGCCCTCTGTGATGAAGGCCGCCAGCTCTGCAAAGTCTTTCCTGTTTTCTGCTGGAAGGACCACACAAGTCACACCAGCTCGCCGGGCCTGGGGACAGAGAGGAAATGCACCTGTTGGCAGGGAGACTGAGGACCTGGCCGTGCCCTCAGGCCATGTCTATGGCTACATAGTACCCCTTGCCAGCCTTTGGCCGTGGCTGACAGCCAGGTGCCTGACGATTTCCCCTTTCCCACTCTTGCAAGCCCCAGTGGGGACGTCACTGGGGCTGTATGGCCTTGGCCTGCCAGGCCCTGCTGGGGGTTGGGGGGGGATGACTCACCGCAATCAGCTTCTCCTTGATGCCACCCACCGGCAGGATCTTGCCTGTGAGGGAGACCTCTCCGGTCATGGCCAGGTCCTGCCGCACAGGGTGGCCCAGGGCCAGGGACAGCAAGGCTGTGACGATGGTGCAGCCAGCGCTGGGGCCATCCTTCGGAGTGGCGCCCTGTGGAGGCGGGAGGCAGATGGGCGTGTGCTGTGGCTGGGCAGGAGTGGTGTCTGTGTGTGTTGGGGGGATCTGTATAGCGCACCTCAGGCACATGCAGGTGGATGTGGGACGTGACTAGGAAGTTGTTGGCAGGGTCGTGCTGCATGAGGAAGGCCCTGGCAAAGGTGTAGGCAATGCGGGCACTCTCCTTCATCACCTCCCCGAGCTGGCCTGTCACCTCCAGGCTACCATCCTTGTCCTCCTTGCTGTCCTGGTCACGAGGCCGCCTCAGAGATGTCTCGATGAACAAGGTAGAGCCGCCTGGGAGATGGCGCAGGCGAGACCCTGGGTTCCATAGGCCTCACGGCCACCAAACTCCTCCCACTGTGAACATGGCCAGAGCAACCTGCCTCATGCCCCTGAAACCACCCCCAGCACTGCCAGCTGCACATCGTACGTACTACACCCCTGCTTCAGCTTCCTGGGCCCCACTACTACCCCTCAGCCCCACCTCACGCCTGTCTGGCTCAGTGGCAGTGAGGTAACAGTAGGGAAGACCAGGCCACTCAGGAGTGAGCCTGGCCATGGATCCAGACTGTGAGGGGACTCAGTGGGCTTACCCATGGCGGTCCAAGCCAGGCCCATGACCACCCCAGGTGGCGTGGCATCGTACATGCGCTCCACAGTGAACACTGGCTTGCCCACAAAGTCCTGTAAGTTGTCTGGTGTCACCTCTACAGCCTGTGCCTCACCGCTCACAATCTTGTAGGCAGCCTTTCGGAGCACCTGGGAGACAAGGCAGATGGTACTGGGTAAGTCCATGCATGGTGTGGGGTGCATGGGCAATGGGCCTGTGGGCGGGGTGGGTTGTGGCAGACAGTGAGTCGGAGTGCCCTCACCTTCTCCACCTGTTTCTGCAGGTTGCGCACCCCACTCTCGCGGCAGTACTGTCTGATGAGCAGAGTCAGCACGTCGGGAGACAGCTGCGCTTTGTCCTCACCCAGGCCGCACAGGACCCGAGCCTGTGGCACCAGGTAGCGCTGCAGGAAGCAGGTGGGTCAGGGCAGGGCAGGGGCCATGGGCCTGGCTGGGCACGGGAGACCCAGAGGAGGAACCTGAGTGGTGCCTTCCCACCGCTAGTCCCCGAGGGGTACAGTGAGGACATGAGGGCTGGATGATGAGCTGGGACCCAAACCTGCCACCCTTCTGGCCTCGGCTTGGGCTGCATACCCTCCATGCCTCCAGCAACAGGGCAGGAAGGGCTAGCGGGACTCAAAGGGGCTGTGGTGTGAGGACAGGGGATTCCTAAACTCGCCACAGGCTGGCCTCATGGCTGGCCACCTGCCCCAGCAGTCCAGTCCTGCTTGGAGGACTTTGTTCCCGCCTACGACCCCCCATCCCCCACCAACCCCATCCCCAGTCTGGCCCCACCTCGGCAATTGCCAGTTTCTCCTGGGCCACGTAGCCCGAAACATTGATCATCTCCATGCGGTCCCGCAGGGGCTCAGGGATGGTATCGGTGACGTTGGCAGTGCAGATGAACAACACCTGGGGACACAGTAATGCTAGGGACTGGCCACCCTGTCCTGACCCTGGCAGGCTGGAGACCACAGGTGCCACATACCTTCGACAGGTCCACAGGCACATCCAGGTAATGGTCCAGGAAGTGGGCATTCTGCTCGGGGTCCAGCAGCTCCAGTAGTGCCGATGATGGGTCTCCCTGGTAGCCACGGCCAATCTTGTCCACCTGGGATGGCAAGAGGCCAGCCACCTGAGCCTGACCCGTTCCATTGCCTCCCTGGGCTCTAAGTAGAGAGGGTCCTTTCTCTTGGCATCAGACCTAGCATTTGTCTTTGGTCCTAGGGACTGAACCTGTGGAGCTACATTGCTAGCCCTTCTAAACTCAGCTCAAACTTGTGAACTTCATGCCTCAGCCTCCCATGCCCAGCAGGAGCCAGTACTGTGAGTCCACTGAGTTGGCCTGGTAGAACAAGGCCCCAGTAGTGCCATGGGCTCCACATGACCACCAGGCACAGGTGAGGCTGAGCAGAGGGGGGCTGGGACAGCAGGGACACAGTCACACCTCATCTATGAGCACCAGCGGGTTCTCTGTCTTGGTCTTCTTCAGGCACTGGATGATCTTGCCAGGCATGGCGCCCACGTAGGTCCGCCTGTGGGGGCACAAACGTCAGATGCCATCATGATCTGGGTCTGCGTGGTGCTGTGACTCTGCACTTCTAAAAGGCGGCATCCTGCTTGAGGGAGCTGGGACAGGCCAATGCATGCCTGTCCAGCTAGGGCTTGCACCTCCCACCCACACCTTGGACCCCAGCCCACGTTCCCTGCCTGCCAGTGAAGCCACAAGTGGCCAATCTGGGTCTCCACCCAGGGACACCAGGTACAATGGCGGTCTGGAGTGCCACTGGGGGAAGGCTGAGAGTCTATCACCGAAGTCTGGATGTGCATGTGTATGTATGAACACGTGTTATGTATGAATTAGCCTTAGGAAGAGGCAGTGGGCTGCGGGGAGGAGGGGGCCACACAGTGTCCGGAGCACTCAGGGCTGAGGCTGCATGTGCAGGGCAGGGCCTAGCCTGTGGGAGGAGGGCTGGGGCAGAGGAGGTCGTTTTTGATCCATTTGGCCTTGGCTGTAAGTTTCTTGTCCTTGTCCTTGCTGTGGGAACCCAGACCCATGCCAGGACAGAAGGCCACCAGCCTCCCTCTGCCCTTATCCTTGCCTCCAAGATGGGTCACTGGCTGTTGGAGAGCACCTACTGGCCCAGAGCCTGCCAAGGCCTCCCTCACCCCAGGGGGTCTTCACCTGCAGCTCCTATGCATCCCAGAACAGTGTGGCCCACATCGAGCACAGGCCCAGGAAAGAAAGGGCCACCTTGTAGCCCAGAGCCCGCACGGCCTCCCTTTCCCCAAGCGAAGCCTGCAACTCCCCGGCTGGCTGTTACTCCATCCCATTCCCCAACCGGGGATATTTTCAGACTCATCCCCATTGGTGTCATGTGTGAACCAATGGAGCTAACCGGCTGCTCCAGAAATAGCACCAACTTGGAGCCAGATTGAGCTTGGGATGCCGGTATGTAATCCCAACACATTGGAAGGCTGAGGCAGGAGGATCACAAGTTCAAGCCCAACCTCTGCACCTGAGCAAGAAAGAACCTGTCTCAAAAAATAAAAAAAGGCTAGGGCCTTGTCACCTAGACAAGATACATATGTGCACAAAATGCTCAACTTCATTGTAAACCTTAAATTTTGCACTCATGTGAATCAATAAAATGGAAAAAAAAGAAAAGGCTAGGGGGTGCTGAAGAAATGACATAGCAGTTAATGCACTTGCCTGGCAAGCACAAGGTCAAGTTTGATTCCCCAGCACCCTATACAGCCGGGCATGGTGGTGCACGCCTGTAATCCTAGTACTTGGGAAGCTGAGGCAGGAGGATTACTGTGAGTCCAAGGCCAGCCTGGGCTCCATAGTGAGTTCAGGACCAGCCTGGGTTACAGAGCAAGAGCCTGTCTCAAAATAATAAATAAATAAAAAGGGGGTGGTGTGGTGACTGTTGTAGCTCAGTGTGAGAGTCCCAGGTTTGATCTCCAGTGTAACAAGCACACTCAGACTCAGGCCTCTTTTGCAGGGCTGGGGGTGAGCCATGGCCTTGTACATGCCTGCAAGTGACCCCCAAGGCTGCGCTGCCCTCCCCATGGTGCAGTGAAGCTGCGGCAGATGCGTCACGCTGTGTCCAGGGCCACACTGTGCTATTCAAAGGGCCACTGGCTGCAGAGGCTGTCACACAGGAAGCAGCTCCGGCCCCTCCCAGCCTAGCCCTCACTACACAGGAGGGTCTCAGCCTCTACCATAGCCCAACGAGATGGAACGGGTGAGGTGGGGGCTTGGGGGTTCTCTGCTGGATGCAGGCAGATGCACAGTGGAATGACCCGTGCACGCCCAGCACGGGCTGCACGGAGGCCAGCTCATTTTGGTCCTGGGGTGGGCACCCAGGCAGAGCCAACCAACGCCGCCCTGAGGCCTGGCAGCATCGCCATTGCCCAGCTGCTGAGATAGAAGCCGGACAAAAAGGCCAAGGGCTGCGTACCCTGCCGAGTCCCCTGGGGACCAAGGAGCAGAGAATCCGGCTCATGCTCCCCCAGGGCCTGAATTCAGCCACGCCTGAAGTCCCCAACTGCTCGGTTCCACACTCCCAGTATGATGGGAGTTCACGGCTCACGTGCTAGGGCCAACCCAAGGAGGACGCCCAAACAGAGGAGGCCAAGGCCAGCAGGAGGGGGGACCTTGGGGCGGCGACTACCTGTGCCCCTTGATTTCCGCCACATCGGTCATGCCCCCCACGCTGAAGCGGAAGTACTCGCGGTTGAGGGCGCGGGCGATGGAGCGGGCGATGCTGGTCTTGCCCACGCCCGGGGGGCCATAGAAGCAGAGGATCTTGCCCTGGGTGGAGCCGCGGAGCTGACTGACGGCGATGAACTCCTGCAGGGGGATTGGGGGGTCAGCAAGATGGGGGGCTGGGCACTGTGGGCATGGGCCCCTCCTCCTGGTCTCAGTCGTGAAGCTCCTCACTTGCGTGTGGCCTTTGGTCTGGCTTTATGGTCCTTAGGATTGAGCCCTGACTTTTCACTCTGAGCTACAGCTATAGCCCCTTTTAATATTTTTTGAGTCGGGTTTTGCTAAGTCACTAAGTTGCCCAGGCTTGGCTTGAACTTGGGATCCTCCTGCCTCAGCTTCCCAGGGTGCTGAGATGATAGCCACCAAGTCCAGCTCTTCACACTGCCTGGGGCTGTGAAAAGGGTCCAAGCTTGTTCCAGAGGTGCTGACTGGGCTGGAGCTGTCACCTGCCACAGGAGGTTAAGCAACCATGAAGTCCATGGGGACAGTCAGGTGCTGGGAAGCCAGGGGACTGCATTCAGGTCACTGCTGCCATCCCAGTCAGGTCACCCCCTTACCCAGCAGCTCTCCAGCCCCCCACATTCTCTTCCCTGGGGCCACTTACTCTCAGCCCAGCCTCTGGTCCTGGCTCCATTTGCTCCCACCCAGCCCTGCCCACTTTCTATGGTCTCAACTGGGCAGCCTCTGGGCCAGGGTTCTCCATCTTTACACAGCACTCTTGGTCCCTACTGTACTGGGAGCCTCTGAGTACCCCCATACCCACAAACCCATCACAAGGCTCCTCTGTGTAGGCCCAGCCCCACCTGGCCTTTGCCATCTGTCCTGAGCATATTAACGAGGATGTGATTCTTTGCAGCCCAGTGGGGGTGGAACTGTGCAGTGCGGGATAACCCAGAATCCACACACTGGAAATGTGACCTTACCACCCCAAATCCCTGGTTGTTCATGGCACTGGGATAAAGGCCCTGAGGACAGACGGTAGGACCAGGTGAGGTCATGGATGGGGGCTCCTGATATTAATGGCCTTGTAAGAGAGACCCAGGCAGGCATGGCAGTACAAATGTAGAACCCTAGCACTCTGGGAGGCTGGGGCAGGAGGACTGCATGTGTGAGCCTCAACTGGGTAACTTAGTGAGACTCTTGTCTCAAAACAAAAAAAAAAGGCCTGGAGATATGGCTCAGTGTTAAATCCCTGGGGTCCATCCCCCCTACACACACACAAAAGACAAGTGGCCCCAGCTGCACTCTGCTCAGTATCACCACGTGCCACTCCACCATGGTGACACAGCACAGAGCGCCAGATGGGCGGGCACCATGCCCCTGCCCATCCCAGCCCAGTGCCGAAGACACTCGATTCTTCAGGAGCTCCTGGTTTCCGGTTGTGCAATGGGAAAAGGGACAGGGAAGGGGAGGTGGCACACGAAGGGGCCTCACCAGAATGCGACTCTTCACGTCCTCCATCCCATAGTGGTCCTCCTCTAACACCGCCCGTGCCCGGCCCAAATCCAGGTTCTCGTCGCTGTGTCTGCCCCAGGGGATGGATGTGAGCCAGTCCAGGTAGTTGCGGGTGACACTGCCATGGATGGAAGGAGCCAGTGAGCCAAGTCACCAAGGAGATGCCATGTGGGGCGGCTGGCTGGGACTCTCTGGAAAGCTGCTTCAGATGGGGGGCCTCACCTGGGGACTGCCACCTGCCACCTTATCAGACCCAATCAATCACCTGCTAGCTCCCAATCTGCGCTGCCAGGCTCTGGGGTCTCCACTGTTGACTGGTGAATCTAAGCCCCAGGGAGGTCCTGCCTGGGCTGGCACCCTAAGGGCCACAACAGAGCCATGGGGACTGCAGAGGCACTGAAGCTCAGCAAAGGGGAGAGGAGCCAGCAGCGGGTAATGGAGCCCTGGCCAGGTCTGTCATAGGCTGGATCACCAGACCAATTCCCACACTGGCATGGGGCCCAGGAATAATAGGCATGTGGCAGCAGTGCAGAGCTCTTCTCCTGAGGGGACAGTGACCACAGGGAGCCAAGGGGCCCAGCACCAGATAGTTCAGCGACATGCTGCCACCAAGGCCACCCTCTAAAGCACGGGACACAGCGGGAGAAGCCAGCAGAACTTGGGTTTCACAGGCCTCCTGAGCCCCACTGATGAGGGCTACTAAAGGGACACACGCAGCTTAAGGAATGGCACAATGGTTGAAGTGCTCACCTTGCAAGTGCAAGGCCCTCAGTTTGATTCCCCAGCCGTTCATAAAAGCTGGGCGTAGTGGTACACGCCTGTGATACTAGCACTGGGAGGCTGAGGCAGGCGAACTGTCACGAGTCTAAGGCCACCTGGACTACACCAATGAGTTCAGGACCAGCCTGGGCTACAGAGTGAGACCCTGTCTCAAAAACCAAAAAGAAAAAAAAAAAAAAAAAAGGGACACATGGGTACCCACAGGAATCTAGGGCAGTGACGAAATTACCCCAGACTACAAGGGCATGGGCTGCTCCACAGAGACTGTTCCAGGCTGGAAACAGCACTGCAGGGCCGCTGCAGGCATCTTGGTATTGTGAGGACTCAGGGTAGGAACCAGAAGGCCTCAGGCACCTGAGCGAACTTGTCCCAGGGTCTAGGACAGGATGGGTTACACGCGACCATGGAGGCAGGCAGGGGCAGCTTGTGTGGAGAACAATGCTTGAGCCCAGTGGGAGGCTGAGGCACTGGGGGAAAAAACTGAGGCCCTTGAGGTCTACATCCTGATGCCACAGGTGCATGTCATCTCACCAGCCAAGAGGGACTCTGCAGAATTAAACTGAGCCACAGCACAGTGGCAAAAGCCTGTTGTCTCAGAGATCCCAGGAGGCTACCAAGTTCTAGCCCAGCTTGGGCAACACAGACCCTGTCTCAAATAAAAAGGGCCAGGATAGGAGTCTCAAACTTCAGTGGAAGCCAGTGTCCTCAGGCCCATTTGCAATAGGAACTCCAGTGACCCTGGACAGCCTGAGCCCAGGGAGGGACCTGGCTCACAGGCAGAGGACAGGAACTCTGGGCTGGGTGACCTGGTGGGTCAGGTTCCATCCAAAAGGCTGTCGCAGGGCCACCAGCTCTGCTGCAGAGCCACCTATTGCTTTTCCTAGCCCAGAGATACACACATGGCTCTCAAGCCAGGGGTGGCTAGGCAGCTCTGTCACAGTATCCATGCACTTAAAACCTATAGCGACCTATCAGCTCAGAGGCTCTGGTCAGCATGCCCCACTTTCCCCATCTGTAGAATGGGGATAAGGTGACAATACGTGCCCAGAACTTCCTGACAAACCAGGGTCCCAGGGATGCGCCCTCCTGGCCTGTCTACCTGGAGGGACAGTAAGAGGGGCCTGTCCTTGCAGAGCCCCAGTTATCCTCCCCACCAGGGCTATGCCCACCCCCAGGGCCCTGACTGTCCCCTCACTTGCAGGCAGTTCTCACTTGAACTCAGATGAGTGGCTGTCCAGCAGGCCCAGCTTGCCCAGCTCCTCATCCACCACATCCATAACGTGCTGGGGCACCACCAAGCCCTTGAGCCGCTCGCGGAACCGCTCCTCAATGGCGTCTTTGTCGTCCTTCTCCAATCCCAGCTCCTTCTTGATGATCTTCAGCTGCTCCTGCAAAAGGTACTTCCGGTGCGTCTGCTTGATCTTCTCCTCTACCTAGAAAGCAGGCCAGGCAGCCAATAACCACGCTACTCTCCTTTTTCCCTTGTGGTTTTAAGAAAGGAATCCGCAACTTCACCCCTAAGACAATCCCCAGTTCCTTTTGAGACAGAATCTAAGTTGCCCAGGCCAGTCTCAAACCTGGGATCCTTCTGCCTCAGCTTTTTGTAATCTCAGCTGGGATTGCAGGTGTGTACCATCATGCCCAACTAATTTTTTTACATGGTGCTGGGGGATCAAACCCAGGGCCTTGGGCATGTGAGGCAAGTGCTCTAAGCACTGAGCTATGTGGACCCCTCTTCTTTCATTTCTAACTCCCACTCATGGAGCACAATCACCACTCTGGATGCCACAAGAAGAGGCTGGCTGCTCTCCAGCGCCTGCCTCGTTCAGAATGTCTCAGCTGCCCACACCTAGGGACCCAGTACAAGCCGTCAGAGCTGTACCTACCAGCAGCTGGGTGTGTATGGTTAACAAACTAAAGATGGGACGAGAAACCTTCCTGAATAGACACTAAAGGGAAAATCTGAATCAAATCTCAGAACCGATACTGCACAAGAGACCCACCATCCCAGCTGACCATAAATTTCTTCAGAGCCAAGAACCAGCACTTTCACTTTCCTGAAGCTAGTTCCTGACTTCCAGGACTGACCCTACAGGGGCAAAGACCAAGAAACACTTTCCTAGACATCAGGTGAGCCCAGGACTACCCTCTAGATGGCAATGACTGTGCACAATATAAGGCATGCCTGTCATCCTTGCTGTTTAGGAGGCTGAGGCAAGAGGATGCCTAGAGCCCAGGATTTTGAGACCAGCCTGGACAACACAGCAAGGTGTTGATTCAAAATAAAATACAGAAGCTGAGAGTAAAGTCAGTGATTAGAACTCTTGCCTAGGAAGCACAAGGCCCTGAGATCAGCCCACCAGTACCACGTAACAGCTGGGCGTGGTGGAAATAGGCTGTAACCCCACTATTCAGGAGGCTGATGTAGGAGAATTGCTGTGAGTTCTAGGCCAGTCAGGGGTACATAGTTCAGAACCAGCCTGGACTTGAAAGACCTTGTCTCAACCAAAAACTCCAAAAAATATAGAGCCTGCCTTGTGGTACAGGCCCCAAACCTCAGCACTTTAGAAAGGAAGGAGCATTGCAAATTTAAGCCCAGCCTGGGCAACATAGTACTTGGTGAGACCCTATCCTTTTTTTTTTTTTTTTTTTTTTTTTTTTTTGAGACAGGGCTTTACTCTGTAGCCTGGACTTAGTGGTGTAGCCCAGGCTGGCCTTGGACTCAGGACAATCCTGCCTGCTTTGGCTTCCTGAGTGCTGGGATTATAGGCATGTGCCACCACACTTAGCTTTATGTGGTGCTGGAGAATCCAACTCAGGGTCCTGCACTTGCAAAGCAAACATTTTTAACAGTTGTGTCATTCCTCCAGATGAGACCCTATCTTGAAATAAAAATATAAAATGGACTGGGGGTGAGGTTCTCAATGAAGACCCTGGATTCACTGCTGAGCAACACACACCTCTCCCCGTCCTTCCCAAAAGTCTTCCTACTGCAGCAGCATGGCCCAACACGTTAGTCTGTGTTGCAGGGCCCTGGCTGCCACGGTATATGCTTGAGTGACCCAGATGGCAGACTGCAAGAGCCCACACCTAGCCACACACTGGTCCCCTTTAACCACACGTCCTGCACACACTTGTCTCATCCTGCTCCCAATCCCCCTTTTGGCCACACCTTCTTCCTACTCCCCAGCCTTGCCCCTAGCTCATCTCTCAGCCACAGGGTCACCTCAACCAGGCCCTTCCCCTCTCAGACACGCCCACAACTCAAGTCCCTGAGCACTCCTAGCCTCCCCTTTCTCCACAGCTCCCTTGGTCACTCCTCCCCCGCCCCTCGGCTGTACCCTCTCAACTACCCTCAACATCCCTCTCCTCAGCTACCCTCCAAAGTTCCCTGATCACTTACCAGGCCCCCAACCACATGCCCAGAGCTCACCTCACGGCCCAGTCGCTGCTGCAGCTTGCTGAGCTCAAACTCCTTCTTCAGGAGAGACAATGCCTTGTACAGCCGCTTGGGGATCTTAGGGGAGAAGCCAGGGGAGGATCAGGAACAGGACTGTCCTTCATTCAACCCCCACAGTACCCCACTCCGCAGACACCCCACAGGCCAACCTGCACACAAACTAGGTGATCTCGGTGTGACCAGGGCACCTCTATGCCCAGGCCCAGGGTCCACCAACGTAGGACACCAGCAAGCCACTCAAATGAACATGGCAGGCAGGGCTAAGGCAGGGCTGCCCACTGGCGTGGTGATGATGGCAGGGGTGGGGGGCACTCACGTTGGTCTCCTCCAAGACATCCTGCAGCTCGTGGGACTCGGCTCCAGTGAGTGCGGCACCCATGTCACTCAGGTAGATGGGGTTGTCTACCACACGCTGGCCGGCCTGCATCATCTGCAGGACTGACTCTCTGTGGAGGATGAGGAGGGATGTCACCAAGGACCATGCATTCCCCAGTGTCAGGCCTTGGGGTCCAACTTCCAAGAAGCTCTGGGCAAGGCCTGGGGACGCAAGTGGCAGCCAGCTCTGGCCCCCTAGCATTTCATGCTGAGGGCCTGGAGACCAAAACAGACCAAGGCACATGGGACCCGGCCTTCAATATACTCCAGCCCTTGTCCCTAGGTGCCCACTCTGCAAGGGGTGGGTGGCAGGTAAACAACCAGGCCAACACTGAAAGAGTTCCCAGAGACACTGACTGACCTAGCCCCTGGCCACTTTAAGTCAGGTGACAAAGAGGAAGCCCTTCCCCCACTAGCTGCAGCTGCCTGGAGGCCTGCACCTGTATAGAGGGTTCAAGGCGATGATGTCCCGGATGGTCTTCACAATCTCCGCAGTCAGGGCCTGGCAGCGGCAGACAGAAAATAGGTCAGGGGCTAGGCAGGGTCCCTTCCCTACCCTTCCCCACCCCTCCCTGTCCCCACCCACATGGCCCTGCTGCCACTAGCCACCCCTCCTCTCTGCTCCAGTTGCCCTGAGTACAGGCCCCTGACATGAAGTCATCTTGGGAAGGAGGGGAGGGGCGGCCTGCCTGTCTTTCCTCCTGTGTTTTCTGTTGCCTTTGGCTACACTGGAGATGAAACTAAGGGCCACTGGCAAGTCAGACAAGTGCTCCCACCCAGTGACATCCCAGCCCTTTTTATTTAACATACAAGGTCCTGGAAGGACCTGGCCCTGAGATCCTCCTGCCCGTGTCAGTGCCTGGTCTCTGGTCACTGGCTATTGTGGTTTGGATCTGGAATCACTCTGAAAAGTTTCAAGTACTTGGATGTTATGGATGATGTATGACACAATGTGCTCTTAGGAGATGGGGGCCTGATCTGGAGAGGTGGCAGCCAGGACCAGTGCATGTGGCAGATTACAGGTGTGTGGTGGGTTAGGGGCTTGAATCTAGGAGTGGAACACTGAGGCTGAGCCAGGAGGGGGAGGATCACTGGGACAAGACCTGGAAGGACATATGCTACTTTCTCCCTTCCTTCTGGGATGTGGCTTCCAGTTTGCAATGCCATGAGAAGCTGCCACCACCTGTGTGTACTTCCACTGTTGCTGGCCGCCCACGGACAGATGGTGACCTTCTGAAACCATGAGCTAAAATAAACTTTTCCTCCCCTAACTTGTGTATGTTAGACAATCTGTTACAAAAAAAGTGTAACTAAACATCGGCCTTGGCCTTGAAGTGAGAAGTTTGCCGCAGGTGTCAGAATGGACCAGCCAGAAGTACTGACATACTCCTGCCATCCTAGCAGTCTGGGAGGCTGAGGCAGGAGGATCACAAGTTCAAGCCCAGCCTGGGCAACTTAGTGACTTACCCAAAAATCTGGAAAATAAAAACAGACTGGGGACACAGCTTACTGGAAAGCCCCAGGCTCAGGAGAAGCCTAGGAGCTTCTCACATGGCACCAGCATAGTAGCCAGGAGGACCTCAAGGGTAGAGCCACCGTCACTGCCTCCTCCTGATGGCAGGTGATGACACAGGCACGCACCAAGGAACCCACACACATCAGCCTTTCTTTAGCTTTGCTGATTGTACACACAGAAATCCACAGAAGCTGGGACAGGACCCAGGTTCAAATCTTGCTTCTTGCACGAGGTGTGGAAAGCCTTGGGCATTGTGTTGACCTTCTTGTCTGTTCCTCCCAAGGACTTTAGGACAATAGCAATCCTCAGATCACAGAGCAAGTGCCCGTGGAGGGGGCTCAGGTGGCAGGTGACCCCCTAGACAGGCTAGAGGGGCCACATGCAAGAATAGCAGATGACTTTTTCTTTTTGTAGCACCAGGGATTGAACTCAGAGACTTCAATTCTGAACATATTATATCCCCAGTCCTTTTTATTATTTGAGACACAGTCTCACTAAGTCACTAAATAGTTCTGGCTGGGCTCCAACTTGTAATCCTCCTGCTTCAGCTTCCAGACGACTGGCTTGCAAGGTCTGGCTCACATGACTTACTTTAACTTCTTCTGTGACTTGGAAGTCTTCGTGTACCACATTCTCCACCTCCACCATGAGCACCTCCCCGGGGGCCACAGCCGGATCCACCACTGGCTCCACCACCGCCTCCCTGGCACCGGGCTCATCTTCTGCCTCCTTCTTGCTCCGTTTGACCTTGCGCCGGGCCTTGTGCTTGCCCTCCACTTCTGGCTCCTCGGGCTCCACCTCCAGCTGCCTGCTGATGTGGATCCTGGGGACAGGAGTTGGATGCCTGAGGCCATCAGGGCCCCAGCAGCCTACCCTATGGATGACACTGAGGGCAGAGGTGGGCCAGGCTGTCATGGAGCTGGGTGACCACGGGACCTTGAGCTGGAGCCCACATCAGGGTCTTCAAATCCTGCAGCTTGTGTCTCCTCTACCCGGAACCACTCACACACCTGTGTGCTATGGCACTTCATAACCTCCTCCCTACACATTCTTAATAGTGTTTATCTGGGATCCTGGGGATGGAACTCAAGGTCTTTGCACTGAGCTGCATCCCTAGCCCTTTTGAAAAATCATTTTCTTCTTTTTTAAAAGACAGGTCATAGTAGCTGGCATTACAGGTCTGTCCCACTGTCCACTCCTCCATGGCCACTGAGTCAAGGGCAAGCTGCAATTAGGAGCTCCAGTGTCTCTGGGGACAGGCTGCAGGCCCGACACGTGTACATCTGCCTCGCAGGCTCTGCCTGCCACCTTGAGCCCAGGGCTCCCAAGCTGAGGGGCACCACGATGGAGGACCACTTCTCAGAAGCTGCCGTGCTACACACCCTGTCAGTCATCCTGTCCCTTTGTTCCCTTGCAGCACACCCACTGCCATCAAAACTCAGGGATGAGCCTCACTGCTCACATCCCACAGCCTCCTCACTCAGGCCCTCGCCAGCTCTTCTGCCTACACCCCAGGCCCTGGTCCTCTAAAATGTGTACAATGGAGAATACACTGTTCTACAGCTGGGCGTGGTGGTGCACACCTGTCATCCCAGCACTCTGGGAGGCTGAGGTAGGAAGAATATAAGCTCACCTCCAGCCTAGGGAATTTAAAAATTTGGCAAGACCCTGTCTCAGAATTAAAAATTAAAAGAACGGCTGGGGATATAGCTCAGTGGAAAGGCCCTGGGCTTGATCCCCATTCCTCTGGGCTCCCCTTACAAAAATAAAGAAAGAAACCAAACAAGTAAAATACACTGTTCCACCTGTCTCCTCTGACACTTGGGGCAACAGTGATACCTCCCTCAGAAGGTGGCCCAGGAGGCTGACTAGCAGCCTGGCCAACATGGCCTCCACTGAACAGGGATGAGCACAGAAAAGGAAGCTGAGGCAGGTAAGTGTCAGGCAAGCATCTCCTGGGGAGCTCACAAGCCATGTTGCAGAGGGCACCCTGGGAGACTAGCAGAGTCCAGTTCTCCAGGGTATCCTATGGGCCCCTAAGGAGGCTCAAGTCCCTGTGTAAGGTGTGGACCTGTTTGCATAGAACCTCCTCTCTCCCTCTCCTCCTTGATGAGGCTCCCATCAAAGCCGATACAATACAACCACTGGATAAACCTGGACATAGTGTTAACAGTCAGATAAAGCTGAATGCAACATGCCACTGGATAAACCCAATACTGAAGATATAGTTTTAACAACTACTGCTTAGAAAATATGGGGCTGAAGGAATGGTACAGCAGTTAAAAGCCCTTGCACAAGGCCCTGAATCTGATTCCCCAGCAACACATAAAGCTGGGTGTGGTGGCACACGCCACTCAGGAAGCTGATGCAGGCAGGTTGTCCTGAGTCCAAGGCCAGCCTGGGCTACACAGTGAGTTCAGGACCAGCCTGAACTACAGAGCGAGACCCTGTCTCAAAAAAGAAAGAAAGAAAGAAAATAGGGACAAGGCTGGAAGAACAGCCCAGCAATTAGAGCGCTTGCCCAAGCATAATGCCATGCATTGACTCCCCAATACCACATAAGCCAGGCATGGAGGTAGCACACTCCTAATAAATCCCAGCAGATGGGAGACTGAGGCAGGAGGACTGTCTTGAGTTCAGGACTAGCCTGGGCTACAGAGCAAGACTGTGTCAGAAAAAAAAGACACAATTCTTTGCTTAATGTTTCCAGTACTCAGTACTTTCCTGTGCTTGCTGTTGTCATTTGTCTTACAATTCAGGGAATGGAATCCATGGCCTTCACTCTATGCTATATCCCTGGCCCATTTTTACTCCTTGATTTTTGAGACAGGGTCTGGCTAAGTTGCCCAGGCAGGGCTTGAACTTGTTATCCTCCTGCCTCAGCCTCCCAGGGTGCTGGGATGACAGGTCTGTCACTGGGCCCAGCTTGCTTGTTTTCACTCTTTTCTTTCTTTCCTTCTTTTTTGAGACAGGATCTTACCCTGTGGGCTTGCCTCAAACACACAGCTATCCTCCGGCTTCAGCCTCCTGAGTGCTGGGATTATAGGTGAATCCTACCACATTCAGCTTACGTGGTGCTGGGGAAATGAACTCAAGGCCTCGTGCTTGTGCCCTTCCTCTAGCCCTGTTTCTATTTATATCTACTACACCTTATTACATACAAACTGGCCTGTATATATAAATGCTTCAGGAAATGGAATGGGCACCTGCCTCTACACCAGTAGAGGAAGCAGATGGCCAAGGGCCCAACACTTAAAGCAGCATTCCCCACCAAGAAGTCTCACAGGAACCACGTACCAGGCTGGCCTCGAGGGTGTGATACTCCTGCCTCAGCTTCCTCAGTAGCTGGGAAGAAAGTATGTGCCATCATGTCCAGCAACTTGGCTACTTTCTGAAGAAAGCTTCCTACAGACAGGTCCCACCCTCTGTCCACAGCTCTGGCTTCAGTGCTAGTGATGAAGCCATGGTGCTGAATGACCAGGGTGGGCTGGCATGGGGATCGGGGGCACACTGGGGCTGTATCCTCTGCCTGGTTCCATGTGTTGGCCCCCACAGGCTGCCCACATACCTCCTGTGTCCCGTGACAATCATGCGCAGCTTGTCGCCAAGGTCCTGCATTTCATGGATCTGAGCAAACGTCCCCGTGTGGTAGATCTCATCCAGGCTCTCCACCACATCAGACTCATTGCTGGGAAAAAATGACAGGGAGGCAGGTGGCAGGGCCACTTGGACCAAGGATGAAGGAAGACACCTCTATCAGCCACCTCAGAACACTGACACTGACCCCCAGATCCGAGGGTCGTGGGGCCAGGCAGGGCTCTGCTAGCATGTTGGTGCCACCAGGGTGACAGCGCATACAGAGGCACTCCTTACGGGTCAGGGGCTCAGCAGGACCCAGATTCTGTCCTACTATCTGCAAACAAGGTGTGCACACCCACCATCCCATCCTGCCATACCAGCTTGCTCTGGAGCAGACCCCGGGTGATTTGGCAGTGAGGTCTTGGGGTTCAATACCCGTTATCACAACGTATGAGCACTGGCTTTTTCCTCAGTGCTGAGAACCAACCTCAGGGTCACATGTATGCTAATCAAGGGTTCTACCATAGAGCTATAGTGCTTATTTTTTTAATTTTGATGGTACTGAAAGCAAGCCCAGGGCCTTTGCACTGAGCTCCATCCCCATTTTTATTTTTTATTTCAAGACAAGCTCTAAGCTGTTAAACTGCCCGGGCTGAGCTCGAACACACGAACCTCCTGCCTCAGCCTCCCAGAGTGCTGAAATAACGGACTGCACCACTGCACTTGTCTCTACAAAACTACACTCACTTCCCTTCAGCGGAGATGGGGATGGAGCCAGGGCTCTGGGCACCACAGCACTCCCTGCCAAGTCGCACATCAGCCTGGGGTGAGAAGCTGAACACAGGAGCTACAGTATGAGTACCCTGACAAAGACAGCTGCCTGGCTCTTGGTCTTGAATTCTTTTAGGTCCAGGAGAAAACACCCTAGCTGCTCTGCAATTCAGGACCATGGTGGGTAAGGCAGTTCAATCAAATACCAGAGGTAAAGAGACACATACCTATCATCTCTCTTCAAGAAGACACCAACATACGGCTGGGCAAGGCGGACTTTCCTTCTCAGCAGCTCAACCAGCTTCTTATTTTTAACCTGGTGACAATGATCCATAGTGAAATGCAGCCCAGGTGGCTGGCTACCATGTGTACAACTGCTCTAAAGCTTTCTAAATTTTTCTCTGGGGACAGAGGTCCACAGAGATCCAGGACACTAAACAAATAGAAGAAAGGATGAGGCAGGGGACACAGGGAGGAGGATCAAGTAGTGACCAGCTGCATTCCTGAGTGCTCCCTCCCTCTCCAAGAAAAACCAAAGCACAGAAACAGCCAGAACCAAGAAACTGACTTAACTGACTTAGAATCCAGCTCCAAAACCTGGTTCAGGGGCAAAAGGGAGGGGTGTGTGTGTGTGTGTGTGTGTGTGTGTGTGTGTGTGTTACTAGGATGAAGCACAGGGTTTACCACTGAGCTACAGTCCCAGCCCTTTAGAGACAGGATCTCACTAATTTGCTCAGGCTGGACTAGGTCTTATGATCTTCCTGCCTCAGCCTCCAAGAATGTTGGATTTATAGGCACGTACCACTATGCCAGCTCAAAATGTCTCAGCTGGAAAATCAAAACCCATCCCCTTTTATTAAAGTCAGAAGGCAGGCACTGTGTGTGATGCAAATGTGCCCTACCTGGTGTGGTCACGGGCTCCCTCCAGTCTTCAGAGGAAGTTTCCTCATCACAACTGCACACTGCTGTTATCAACCCCAATCACAGGACGTATTCAATGCTACTTCAACTACAGTCCAGGGCTGCTGCTAAGACACCATGACGTCCTTAAGCTCCAAGGACTCTGCTTGCCATACTTTTTTGGTGGTTGGGGGAGGGGGTGCAACCAGGGCCTCTGATGCCCCTCCTCCACTAAGCCACATCCCCAGTCCTTTTTCTTTTGAGTGAGGGTCTTCCTAAATTGCCCACACTGGGCTTGAACTTGTGATCCTCCTGCCTCAGCTTCCTGAACAGCCAGGATTACAAGTGCACACCATCAGGCCTGGTTTCCTAGGTCAGATCCTGATTGATGGTACTAAAATCTTGACAGGCATTGGAATCCCCTGGAGGACTGGTTAAAACTGCTGGGTGCCACTTCAGGTGTTCCTGATCCAGGCAGCCCAGCTGAAGCCCAAGAACCCACACTCTAAACAAGTTATCCAAGATGCTGAACTACCTGGAGCAGGGACTATACCTGGAAGACCAGCTCCAGTTCACTCCACCACAGGACTCTTGAATGTGGGATGCCGGAGTTCCTGACTTGGGGACCGAACTTTGCTGGGATGAAAGTCTCTTCCACCTGACAGGAGCATCTGTGACCCACCTCGAATTGAGAGACAGTATAGTATACCCAGAGACCACTTGAAAAGAAGCCACCAAATGTCCACTACAAAATCAGGAAGAAAGAGCACTCTGCCAACAGGTTCTAGAACATCTACTGGGTCTCAAAGATGTTGCCAAAAAACCTTCAAAGGAAAAGGCATAGGCAAGGACTTTCTCAATACAATGCCCAAAGTGCAAGAGATAACACCAAGAATTGACAAATGGAACTACATAAAATGAAAAAGCTACTGCACAGCAAAGGAAGTAATGAACAGAGTGAAAAGAGCATCCACGGAATGGGAAGAAACACTTGCCAGCTACTCCTCAGACAGAGGACTATTTCAAGAATATACAAAGAACTGAAAAAAAGTAGACCCTCCAAATAAAGCACCCAATCAAAAATGGGAATCTGAAATGAATAAACAGTTCTCAGGAGAAGCAGAAGTCCAAATGGCCAATAAGTACATGGACAAATGTTCAACATCTTCAGCCATCACAGAAATGCAAATTAAACCAACACTGAGGTTCCATCTAACACCAGTAAGAAAGGCTGCTATTAAGAACTCAAAAAACAAAAAAAGATTGGTGAGGCTGCGAGGTAAAAGGAGCCTCCTACATTGCTGGTGGGACCGTAAACTGGAACAACCACTATGGAAATAAAGCAGTGTGGAGATTCCTCAGGAAACTGAACATCGACATCCCATTAGACCCAACAACATCTCTCTGGGGATCTTCCCAAAATAGTTAAAGTCAACATGCTGTAGTGACACATGCATACCCATGTTTATAGCAGCACAATTTATAATAGCCAAATCTTGGAAGACGCCAATATGCCCGAGTACGGATAACCGGACAAAGGAGATGTGGTATATACACACAATGAAGTATTACTCTGATATTAAGAATAATAAATTTGGGTTGTTTGTAGGTAAATGGATGCACCTTGAAACCATTATGCTCAGGGAAACGAATCAGACCCAGAAAGCCAAATACCATATGTTTTCTCTAATATGAGAAAACCAAACCATAAAAACTGTCAAAGACACAAAAGAGGGGTTGGAGGAATGGCACCATGGTTAAAAGAGCTTTCCTCGCAAGCACAAGGCCCTGAGTTTGAATCCCCAGCACCACATAAAGCTGGGCATCGTGGCCTATGTCTATAATCCCAGCACTCAGGAGGCTGAGGCAGGCGGATTGTCCTGAGTCCAAGACCAGGATGGGTAACAAGAACTTGCCTCAAAAAAAAAAAGATGATGATGAACACGGGAAAGGTAAAGGGGTGGGCGAGAGGGTGGGAAGGAAAAAGGGAGATGATATGTAAAAATTAAGTAAAACAAAAAAGAAGTTGCCAAAAGGTGACTCCTGAGCCTTAGCACCCCTCTTCCCCCCAGGTGAGTTGGCAGAAATTCTCGGGAAGGAACTGTCTCTCCGAGCAGGTGTTAAGCCAAGAGGCATTTGTCATGTCCCAGGGCTGAGGGGACCGAATCTGACAAATAGTACTGGCCCCAGAAGCCTGAAGGGAAAAGAGGATTGCCAGCAGCAGGGTCGAGGCACAGTCCTGAAACACCATGGCTGCCTTCCCTAGGTAACTGACCATGGGACTTTTGTGAGAAGGCTGAGTAACTGACACCGTCCTCCCAGCAGGAAAAAGCAACAGCTTATACAGATGAAAACCAGGTGCAGTATAGTCCCAAATCCTCTACAGCCAGGGCACCAAGGAGTTCAGTCACTGTGCGCCCACCTCCTGGACAAAGGCCCTGATGGACGACCTGGGGCGGTACAGCAGCACACCAGATGATTACCCCAAAGGGCCTGGTTCTGGGGTCTCTGCTTGTAACAACCGCCCAACCAGGGCAGCCATCAAGAAGAGCTGGAGGGGGCCTGTTAGTCACAAGGTTTGGAGCAGGAGGAGAGGCTCAGCTAGGCAGGAGCTGACTCACTGACCTCGCTCCCAGCTCACGCAGGAAGCCAATAACCTTCTTCCTGAGCTAAAAGGGGGAGGGAAGGGGGACTGATGTGGATCTTTCCGTTCCGAAGTTCCCATTCCTCAAATTCGTAGCTTTCTCTCTGTTACATCACCCTGCTCCTCCCCTCCGCTAACAGCTCTCACTCTGCCAGGACCCTATTGCTGTCTCTTCCACCAGGAGAGGTTCCCTGGGCCAAGGACAGCCTGACAATTCCATTCCAAACTCTCCATGCCTGCCCCACGGCAGAAGGTCAGGACCACCGCCTACTCGAGGCTAGGGCGTCAAGCCCTCTTCTCACCTCCCTGCTAAGGCTGTGTCTGTCACTTTTATTTTGAGATAGAGTTTCGCTACGTTGCCCAGGCTGGGCTCGAACTTAAGATCCTCTTGCCTCAGCCCTCCCGGGTCCCGAGATGAGAGCCGGGCGCGCCTCCTTCAGCATATTATATCTTGGTTTGCTCTATTACTCACGGCAGTAAATGCTACTTTTCTCAGCCTCCAGGGCCGTAAATTCCTTAGGCCGGAATTCTCGTCTCCTCAGCCCCTAGAAGCCACTCTTGTGAACACGGCTTAAGCACCCATGGCCACCTATTTAGCAAGGGGGTGACGGCTGATCTGAAAGAGGCGCCCGGGACGGAGCACGAGGGGGTGTGACGTTTGCCTAGGCTCGGCAAGAAAGGCTGGTCCCCCGGCCTTCTACCTCCAGCCTCTCAGGAGCACAGACCTAAACCTTCAACTCTTTTCAAGAAGGGGTCGCCAAGCGGACTTGGATTTCACCCAAAGATGTTGACGGAAACTAGACTCCGGAGCTCGTTACCTCCACGATCTTGATGAAGCGCGGGAACACCGGGTTGCGGGTGATGGCAATGAGCGGCAGGTGCGGGAACACGTCCGGGACCGTCATGGGCGTCAGCGCGGTCATGACCGGGCCTTCCCCGCCTCCCGCGCCACCAGCCCCGTCCTCTGCGCCGCCCTCGGGAGAGTCGTCACCCCCCGAAAACGACCCGCCACCGCGGCCGTTCGCCTCCCAGAACCCGCGCCACTGGCCCGCAGCCCCGAGGCCTCGGCCCCAAGGCGCCCAGGGAAGCGACACGTCGCAGGCCCGCCGGCCCCTCGGGAGGCAAGCTCCGGCCGCGGCCGACACCCGCCCCCCGGAGGCGGCCAGCAGTGGCCGTCGCAAAGCCCAGCATCGCGCCGCACCCCACAGCCGCACGTAGCCTCTACTAGCCGCCATGGCCCGGCCATACTGGAGGCGCACAGCTCGCGCGTCATTTCCCCTCGCCCGGCCGGGGCGCACGTGACTCCAGGCGCGTGCCTCTGCAGAGGGGGCGTCGCTCAGGACGGCGCGCTTCCGGGACAGGGCTCAGGCGAGGGCGGAGGATGCCTGAAGGTAGAAGAGGGTTGAGGGCGGGGCGGAAGAGGCGAGGCTGGGCTTTTCCTTCAGCTGCGCCTCCTCGGGCCTTCCAGTCGGCGCCCTGCAGGCCCCTGCTAGTTGCATAGTATGTTGTAAGCATGCGCCAGCACCTCTTAAAAATAGTGTGGCTGCAAATGCAGCATTTGAGAAGTTGTGGGCAGCTTTGCGCACGCAGTTGGACATGCGGACAACACGCATGCTCAAACTCTAGAGGTAGATAAGTGGATTCAGGCTGCCCGAGATACGGTATGCGCATGCTCACTTGCTCACAGTGTAGGCCGCCAGTCCAGGCGGTTGCTTCGTTGTGCGCATGCGCAGTTCTGGGCACGCCGCACGTGGGCTTGTTCCATCTGCGCACGCTCTGAATGCAGCGCGTCCCCAAGGCGGTTGAAAGACCTTAGCTGCCCGAGACCAGAAAAAATGCTAGCGTTGACGCTAGTGGCGGTGGTGGCCAGTGTGTGGCCTTGGCCGGTGGTCAGAGCGCAGCCGCTGTGCAGGTGGGGCTGACCTTCCGCGGCTGTGATGCTGCCAGGCGTGGAATGGGCGGGCTCGGTACTCATGTAGGATTTTTTTCAAGCCTGGAGATAAAGCCCAGGACCTTCACACGGGGCGACAGCCTCGGCCGTTTAAGCTTGTTTTATTTTGACATAAAATTTTGCTAAATTACCCAGACCGGTCTAGAACTTGCGAATTCAGGCACGCCAGCACACCTTTCTCTGGCCTGCCCCCCACCCCAGTAGCTCCATTTTGCTGTCTAATTTCTGTGATTTTTTGGTTTGTTTCTTATTTTGAGACAGAATCTCACTCTTTAATCCAGGCTGGTGCTAAAATCACTATGCAACCCAGGCTGGCCTCTAATTTGGGGCAGTTCGGCCTCCACTTCCCAAGTGCTGGGATTAGGCGCCTGAGTTACCACCTCTAATAGAAAATCAAACCCAGGGCCTTGTGCACGCTGGGCAAGCGCTTTGCCCACGGCCAGCCCCATGGCACAGTGTTTCTTGTGCCGTCTCTTACATTAGTAGCTCCAAGCGGACGTAGACTATTTTTTGTTGTTTTGGTACTGGGACGGAACCCAGTGCCCTCCACATGTTAAGTAAGTGCCATACCACAGAGCCAAACTGTGTATTGTGATTAATCCCTACTCAGTATATTTTTAGATTTCGGTACATGATAGACTAATGGGTATTGTGTGCAAAGAGCCATCCGACTGACAAATGCCAAACCCACTTCCTCCCCAAGGCACAGGAGTGAAGGAATGGTCACACTCTGCACAGTCTTGTTCACTGCAGAAATAAAGTGTGTGGAGTGTGTGGCCCCATCTCACTAAGGTTCACAAAACAGTAAGGCCTCACCTTATGCTATGGGTGTGACAACAGGTCCAGGGAAATGCTTGCCAGAAGACACGTAGCTATACAACGGGTGGCTGAGGCAGAAGGATCTCAAGTTCAGGTCCACTTTGGGCAAATTAGTGCCTGAAACTCCATCTCAATATTTTTTTAAAAGAGCAAGGGACATAGCGCAGTGGTTGGAGCACTTGCCGAGCATATGTGAGGCTCTGGGTTTGATTCCCCAGCATCACCTAAAAATTAGCCATTTGTGCTGCATGCCTGTGGTCCCAGCACTTGGGAGGCTGAGGCAGGATTGCTGTGATTTTGAGGTCATCTTGGGCTACATAGTGAGTTCAAGACCAGCCTGGGATATACAAAGTAAGACCCTGTCTCAAAAACAAACAAACAAAAAAAAAATCGAGGTGTTGAGGACATAGCTCACTTGTTAAATCACTTGTCTAGCAAATACAAGGCCCTGGGTTCCAATTCTCCAGCATCCTGTAAATGGTGTGGTGGTACACACCTGTAATCTCAGCACTTAGGAGGTGGAGGCAGGAGGATTTTCATTAGTTGGAAGCCAGCCTGGGCTCCATAGTGAGTTCAGAACCAGTCTGAACAGCAGAGTGGGACTCTGTCTCTAAATAAATAAATAAGCCCAGCCTGTGTCTGGTTCTGAGTGCAGAGAGCCCACCCCTGCGTCTGGTTTTCTTTCTTTTCCCTTCTGCAATGCTAGGGGTTGGAACCCAGGGCCTCACACATGCAAGACAGTCACTCACATCTGAGCCACATCCCCAGCCCCCGGGGTTCCCATAATTCTAAAGCCACCCTGCTCGGGACTGTACCAACGTTCTGTGCCAACTGACAAAATGTTTCTTGTTCCTTACATCTAGTGTCCACACCGTGAGGACCGGAAAAGTGTTCTATGTTGACCATCAGGCTCATGGGGTATGTGGCGCCCTTTTTTTTTTTTTTTTTCCCTGATACCAGAGATCAAACTCAGGGCCTGTGCCCTGAGCTACATTCCCAGCCCTTTTTTTTTTTTTTTTTTTTTTTTTTTTTTTTTTTTTTTTTTTTTTGTATTTTAAGACAAGATATCAGTAAGTCACTCAGTTGTCCAGGTTTGGTTGGAAGTCTTTCGTTTTTTGTTTTCGTTTTTGAGGCAGACTCTCACAAGCTGGTCCTGAGGTCATTATGTAGCCCAGGCCGGCCTAGAACTCATGGGAGTCCTCCTGCCTCAGCCTCCAGAGTGCTGTGATTGGTTGGAACTCTTGATCCTCCTGCTCTGCTTCCCACAGTACAGGGATGACAGGTGTGTGACCCTACACCCAGCTTGTTTTTGTTGTTGTTTTGGGACTGGCTTGCAATTTTACCCAGGCTGGCCTTGAACTCCCACACTCAGGGCTCAAGCAGTCCTGCTGTCTCAGCTTTCTATCAGCAGGGATCAGCACACGCCGCCACACCCAGGTCAGAATCATCTGGAAATAAGCAATTCTGGGCAGGAATACAGTGAGCTGAAGCTCATCACCCTGTGGGGTTTAAAAAACTGTTCATTCAGATACAATTAGAGATCCATACAAGTCACAGAAGAGTCCATAGAGGCCCCCGGGACCCTCCCCGGCTCCCACCAGCAGTGACATCGGACACAATCGTACAAGAACACTCAAAACAACATGAAGGCAGGGCACGGTGGCACACAGCTGCTTGGAAGGTTGAGGTGGGAGGATCACATCAGTCTCTGACTGAGGCCCCCCTGAGCAATATTGGGTGGCATTCTCTCAAAAAAAAAAACAAACAGAAAAATGACATTTGTATAAAACACCAGGTCAGACTCTGCCCAATACATTTATAGTGTTACATATTAGAAAAATACACTTTCTTTTTCTTTTTCTGAGGCAGTGTCTCACTCTGCAGCCCTGGCTGGGCCTGACCTCACTATGTAGCTCTGGCTGGCCTCAGATTCAAGGCAGTCCACCTGTCTCAGCCATCTGAGTGCTGGGATTACAGGTGTGTGCCAACCCAAGGCCCTGCACTGGCCAGCCAAGTGCGGAGGCTGACCTGCACCTCCAGTCCCCTTTGGGAACCTCAACAGTGGGTCACTGATGGTGGCCATGTGACTCTTCCTCCAGGTGGCCCTGTATTTCTCTACAGCAGCGCGTCTGATCCGGCATCCCTGTGAGAAAACCACAGCAGTATACCTGGGGTAAATGACCATTTTCTTTCACTCCGACTGTAGATTTTCCCTTTTTCAGCCATTCAACAAACACAAGCAAAGATGTTGTGCTGCCAGCAGCTGGGCTGCTGGGTGCCTGCCAGAGGGGGTTGGGGCCAGAGAGGGTGGACAATGACTGCCCAGAAGGAGGCTCCCCACCTTCCACTGCCTTTGGAGTGTGGTTGGCATATCCCAACATCCATTAGGATGGTGCTTGTTGCTCCATCCCTTGAATGCTCTTCCTGATGCTCATAAACGTTTCACCACTTATTCATACCAGCAAACTCTTGTTCATCCTTAAAAACACACATTTTACATTTATTCCTCAGTGAAGACTGCCTAGACAGTGTTTTTCCTCACTGTTTACACCAAGCATCTTCAACAGTGTGTACCATACTCCACAGCTTAGCATGGCGCGGTGGCACAGGCCTGCAGTCCCAGCACTCTGGAGGCTGAAGCAGGAGGATTGACGTGTGTGTGAGGCCAGTCTGGGCTACATAGTGAGTGCGCGATACTGTCTCAGAAAAAAGAGAGGAGGAAAAAAAGAAAGAAGGAAAGAAAAGAAAGAAAGAGAAAGAAGGAAGGAAAGAAAGAAAAAGAAAGAATATGCTTATAACTGCCCTTTGGTCTCCCCATAGAATTGGGTCTAGGACCCACCACCTCAAGATATGAGTGTCCGCCAGGGCTTAATTCCACTTTATTCACTTTTTATTATTTAACTATTTATGGGACTAGGGAATTGAGCCCAGAGGCACTGTACTACTGACCCACATCCTCAGCTGTTTCTATTTTTTGAGACGTGGTCTTGCTACATGACCTCCTGCCTCAGCCTTTTGAGTCACTGAGATTACAGGTGTGCACCTGTGGGCCTGATGTCAAGCCCTTTTATAACCTACTCCCATCGTCATGTACAATTTGTATAACCTCTATGTGGTTTAGAATTCCTAACACAATGGAACTACTAGGGAAACAATATTTTTATTTTTTCTTTTGTTTACTTGTTTGGGGCTAAGAATGAAATCTGAGCCTACACATTGAGCTACACTCCCGGCCTGATTTTTGGTTTTGATTTTGAGATAGAGTCTCACTAAGTCACCGAGTTGCCCAGCTGGGCTCAAGCTTACATAAGCCTCCCAGAGAACTGGGGTTATGGGCATGGGCCCTGGGCCTAACTGCAAGGGGGGTTGGTTTCTGGGTTTTTTTTTTTTTTTTTTTTGAGACAGAGCCTCATTCTGTAGTCCAAGGGGTCCTAAACTCACTAAGTAGATCAAAATGACCTCAAACTCATAGCAATCCTCCTGCCTCAGCCTCTCAAATGCTGGGATTACAGGCATGTGCCACCACACCCAGTTTATGTGGTGCTGGGGAATCAAACCGAGGGCTTTGTACCTGCTAGGCAAAAGCTTTAACCACTGAGCAACCCTACAACCTTAACTTTTTTTTTAATTTTTGGACAGGATTTGCTAAGTTGCCAAGACTGTCCTCAACTTGCAATCCTTCTGCCTCACCACTCCCCACCCCTGGAACTATTATGATAGGCACGTACCTCTACATTCAACATGGTCACCTTTTAAAATAACATTATTTCAGGGCTAGGGACATGGCTCAGAAGTTATAGCACTTACCTAGGAAGGACAAGGCCCGGGGTTGGATTCTCCAGCACTGCATAAGCTGGACATGGTGGTGCACACATGTAATTCCAGCACTTGGGAGGCTGATGCAGGAGGATTGCCATATGTTTGAGGAACCTGGTACAGAGCAAGACCCTGTCAAAATAGAAGTAAAATAAAATTTCCTCAAGAAGCTAAATACTGGGCTGGATGTGGTTAAATTGCTTGTCTGCCATTGACAAGGTCCTGGGTTCAATTCCCCAGACCCACATAAAAATTAGCAGGGCATGGTAAAGCATGCCTGTGTTCCTAGCACTCAGGAGGCTGAGACAGAAGGATTGATGTGTGTTCAAGGAGCCTGGACTGCAAACAAGATTCTGTCTCAAAAACAAAAATAAAAACAAATTCTCAGGCTGTATAGAGAGTTATTCCCAGTCCTAGGGATGCTTAACAACCTCAAGGCCCGGAGTTCAATTCCCCAGCACAAGTCAGGTGTGGTGGCGCACACTTATATTTCCAACACTCAGGAGGCTGAAGCAGGAGGATTGCTATATGCCTGAGGCCTGCCTGGGCTACGCAGAGAATCCCAAACCAGACTGGACTATGGAGCTAGACCCTGTCTCAAAAAAAAATTTATCCCACAAAAATAACTAATAATTATTTATCGATTCCTAGCCAAGGAGGAGTTTCACTTTTTTCCCACCATTTTTATTAATTTATATGCAGTACATAGTTTTTACAGTGAACTTGAGTATTTTGTGCACATATCACATCAACATTACAGTCCCTTCCCCTCCCCATTTTTGGCCCTCCCATTCCCTCCCTGTCCCCCCTGACTCCCACTGTCACACCCATGTGGTTCTATAGAATGCCTGTATCATGGGTTTCCCAAGAGACACCGTGTGATATTTAACATATTTAATCTTCTGCATCTGACTCACTTGGCCACTCAAATCCCCCCTCTAGCTCAGCTTCCCACCCCTGGAATGGGCTGCAGTGGCCGCATCTTGGTGCCTCTTATCTGGCTCCAGCAGAGCCCTTTATTGGGATGTTTGCCAAAAGTTCTTTTTTTCCCCCCTATATCTTACTATATCTTTGTTGAGGTCCTTTTTTCCTTCTTCCTTCCTTCCTTTTTTTTTTTTTTTTTTTTTTTTTTTTTTTTTTTTTTTTTTTTTTTTTTTTTTTTTTTTTTTTTTTTTTTTTTTTTTTTTTTTTTTTTTTTGTTTGTTTGTTCGTTTTGAGACAGGGTCTTGCTGTGTAGCCCAGGCTGGTCCAGAAATCACTGTGGTACCCATGCTGGCTTTGGACTCATGGAAGTCCTCCTGTTTCAGCCTCCCAAGTGCTAGAATTACAGTGCTGGGATTACAGATGTATGCCACCATGCCTGGCTTATGTGATGCTGGGGAATCGAACTCAGGTACTTAGTACTTGACTCAGCATTTGTAAGGTAAGCACTTTAACCGCTGGGCCATTCCTCTGGCCGCTCTTTGTTGATATTCTTTAACATGGCCTCACCCACCGGTCCACATTAGAAAAGAAAAATAAGAATGTATTTCATAAGGCTGGAAAATGTGAGAAAGAAAAGAGAGAAGTTAAGTTTCAAATGCCATAGCTGAGTACTGAAAGGTAAATGTTTGTACATTCAAAAGATATTCAGGTTATTATTACCTCAGTCAGTTTTCAGGATAAACTTACATCAGAACCCAAATAAGTGAATTGCTACAATAAATGTACTTAAATCTCTGTCACATAAGTATATTACACTTAAAGCAATAGATAAAATAGCATACTTAGTTTTTTTGTAGTTTAACTCATATATTATTTACTCACATTTCACTAATTATTACTAACATTGTGCCAGATTCGGTTTATCATTTTATGTACCTATCCATCCATAAATTCATACACACATTTTTAAAAAGATTTTATACCAATCCCCCATGTTGAATGTAATTATTATGTCTTTCAAACTAACATACTAATACAAATAATAATTATGTGGGGAAATTTCACAAATTTTATAAAACAGCTGGTACTGTTTTAGAAATATTCCAATCAAATGATTCAAATACCAGTCTATTTTTTTGTTACACTTTCTCTTTAGATGTTTCCTTTCCTCTGTGTTTTTTGGTGCTGCTTGTCTATCTGCTTCTCTCAAAGATTCTTTCAAGTGTTTTCTGCAATGCTGGGCTAGTGATCACAATTTCTTTTGTCCCCCCACCCTCCGCTCCCTGGCCCCAGTTACAAATTTCTTTAGAGATTCCTGGTCATGAAAAAATTTTACTTCCCCTTCAATTTTCAGGAATTATTTTGCTGGATACAACAACCTGAGTTGACATTTGCTGTCTTTTAAAGCTTGAAAGATCTTACTTCAGGCTCTCCTGGCCTTTAAAGTTTGCATTGAGGAATCTGAAGTAATTCAAATGGATTTGTCTTGGTAGAATAATGGCTGTTTTTCTCTTGCTGCTTTTAGTATTTTTCTCTCTATGTTGTATTTCTGAGGTTTTGATTATGATATGTCTTGGTGAGTCTTGTTGCTGGTTGAGGTTATTTGGTGTTCTATAAGCTTCTTATAGCTGGAAATTAATTTCTTTTTCCAGATTAGGGAAATTTTCTTGCATGATTTTAGTGAATAAATTCTTTACACCTTTAGTTCTGTCTTCTGCTCTTTCTCCCACACCCATAATTCTGAGATTGGTTCTTTTTGAATCATCCATCAGCTGTTGTATCCAGCTACTTTTCTCATTTCTAATTTTGGAGTCATGCCTAATTACAGCATTTGTTTCCTTGGCCTTGTCTTCAAGGCTTGAAATTCTGTCCTCACAGTGTTCAAGTTGATTTCCCCTGCTTTCAAATGAGTTTTTCATATCCTGAATTTCAGCTAGATTTTTTTCAAAATTTCCACTTCTCTATTAAAAATATTCCTTCATATCTTGCATTTCCTTGTTTACTTCAGCCAACTGTTTTTTTTTTTTTTTTTTTTTGTGGCGTCTATGTGCTCAGTAAGCTTCGGAGTCAGATGTACTACTGTTGCGCCACAAGCCTGGTCCCACCTTGCTCAGTGAGCTTTGTCTCCATTAGGACCGCTATTTGTGTAGTAAGGTCCTTTTAAAGCCTACTGATCAAAGCCTGCATTTCTTTGAGAATATCTTGTTTGAACTGGTTGTTCGACTCATTTATTTGCTTTTTGACTTCCTTCCCTATGACTTCCACTATTTAGCTCCCTGACATTAGTTTTTGGGGTCTCAGCCATCTCTGTGGGTCTCTGTAGCCCTGTCTTCTTCCCATGTTTCTGTTGTTGAAACTTGAAAGGTCTAGCTGAGAGATTTCTTTGAATGAGTATGAGGGTATGTGGTAGGGGGAGCCTAAATTCTTCCAAGTTCCATGCTAGGAGTAGGCAGTGAGGGAGGACCTAACAGCCTGATCGCCTCTGAGGTGTCATGGTCACCCTTAACTCCTAAGCAAAGCTCTCCTGCCTGTTCCAGGTTCCCTCCCCCTAGGGTGGGTCTTTCCACCCTCAGAGGAGCTCCCACTGTACCCAGCCATTCAGGAGGTCCATGGCCTTTCTCTCTGCTCTACAACTGTCTCTTGTGCCAGTTTCTTCCTAGGCACTGTTTAAGAGTGTCCCCAAAACCCTCATGCACACTCTTCTTAGCTTTCTTTTACTCTAATCTGTTAAGTCTCAGGCTCTTTAAAAAAAAAAAATGCCTCCTGCTTATGTAATTGTCTGTTAAGGCTGCTGAGTGCTGCTCTTGATCTAGGCTCCAGGAGGTCTTTTCTAAGGAGAGTTCACAGTGAGCTTGTAGTATGCACTATCCACAGGCTTGTTTTTGGAAGCTGGGGCCCCAGCTGCTGTCAATTCCCACTTCTCCTGGATCCACTTTGCCTTGGTCTGAGGTTTCAGTCTCCCAGCTTCCCTCTGTCTGTGGATGCCGGCAGCTCCCAGCTGTTCACAGTCAGCCTGGGGTGGCTTCCTGGGCTGCTGTTTTCCCCCACTTCTAATGTTCCTTCAGGATTTCTGATCTTCTCCTGGACTCCTTTCAATTGTTGGAGCGCTCCTCCCTGTCCTAACTGCATTGAACCAGGGGTTTCAGACTTTATTATCAACTTTTTAAGTGGGTCCACAAGGAGACACTGTGCAGCTCTGTTACCTGGCTGCCATCTTGACCAGAAGTCCCCAATTTCTCTTGAATGGGACATTTATAGAATGCTTTGTCCTGTTTTTAACTTGTATGAAAGAATACTAATTTGACTCTGTTTCTTTCAGAAAGCAAGTGTTTTTCACAAGTGATAACTTTGAGAGTAGTCTCCCTCCACTTACCATCCCTTCGTCAATGTTGGTAGGTATTTTAGTTTATTTTATTATTTATGTGTGCATGGTATTGGGAATCAAGACCAGGGCCCCTGTACTGAGCTATATCCCCAGTCAATTTTTTTTTTTTTAGTTGTTATTTTGAGACAGGGTCATGCTAAGTCACTAAGTTGCTCAGGCTGGGCTTGAACTCAGAGCTCTCCTGACTCAGCTTCCCAGAACGCTGGGATGATAGGCCTATACCACTGGGCTTGGCTTCATGGTAGTTGTTTCATAAAACAATCTTAAAGGTCTTAGAAGTAAGTGACACTCCAGGGAAGGTTGTTAGCACATGTCAAACTTATCTTTCATTAGTTTCAGGTTTATTTTACCATGTGCCTTGGAAAGCCATAAAGAAGTGATTTCTAAGGCACAAGAAGGGTCAGATTTCTTATCTCTCTATCACAAAATGGGTTTTCTTTGAGAAGAAGGGGCCAGGATGGTGTCCCAGTGCCTTTCCTCTCATGGGTCAGGTGATACCTGTGAGCTGAGCAGTCTGTGACTTTAGCTGATACCATTCAGCTCCACCCTGAGACCAGCACACGTGGCCCCTCTGCCCCCACCAGGTCCTCCCAGGGATTCTGACCTCAGCCCACACACCCTGCTGTGGTTGGATGTGGATTGTACCCCAATAGTCTCATGTATTTAGATATTATGGATTGTCTGTGGAGTCCTGTGCTGTTGGAATATGGGGGCCTGCTCTGGAGGGGTGGATTGCAGGCGTGTGGTGGAGGCTTACCACTCCTGGAAGGGGCAGATCACTGGGACAGGACCTGGAAGGATATATATGCTGCTACCTTCCTCTGGGAGAAGATTGGTCTTCCCATTAACAATGATGTGGGGAGCTGCCTCCACCTCTACCTCTGCCATGTACTTCCATGTAGCTGGCCACCCATGAGTAGACTGTGACCTGAAACTGTGAGCTAAAAATAAACCTTCCTCCACTAACTTGTGGATGTCAGATTTTGAGTCACAGCCAGGAAAAAGCCATTAAGACAGACCCTATGTTCCCTCCTTGCTTCAGCCGCTTGCTATCACAAGGACAGAGCAGTTGATGCCCACAACTTAAAGGAAGACAGTTTTACCTCAGCTTATGGTTTCAGAAAGTTGAGTCCATGGGAGAGAAAAGGGAGGAGCCAGGGACAAGGACATCCAGTTCCAGGTCATCTCCCAGGGACCCACCGCCCAACTGGGCCCCACCTACTAACCATTAGCCACGAGCTCATCCATGGACAGATGAGCACCGCTTTCCCGTGCTCCAGTTGCCTTCTACACACAGGGGACTTTCGGGGCTGTTGTGAAAGGAAACCATGGCACCTCTGAAGGCAGTATTTATCACTACTGCTCCTTCCCCACTGTGTATGCCAGGCTGTGCCCTCTGAGGTGGCACTCATGGTGGACAAGGCCCAGGAGTGAATTTAGGTGCCTGAGGTCTCTCAGAACCAACTCAGACTTCCTCATTTTGTCCCTTGCTTGCCTCAGTACACCTGGTCCTCCGTGCCTGGGCTCCCACTGGCACGAGCTGGTCTTAGGTGCCCATGAAGACACCCCTCCTCTCTGAGTCCCTGTCTCTCCCATCTGTGGCAGTGCAGTGACAGGATGACTGTGCCTTCTGTCCCCCAAGGCCGGCTTGCCAGAAGTGACGTCTGCACATTTTGCTGGCTCCCTGCTGCTGTTTGTAGTAAATCAAAAAGTCTACACATACGACTACAAGGCCGACGTGTGGAACATGTCTCAAGGTGCGTGTGTCCTTGTTTCATGTTAGACAGTGTCCAAGGACCCAGTGACACTGAGCAGACACACCAGCAAGACTCGGTGAAGGACAAAGTGTTGGGGAGAGTCTGTGAGGGCGAGAGCAATCCCGAGCCTTAGACACGGACAAGCAGTGGTGCCCTGGGGATCCAGCAGGGTGGGAGACATGGCAGGCTCTGGGTGGGCCAGCAGAGAGAACCCCACCATAGGAGGGAAATGTCTAGCTGGGTGCTGTGGTATGTGCCTGGAACTCTAGCTACCTGGGAGGCTGAGGCAGAAGTTTACAACTTAAAGGCCAGGGCTGGGGTGTCCTGTCTCACCATGTCACAAAGTTGCCCAGGCGGGGCTTGAACGCAGCAGTTCTCCTGCCTGATCCTCCAGAAGTGCCGACATTACAGGTCTGCACCACCAGGCCTGGGTCTCTGTTATTCTGTTTGTTTTATTATTGCATTTTTCATATTTTAATTTTTATTTGAATATGCATGAACTACAGATTTAATAACATGCCAATAACCTACAGCTTGGGAACTTGTGGCTGCCCGTGCCCTGTGTGGTCACACTTCCCTCTGTCGTTGTCCCCTCCAGTCCCCAATCTCAGTGTCTCTCCTGTTTTCCAGCTGCCCTCACCTCCACCTTCTCTCTTACATCAGGATTGTTTTGCGCATATATTTACAGAAATCTCATATGACAGACAGAAATCGCTATCTGATCTTTTTGTCTGGTATTTCACTGAGTATTTCTGTTTTTTTTTTTAATACAAAATTTTGCTGAGTAGTCCAGGGTGATTATAGACTCATGATCCTCCTGCCTCAGCTTCCCGTGTACTGGGATGACCGGTGTGCATATAACATGTGGCTGAGGGGCACTGGCACCTTCTCATGCTCTTGGTGGCTTTTCATATATCTTTGGCCTGGAAGCATCTGCTCTTATTTTATCCTGAGATAGGGTCTTGCTCCGTAAAATAGCTGGTCCTGAGTTCACTAGGTGGCTCAGGCTGGCCTCAAACTCACAGCAATCCTCCTGCCTCAGCCTTCCAAGTACTGAGATAACAGGCATGTGCCACCATGCCTGGTTTACGTGGTACTGGGGAATTGAACTCAGGGCCTTGTGCATGCTAGGCAAGTGCTCTAACCACTGAGATATGCCCCGGCACAGCTTCTGCTTTTAAGTATAACCCAAGTACGCCTTACTGAAGGCAGGAAGCTCTTCCTATAATTTTAATGGGGCCTGGAAGTTGCCATATGCCAGTAAGTATCACCCAGAGCCAATTCTGTTCCTCAGAGGACACCACCTGGCGGTGCCTAGAAACAGTCTCATCATCACAGGTAGCGAGTGTGCACACCTGTAATCCCGTGTCCTCAAGACACTGAGGCAGGAGGATCACAATTTTAAGATCATCCCTGGACAGTTTGCAACTTGGAGAGACCCAGTCTCAAAATGGAAAATAAAAGGACTGGGCCAAGTCTCAGGGGCAAGCGCTTGTCTAGAACACATGAGGCCCTGGATTCGTTCCTATGACTGAAAAGGAAAAAAATGGTTAAGGCGAATGCCTCTGGCCTCCAGTGAGTCAAGACAAAGCATCTCACAGTACGCGGAGAGGTCCCTGCAGCCAAGAATGACTGGTCCTCAACCCCTGTATTGCTAGGCCTGAGGAGCTGCTGGGAACTTTTCTCTGATCTTCAGGGGACTTACAAGCATGTGCACACTCAGTTATTATTTTGCCAGGCTTGATGGTGCACACCTGAAATCCCAGCACTCAGAAGGCTGAGGCAGGAGGATTTCCATGAGTTTGAAGCCAGCCTGGGCTCCATAGTGAGCTCAGGACCAGCCAGGGCTACAGAGTGAGACCCTGTCTCAAAACCAAACAAAAACCATGTAATCATCTTTGCCTTTCAGGCATACAACACCCTGTGTCACATGTCTCTGGCGATAACTGCTGTTTCACTGGGAGCACCTTCTGCCTGGTAAGTGCGCGAGAGAGCCTTTCATGTTCCCTCTGCTCGCGGTACAGCCGAGTCTGAGCCCAGCTTGCATAACTTCAACCCTATCGGAAAATAAAAATTTATTTATTTATTTATTTATTTATTTATTGTGGTACTTGGGATCAAGCCCAGGACCTCATTGTTTATTTTTGATATTTAGACAGGGTCTTGCTGAGTCACTAAAGTAACTGAGGCTGGCCTCAAACTTAAAATCCTCCTTTTTCAGCCTCCTGGGGGTCTGAGATTTCAAGCCTGCACCATTGAGTCCTTCCTCAATATATATACTCTGCAGCCCAGGCTGGTCCTGAACTCACTGTGGAGCCCGGACTGGCCTGGGACTCAGGACAACCCTCCCGCCTCAGCCTCCTGATAATTTTTTTTTTTTTTTTGATACAGGGTCTCACTCTCTAGCCCAGGCTGGCCTTGAACTCATGGTAACCCTCCTGCCTGAGTTTCCTGAGTGCTGGGATTACAGGCATGCACTGTCACACCTGATGTATGTGGTTCTGGGGAATTGAGCTCAAGGCCTTGCACTTGCTAGGCAAATGCTTTAACCGCTGTGCCATTCCTCCAGCCCCCAGTATATATATTTTTTATTTGTCCCTGTTACTGCTGGTATTGCCCGATGTCCAGGTTCAGGAACTCTTGATATAACTAAGCATAATCAGTTGGAGCTCATGGAAGATTCGAAGCAAGAGGAGGCTTATTGTGAAGTCAAGCTCTTGAGGAAGGTTGGGCAGGGGTCTTGACTAAGGAAGGGTCCTGAGGGTGACAGACTGGAGCCCTTTTTAAAGCTTCTATCTGCTCAGCCTCCCTTGTGCTGGGATTATAGGCATGCATCACCACGCCCAGCTTTAGGTGGTGCTGGGGGATCGAACTCAGGGCCTTGCTCTTTCTTGCAAGGCAAATGCTTCAACCACTGTGCCATTCCATTCCTGCAGCCTCCACTTATGCTCTTACTTATCCTTTATCTAGACAAATCTTAGAATCAAATCTCAAAGTAAGAACTAATCTTAGAGTCACAAGACCTGGCCAACCGGGTGACTGTGCACCTCAGGGAGTTTGGCACTTGGTGTGGTTAGGCATCACATTGCTGTGGAACTATTGTGCCATTACAGTGGTACAGTTCCCCTCTGGACCCAACCATAACATAGGGTACTGGTTGCAGCTATTAGCCAGTCTGCACTGTGAAGCAGGAGAAAACAGTGGAAGAGCACTTGCCGGTTACGAGGATTAGCATTAAAAAGAAGCCAAGTACTTGGAATCAGGATCACAAGAGAGAAGCCTTGAGGGCATCTCCAAAATCAACGTTACTGCAGTTTGTCCTGAAAGACAGAAAGACAAGGACCTGACCTGGGGTGTTCTGTAGGGCAACAGAGAGAAGTATTCGCTGTAGTCCAGCTGTCTAAGGAGGCCTCAGCAGCAGCTGCCCAAGGGGATGGCACTACTGCTCAGGCCCGTGGCAGACCATGGCTTCACAGGTGTGCATAGTGCAAGGGTTGTAAGGTGCTGGAGGCTTTCACCCAGATTTCTTTTTTGAGCCCTGGTCTCTATAGGCCAGACTTGGACTGGTCCTGAGTTCACAATGTAGCCAGGCTGGCCTTGAACTTGTTAGTCACTGCAGTGCCAGGCCCTGATTCCAACAGCCCTCTCTGCTCAGAGTTTATGTCTCCACAGGCTTGAAGAGTAAGTCGCAAAGATGGGAGGCAGGTTGTGAGGAAAAGGCTTTACTGGGAATCGTACAAAAAGGGAAAGAAAGATAGGGTAGATCTTCTGCTAGACAGAAGGAGGACCTGGAAATGTGGCTTGCCCAGGTGGCTCAGTGTCTAGGGGTTTTTATTGTGTAGCTGGGTAAGAGGCTGTCCTATGCTAAGCAGCCCGTTGCTAGGGCTGGTTGCTATGTCTCTGCCGTTAAACCAGTTGCTGCAGCCACCCTCAGCTACTTCCCCTCAGATCTTTCTCTCACACAAACAGCAATCCCTGCTGGCAAGGCTGTGGGGAAAAGGAACCCTCCACTGCTGGTGGGAATGTAAACGGGCACAACCACTATGGAAAGCAGTATGGAAGTCTCTCAAAAGGTTGGAAATAAATATCCCCTTCAATTCAGCAATACCTCTTCTGGAAATTTTCCCAAGAGTTTAAAAAATCACATAACAGAGACACATATGTACCCATGTTCATAGCAACACAGCTAACAATAGCTAAAATATGGAAGACATCAAAATACCCATCAACAAAACCCAGAACATAGACATTCTACAGAACCACAGGAAGTGATAGCCAGAGTCAGGGGAAGGGATAGGGAGGGGGTGGGAGGGTAGAAAATGGGAAGGGATTGTAAAATTGATATGATAATATGTGCACAAAATACCCAAATTCATTGTAAACACTGTGTATTACATATGTATATTAATAAAAAATAGTGGGGGAAGAAAGACAAAATACCCACCAACATACCAATCCACACAAACTGTGGTATTTATACACAATGGATTACTACTCATCTGTAAAGACAGATAGTTTGGAGGCTTTTGCAGGCAAATGGAGGCAACTTGCGACCATCTTGCTTAGTGAAGTGGGTCAGAAGCAAAAGGTGAAATATCGAATGGTCTCTCTGATATGAGAAACCCAGATCCCAATTATTTCGTAGAGCTTAATATGGGAAATAATGGGAACCCTCCTCCCTCTCGCCCTCTCTATTCCAAGACAAGGTCTCAGTGTGCAGTGCAGGCCAGGTGGAAGCTTGCAACCCTCTGCCCTCCGGAGTGCTGGACGACAAGCCTGTGCCCCTGGACCAGCTTGGGTTCTCTTCTTTTAAAGAAGCTGGGAGCGGAGGTGGAGGAATAATAGCTCAGTGATTGAAGCGCTAGTTTAGCAAGTGCTAGGTACGCAAGGTTGATTCCTTAGCGCCACATAAGCCAGGTATGGTGGCGCACACCTGTAATCCTAACACTCAGGAAGCTGAGGCAGGAGGATTGCCATAAATATGAGTTCAAGTCCAATCTGGGTTTAATAGTGAGTTCAGAACTAGCCTGAACTATAGAGTGAGACACTGTCTCAAAAAAAAAAGAAAGAAAAGAAAAAGAAAGAAAAAAGAGGCTGGAGGAATAGACCAGCAGTTAGTGCACTTGCCCAGCAAGGCCAAAGCACTGAGTTTGATTCCCCAGCAACCCATATGCTGGGCATGGTGGTGGACCCCTATAATCACAGCACTCAGGAGGCCGAGGCAGGGGGATTGCTGTGTATTTGAGGCCAGCCTGGGCTACACAGTGAGTTCAGGATTAGCCTTAACCACAGTGCAAGACACTGTCTCCAAAAAAAAAAAAAAAATTAAAGAGCCTGTCACCTGTGTGTCACCTCCCCAGAAGATGAGCAACTCGGTGTTTGCGTACCTGTACGGAGATCCGATCCCCCAGGCCAGCATCTACGTGTCAGATAACGGGGGCTGCAGTTTTGAGAAGTTTACCTTCCAGAGACAGGTGTGTGCGGTGAGGCCATCAGGTGGCATCACAGATACAGGCAGCTACTGGGCGGCCGAGGGGGGCGGATCGCTGGAGCCCGAGGTCCAGGCCAGCTGAGCAAGACAGCGAGGGCCCCCATCTCATGCTGCCCGTGGCCCTTCTGGGGTTGTGCCAGCAGGAAGAAGCTGGCGGTGACCGGGAGGAGAGTGGGGAGCTACCGCGATGTCTGCCTGGCTGTCCTCCTGCCTCGGCCCCCTGCGTACTGGATCACCACACCCACTACCATATGGTGCTGGGGAACTGAACCCAGGGCCTTGCTCTTGCCAGGCAGGCACTCTAACCGCTGGGCTGTGCCCTCAGCCCTGTTTTTTGTTTTTTCCTCCTTGCTGCACGGGCCGCCCTCCTGCCCCATCACACGCATTCACTGCAGCGTCTCCCTCTGCCCTGCAGGCTGAGCTGGCTGGGGCACTGGGGGGCATCTTCTTCCTGCACGCCCTGTCGCAGGTGGGCCTGCTCGCTGTTGATAACAGAAAGGTAAGGCAGAGGCCCGCGTCCCACACCAGGGCTTTGTTAAGATCACATCTTCAGCTTCTCTTCTCTGAAATCCATCTACCTTTTTCTACTTGTTCCAACCACTCACCTGCATATCTGTCCATCTCTCTGACCACCCACCCACTCGCCCATCTGTCTCTCCAGCCACCACGCACTCGTTCATCTACTCACCATCCCACGTGCCCACCTGCATCCACCCACCCACCACACATCCGAACGCGGCCTACTCACCTAGTGCTTGCACATAGGACATTTTTTTAACCCTTCTCTAATGTGTATTCATAAACTCGGGACATGGTTGGGTGCAGCAGTGTGGGAGGCTGATGCAAGACAATTGGGAGTTTGAGACATACTTGGCCAACTTAGCAAGACTGTGTTTTAAAATAAAAATTGGGCCTGGGACTGGAGAAGTAGCACAGCAGTTAAAATGCTCACCTAGCAAGCTCAAGGCCCTGAGTTTGATTCCCCAGCACCACATAAACTGGGCATGGTGGCACATACCTGTAATTCCAACACTTGAAAGGCTGAGGCAGGAGGATTCCGTGAGTTTGAGGCCAGCCTGGGCTATACAGTGAGTTCAGGAATATCCTGTACTACAGAGCAAGACCATGTCTCAAAAAAAAAAAAAAAAGTAGGACTGGAGAAATAGCACAGTAGTGGGAGCACTTACCTAGCAAGCCCAAGCCCCTGAATTTGATTCCTCCACATCATATAAGCTGGGTGTGGTGGCACATACCTAAAATCCTGACACTTGGGAGGCTGAGGCAGAAGGATTGCTGTGAGTTTGAGATCAGTCTGGGCTACATAGTGAATTCAGGACCAGCCTGGACTGCAGAGTAAGACTTACCTCAATAAAATAAAAATTAAAAGAAAATGGCAGTGTGGCTCAGAGAAGAGCCCTTCACAGCATGGAGAGGCCTGGGCTCAAACCCCAGCACTGAAAATAAATCGGTGCCCAAAGCCTGCAACCGATGGGTATGATGGTTTAGGATAAGAGTGAGTCGGGAAGATGCTTCAGCCAGTATAAACAGAAGGGAAAGGAAACGTGCTAACTTGCAGAAGCTGCGGCTGTGTGTATGTGAAGTTCAGGGCGGCAGGGGCCAGGGTCACAACACACTCATCCCAAAACCATGGCCCCCATTACACCTGCAAATAAAAGCGCTCCGTGACTCAGGCTGGCCTTGAACTTGGGATCCTCCTGCGTCAGCCTCCCAAGTATCCAGGATCCCAGGTAGACAGGGGTCTTTAGCTCCATCCTGCATGGTGCCTCAGCTGTGACAGACGATACCAGAGGACGTTGGGAGCTGCTGTGGAGTCTGTCTCCAGCCCAGGGCCGCCCACATGAGCGTTTCAAGAGGTGGACGTGGGTGGAGAAGGCGGAGGCGCTGCCCAGGGAGATCACCACCCAGTCTCTACGTGTATTTTGTGTTGTTCCCCGTACCTCAGGCTGAGCGCTATATGTAGAAAATAGGTTAATTTTGGCTTCCAGTTTTTGAGACTGAAAAGCCGTAGCTCTGGTGGCCACATCTTGTGAGACCATGAGAACACGGCGCTCAGGGCTGGAGCAAAGAGGCCACACCCTGGGCCTTGCTGGAAAAGAACCTGCCATGTGGTCACCAGCTGAGGCCCCAGAGACCTGGCCCTCTCACAAGATATGAGCATTAATTCTGTCCAGTGAGACCTCGCCACCTCGCTAGGCCCTACTGCTGTGTGTGTGTGTGAGATGTGAGCTATATCCCAAGCTCTTTTTAATTTTTTATTTTGAGACAGGGTCTTGCTAAGTCACTGCGTGCATATTCAGACTGGGAAGACTATGGGATCCTCCTGCCTCGGCCTCCTAGTGTGCTTGAATTACAAGGGTGTGTCACTACAGCCAGTCTCATCCCTGCTCTTACAGACTCTGCCACCTCTTCTTGGTCCTTTGGGCCTGGAACTCCACTTTATAGACTCTTGAAGACAAAGCACAACCAAAATGTGGCCAAGGGCGCAGCCTGGCCTGGCAGGGCTCCTTCCCCACCTGGGCTCTGGGGACTCTGGGATGGGCCCGGGATGGGCCCACCCTCTGGGGTGGGGTATCCTGGCCTGGCAAAGTGCTGAGCAGCACCCTTGGCCTCCACCCACTCCAAGCCAGGAGCTTCCCCAGTTGTGACAACCACAGGTGTCTCCAGCCCTCCTGGGCCAGGTCCTGGTTTCCTGCCTAGCTTGAGGTCCTAGGCCACTGCCTTGATGACTTGGCACTTAGTGGGGAGAGGGTTGGTCCCAGGAGCTGGGCCCAGGCCCCACCATCTGCCCCACAGGAATCTGTGCGCTGTTGCCTGTGGGCAGAGAGCCCACTCAATTATACCCCAACTCATGAACTTAAGGGCCCCCGGGCACCAGCACACCTGGCAGGGTCAGCCTCTGAGTCAGAGTCCCGGGCCCTGCAGGGTGCTAAGCAGGCCAGGAGCTCCTCTAGTTGTGATGTGTCTCCAGATGTCACCTCAGTCCCTGGGGGCAGCATCACTGCAGTCTTGAGCAGCTAGCCTAGAAAAAGCTCCTCCTTCCCAGTCCCGGGGCCCCATAGCCACTCCCTGAGTGGCTGGGTGTCCTCCTCCTGCAGGGCATGTTTGCGTACTCCGACCACCCCTTGAACCGGAGCCTGGGGCTGGCCTTCGACTACAACGAAACCCTCGAGGTCCTCATCCCCCCAGACCAGAGGGGTTTTCTCATTCTTTGGAGCCAACACTGTCTGCTGGTCTCTCCCAACTCAGGTGTGCATGGCCCACACCCACCTCCCTTCTCCTGTCCTCCCTGTGGCACTGGGGCTCAAGCCAACGGCCTTTGCCCTGAGCTACACCCCCAAGCCCATGTTTATTTTTGTTTTGAGACAGAGTCTTGCTATATTGCCCAGGCTGGGTTTGAACTCACTATTCACCTGCCTCAGCCTGCCAGCGTACTGGGATTTTTTCTTTATGAGTATGTGTCTTTTAGTCTGTATGTGAAATCAAGGGATTAAACCCAGGGTCTTTACATTGATCTATATCCCCAGCCCATCTATATTTTTGATTTTGAGACAAGGTCTCACTAAGTTGCCTAGGCTGGACTCAAATTCTTGATCGTCCTGCCTCAGCCTCGCAGAATTGCTAAGATGACAGGTGTGCATTCCCATGCCTAGCCAAGCTCCCCTTTAGTGGGACGCACAGGGGTCCTGACATCTGTCCTCTATTCCCCTAGGCCAGGTCGTGGACACCATCCACGTGGAGGGTGGAAGCCACTCCATCACCATCCACACCCTTGTGGCCTGTGAGTACCCAACCAGCCCAGAGCTCTTTAGAAACGCCCAGACCCACCAAGTCCGGCCCGGCCCTAAAACCAGCTCAGCCAGCGTCCAGCCCTTCGGCGAGGATTCCAGGCCCAAGCTGGTGTCCTCCCCAGTAAGACATATCAGCTCAGTCTCATTCACTTGCTAGAGCCACTCTTACAAAGTGACAGGTGGCCTGTGGTGGTAGCCCAGACCTATCATTCCAGCAAACCTCTGGAAGACTGAGGCAGGAGGATCACAAGTTCATGCCCAGCCTGGGCAACTTTGTGACTTAGTGAAACCCTGTCTCAGAACCAAAACAAAATGTCCCAGGGATATAGCTCAGCATGCAGGCCCTGTGGACAGAACCAAACGAAGCAACACACCGGGCATCTTAGAACAGCAGCAGTTTAAGCCAATCCCAATGGGCAGTGCATGTGATCCCAGCACTCCAGGCTAGAGGAGAGGCCCAGCAGTTAGAGTGCTTAGCTAGCCTCGGTTCAGTTCCCCAGCAGCACATAAGCTGGGCATGGTTGTTCATACTTGTAATTCCACTACTTGGGAGGCTGAGGCAGGAGGATCATTGTATATTTGAGGCCAGCCCGAGCTACATAATGAGTTCAGGACCAGCTTGAACTACACAGCAAGACCTTGTCATCATCATCCCGCCCCCCCAAACCAAAAAAAAAAAAAAAAATTCCAGCCCTATGGGAGGCTGAGACAGGAGGATCACAAGGTAGAGTCCAGCCAGGGCAACTTAGCAAAAAAAATTTTTTTTGAGACAGGGTCTCACTCTGTAGCCCAGACTGGCCTTAGACTCATGGCAATCCTCCTGCCTGACCCTCCTGAGTGCTGGGATTACAGGCATGAGCCACCACACCCAGTTTAGCAAAAAAAAAGAAAAGAAAAGAAAAAAAGAAAAAGGAAAAAAAAGAAAAGAAAAAGAAAAAAGAAAAGAAAAGAAAAGAAAATTTAAGACAGGGTCTTGATCTATAGTCCAGGCTGGTCCTGAACTCACTATGTAGCCCAAGATGGCCTGGAACTCAGGGCAATCCTCCTGCCTCAGCCTCCCAACAACTAAAATTGCAGGTCTGTTCCACCACACCTGGCTCATGTGATGCTGGGGAATCAAACTTAGAGTCTTGCCCTTTCTAGACAAGTGCTCTAACCACTATCCTGTTCCTCCAGCCCTTAATTAATTAGTTTGCAATACTGCGGGATTGAACCCAGAACCTTTGCACTGAGCTACATATATCCCCAGCTCATTTTTTCATGTATTTATTTTTATGTTGAGGCAGAATCTCACTAAATTGCTCAGGCTGAGTTTAAACTTGTGATACTCCTGCTTCAGCCTCCCAGTGCTGGGATTATAAGGCCTGTACCATTGGGCCTGGCAGATTAAATTAGGTTGCAGTTTATGGATGCGGGATCTCAAAATGCCAGGCCTTTGAGAATGGTTTCTTTTTTGGTTTTTGGCTCCACAGAAGAAACTCTGACATCCATTTTTGTTTGGTCTCCCCTAGATGAGAATATGTTGGCAGTATTAAGTCGGGACAACCATCTGTATTTCGGGAACCTGGGAGCCTTGTCTAGTTCCATAATCAAAGTAGGTGGAAATTGACACAGGCCTCGAGGCCACTGGTGAGGAATAATGGTCTGGTTCTCAAAGTCCTCATCCCTGTCGCCCTGAGCAAGGGGGTTGGCTGATTTAGTGGTGCTAAGGATAAGACCCAGGGCCTTCACACACACTCTTTTCGAGACAGGGTCTCCCTAAGTTGCCTAGGCTGGACTTGAACTCATGATCCCCCTGCCTCAGTCTCCCAGAGCAATGGCATGCCAGGCCTACGCCACGTCCCATCTAAGCCAGAGTTATTCTCGAGACTAGGCTCTGCCTTTGCTTTTGGAGGGGAGCGGGCAGGGGCGCTATCTGTGTTCCTTAGATCCAAATCCTAGGGTCAGGCTCACACACTGGAGAGAGACAGGACAACTTGGTCTCCAAACTTGCTTTCCTCTCAGTTTTCCCGCCAGCCTGTGTCGTCCCTGGAGGCCGCGCTGATGTTCCTGAGCCGGCACACGCTGCAGGTCCTGATCCCGCTTCCTGACTCCGCGTTCCCGACCTACGACTTCAAAAAGTGCACCGTGAACATCCAGGCGGCCATCATGGACCCCAAGCTCCACGTGAAGAAGTGCAGAGTGAGCGGCTGGCGTGTGGGCTCGGGCGCGCCTGTGTGTGCGTGCGCGGTGCTGGGGTGGCACCGCCTGGCAGGCGCTCGCAGCTGCAGTTGGACCTTTCCGCCGAAGCGGCTGGGGTGCAGCTCGGCGGACAGAGGCTGCCTTCGGGCTGCAGGCGGGGTTCGATTCCTCAGCGCCACAGAGAGCATTAGCCCGAGTTCAGTATCATACACCTTCTCGTTCAATATGAGAAAACCAACCATAAAAAAAAGTAAAGGATGGAAGAAAGGAGGTGGATTTTGTGGAGAAGGAAGAGGGTGTGGGGAGCGGGAAGGTGGAGAGCAGAGGGGAATGGGGTAGATAAACCTTAGCAGGTGCGGGGCACTCGCCTGTCATCCCAGCACTCGGGGGGAGGCTGAGGCAGGAGGACTGCTGTGAGTTTGAAGTCAGCCTGGGCTCCATAGTGAGTTCAGGACTAACCTGGGCTACAGAGCAAGACCCTGTCTCAAAAGTAAATAAATAACAACTAAGGACATGGTTACTGTGAGTGCAGGGCAGGGGTGCCGGTGGGGGGTGGGGAGGGGAGGGGCAGGCACAGAGCCCAGCCTGTGACCGGAGGAGGGCCAGCCGCCCAGCACAGCACTGGGATGCCAAAGATGCCAGCCCACCCACCCCCAGGCCCCGGTTGCTCTGTGTGTTCTCCGGTACTTACCAATCACCTGTTGCTTCCTCGGAGAAGCATCAGCCAGGCACCAGGCACACTCCTGCCATCCCAGCACTCAGGAGGCTGAGGCAGGAGGATTGCAAGTTGAAAGCCAGCCTGGGCTCCATAGTGAGGCTCTGCCTACAAAAAAAAAAAAAAAAAAAAAAAAAGCGTCCATGTTTCTGCCTGTCCTGTGTCTGTCCTGTCTCTCCAGGAGCCATGACTTGAGCGTTCCTGTATCTTCCTAACTAGATAGAGCTCATCAAGGGGAACTTTGGGGGCCAGATGTACACCATCGACATGAACAGCGAGCTGCAGGTGATGGCCACCTTGATATTCCAACCAGGCACCTCCCCGATCCCACTGGTAGGTCACATCCCACTCTTCGGGCAGCCTGCACCTGGCAGCATCCACAGCACGCCCCCAGGTGCTGGACCATTCCCACCTCCACTGTCACCTGGAGAGAGGTGGCCTTCTCAGGCCAGGCCTCCTGTACCCTTCTCATCTGATCTCCTTTTTCTCTCTCTCTTTCCTTCTTTCTTTCTCAGTACTGGGTGGGAATTGAACCCGGGGCCTTTGCACTGCACTATAATCCCAACCTTTCCTTCTTTTCTGTCTCTCTCTCTCTCTCTCTCTCTCTCTCTCTCTCTCTCTCTCTCTCTCTCTCGTTAGGCTGCACCTGAGTTTGCAGACCCCTGAGGCTTGCCTCAGCCCCCTAGAATCCTAGGATTACAGTGTACACCCCCAGCTCATTATTTATTTGTTTCTGAGACAGGGTTTCCCTCTGAAATCCAGGCTGGTCCTGAACTCACTAGCCTCAAACTCATGGCAATCCTTCTGCCTCAGTCTCTCAAGGGCTGGGATTACAGACTGAGTCACTAAACTGCCCAGACTGGACTTGAGTTTGTGATCCTCCTGCCTCAGCCACCCAGCATGCTGGGGTGACAGGCCTGGTCTGCTGTGCCTTGCTGTTGGTGGTGTGTCTAGGACTGGAGCAGCGGCTGCTGGGCTTGCAGAGAGCTCAGCTTCCCACCCACAGGTGCCGAGGCCCGGTGGGTGTGTGCCATAGCCAAGGGCCAGACCCTCCAGACCCTCCTGACAGCCCTTCTGCTCGGCCCAGGTGATCGTGAGCAACCCCTACTCCCTGGGGCAGCGGGCCACCATCTCCGTGCAGGAGAACACCTATGACAGGAGCATCAGGTACAAGCTGGTGAGTGTGTCCCCGCCCCTGGCGCGCCTCCCTCGGGCAGCCCAGAGGTCCCCTTCCATTGCTGTGGGGCTTGGATGTGTCGCTGGGGATCAGAGCAGAGCATTCTCGGTGAGCTGTATCTCCAGCCCACTTTTATTTTTGGTTGTGAGACAGGATTTCGCTAAGCTGCCCAGGCTGGGCTCGAGCTTGCCACCCTGCTCCCTCAGCCTCCCGCGGGGCTGGGATGACACGCGTGTGCCCCCAGCGGGGCTCCCTGCTTCTCTCTTCCCTGCCCACCGCCCAGGGCGCAGCACTGAGGAGCTTGGGGGAGGGCGGCCTCCCCCGCAGGGCTGAATTGGAACCGGGAGGGGTGGGCACGGCGGCCCCGGCGCTGCCTGGACGGGCTCTGCAGGCCCATCGGACCACGCAGGTCACAGTGGACACAGACTGACCTCGGAGCCAGGGGGTTCACTATCTGCTCCCCTCGGGACAGGGCCCTGGCAGCCCCCCAAAACTTCCGGCTAGCCTCTGTCATTCTGTTATGCTGAAGGACCCAAGAGGCAGAGTCCTGCCTCAGGGTAGGTCCAGAGACAGCGCTGCAGGGAGCGGAGGCCCCAGCTCTGTGCGGGGCTTTGTGAGCCTCCAGAGGTCTCTCCTGGGAGGTGGGATGACGGGAAGAGGAGGAACGGGTGCGGTGGCGCACACCTATCGTCCCAGCACTAGGAAGCTGAGGCAGGAGGGTGCCGTGTTTTCCAGGCCAACCTGGGTGGGCTCCATAGTGAGTGTAGGACCCACCTGAGCTACACAGCAAGACCCCCCTCCAAGAGAGAGAGAGAGAGAGAGAGAGAAAGAGAGAGAGAGAGAGAGATAGAGAGAGAGGCTATGCCCAGTAACACAAGCCTGTCACCCCAGCAGTCTGGGAGGTTGGGGTAGGAGACCCACAACTTGGGGTCCAGCCTGGGCAGCCAGGAAGGATGGTCTCAAAGAACACAGAGGGCTGGGATGGGGTGCAGCGTGCGGCCTGGCTCGGCTCCCAGGACCAGAGGAAAAGGGGAGGCGGGACGGCTTCCAGACCCCCATCCTGATGCTGGCCCCACAGTGGAGCTCCATGCTAGGGTTCTGTGCCTCACCCTGCCCCTCCTGCAGGACATTAAGCTCAAACAGCAGCACCACTGGGGCAGGACGGATCCCAACTTCACGTCCAGGTGTGTGGGGGCCCAGGCAGGGTGGGGTCCCCAAGGGAGGCGAGGCTGAGATGGAGCCTCAGCTCCAGGACATTAACAGTGCTGTGCAGGGGCTGGAGGAGTGGCTCAGCGTTAAAGTTCTGGCCTAGCAAGCGCTAAGTACCCGAGGTGTATTCCCCAGCACCACATAAGCTGGTTGTGGTGGCGCATGCCTGTAATCCTAGCACTGGGGAGGCTGAGGCAGGAGGATTGCTGTAAGGCCAGCCTGGGCTCCATAGTGAATTCAGGGCCAGTCTGGGCTACTGAGCGAGACCCTGTCTCAAAAAATATGTATATAAAATAAAATAAAATGATTTGCAAATGGTGGCACAAATAGGATGTGGCCCAGCAGTCTACCTGTGGGTGTCTCCCAGGAGACCAGGAAGCTGGGGCTCTGGGGGACTCCTGTACACCATGGTCAGCACAGCACAGTTCCCAGGAGAAACAACCACACATTTGTGTGTGGATATATGGGGGAACACAGTGTGGTCCATCCTTGCAGTGGAATATTACTCAACCCTGAACAAGGGGTGGATGCAGGGGCTGGACCAATGAGTGTGGAAGGATACATGAATGGATGCGTGGTGGTGTGGGAATATGGGTGGGGACTGTGTGGGTGGGCAGATGGGTGGCTGGCTGAGGGTGTGTGGACAGGGAGACGGATGTGTGTGGGGCAGGTAGATGGATGAGTGGACGGTGGGGGGGGCCTGGAGGGGTGGCGGGTGGGGATTGGCATGCCTGGGTGGCTGAGCGCATGGGTGGAGGACAGACGGCGAGGGAGCTGCGCGTCCCAGGACGGCACTCCCAGCGCAGGGCCCGCCGCCTCGCAGCATCAAGCGGACCACCATCTCCACCCTCATGGTGGATGTTGTCAACAAGGAGATCTCCTGTGTGGACATGCGGCCTCAGGTGGGTGCCCACCTTTCGGGTGGTGTCTTTGGAATCCTAAGCGTGAAGTCCCAGGACCTGGGGCTGGAGGGGTAGCTCAGTGGCTGAAGCACTGGCCCAGCATGCACACGGCCCTGAATTTGATTCCCCAGCACCACATGTCAGTGAGCTGGGCGCAGCAGGATGGCCATGAGTTTGGGGCCGATGTGGGCTACACAGTGAGTTCAGAACTGGCCTGGATGCGAGACTCTCAACAGACCCAAACAGCCCTAGGACACGGGCTGACAGGGCTGGTGAAGTCTTTATTCAGAATCTAGGAATGGTGGCAATTGTGTCCTGATGTCCAGGGCCAGTCCCACCTCTGTCCCACCAGGCCCTCAGGCTGCCCTGCCCTCTACCCTATGCAGACCTGCCCCTGCCCCTGCCCCTGCGCAGCTCAGGTGGCAACCCCTGTGGCTGCTGCCTTCTCCCACCTTGTAGCGTGCGCACACACATTTGCAGCTGCCTGGTTCATAATGGCCAGAGAATAGCCAGTCCAGGTGCCTATGGGTAGAATATTACTCAGCCAGGAAAAGGAGTTAAGGCTTTAATTTCTGTAGGATGTGACCCTCTGGAAGAGATGCCAGACACTAAAGGACACACAGCATGGGAACCCGTGGATGGGAAACTTTCAGAGCAGGAGAATCTGCAAAGATCAGCAGAAAGGGGTGGGGGTTGGTGTTCCATGGGGACAGAGGTTCTGTTTTCGGAGATGAAAGTTTTGGAGGTGGCCAGTGGTGACAGCTGCACAGCCAGGTCACTGTGCTGATTGCCACTGAGCTACGGGGTCCTGGCCACGGTGCCTCTGAGCCCCTCCCATATGGGTGTGGTGTGTCCCTGCGGTTGCCCTGTGGCAGGCAGCAGGGGCCCTCCCTGACCTGTGTCTGTGTTGCGTCTGGGTCTCTGCAGACGGCGCTGATCTCTGTCGGATGTGACCTGGAGAAGAGGATTTTTGTGCAGGAGTGAGTGCATGCCCAGGCTGGCAGTGGTGGGGGGACAACACCAGACAACATCAGGCTGCCCAGGCTGGGCTTGAGCGTGCAGACTCTCCTGCTCCAGCCTCCTGGAGTGCTGAAATTGGAGGGACATGCTACCACCCCCGGCCTAATTTTCTTTTTTTTGATCAAGACTAGGAAAAAATAACTAACTAATAAATAAATAGTAAAACTGGGCCCAGTGGTGCAGATCTGTAATCCCAGCACTCTGGGAGGCTGAGGCAGGAGGATCACAAGTTCAAAAGCAGCCTGGGCTACTTAGCAAGACCTTGTTTCAAAATCAACAATAGGGCTAGAGGAATAGCACAGTGGTTAGAGCGCTTGCCTAGCAAGCGTAAGACCCAGAGTTTGATTCCCCAGTATCACTTAAGCCAGGCATATTGGTGCACACCTGTACTCCCAGCACTTGGGAGGCTGAGGCAGGAGGATTGCTGTGAGTCTGAGGCCAGCCTGGGCTACAAAATGAGACCCTGTCTCAAAAAAAAAAAAAAAATTAACAATATTTTTTTAAAAAAACGGGACTGAGGATATAGCTTACTGGGCATGATTCCCAGTACCACTAAAAAAGTCTAAGTGCCCTTCAGCAGGAAGGTGTGCCCACCATTTCCTGCCAGCCCCTTCCTGGCCAGGGTCGAGGTGATCATGGCCACCCCAAATTGCCACCCTGCTCCTGACCACCAGGCCCCTCCCTTGCAGAAAGAGCTCTGCCTGCTCCAAGGGCATCCTGAACCCTTTGGTGCTGGAGAACAATTACACCTACGTCGTGGAGAGGTAAGTGTGACATCCACCCACCCCACTCTCCCCCCCCCCCCCCCCCCCACCTTTGTGGCCCGTCGTCTAACCACCTGCTGCGCCTGCGTCAGCCACAGCAGTGAGCAATTGCTAATTTGCCCAGGCTGGGCTTGAATTTGTGATCTTCCTGCCTCAGCCTCTCAGAGTATTGTAGTCACAGACCTGCACCGCCGCATCAGGTTTGAGACTTGAAACGTGCAACCCTCCTGTCTCTGCCTCCCGAACAGCTGGGAGGGCAGGCATGCAGCCACCTTCAGAGTCCCTCTGCCTCTTGGGTGGTGCTGTCTGCGTCCTCGTGTGGTATAAGAGACAAACAGCTCCCTTAGCCTGTGTATGAAGTTCCTAACCCTACGCCAGAGTGGGCTAGGAGGCTGAGGCTGAACAAGAATGAATTCCAGGCCAGCCTAGGTAACTGAGTGATAACTTGTCTCAAAAAAATTGTTTAAGCCATGCCCGATGTCCCAGGGCTGTTATCTCAGCACTCTGGGAGGCTGAAGCAGGAGGATCGCAAACTCAAGTCCAGCCCAAGCAGCTTAGTGCCTTAGCGAGACCCTGTCTCAAAATAAAAAATAAAAGTGGGCTGGGGATGTAGCTCAGTGCAAAGACCCTGGGCTGGATCCCCAGTACCACAAATAAATAAATAGCTTGCAGTGGGCACAAGGTTGGGGCCCAGCAGCAAGCTTTGCTTCGAATGCATGAAGCCCTAGCTTTCATCCCAGAAGGAAAAAAGAGGAATCAAAATTTTAAAAGCAGAAAGGGCAGGCCAGCCCAGTGGCACAGGCCAGCAGTGCCAGCACTTTGGGAGGCTGAATCAGAAGAAACACAATTTCGAGTCCCACCTGGGCAATTTAGCAACTCAGACCCTGCCTCAAATAAACAGTAAAAGAGGCCAGGGACGTACATAAGAGCGAAGGCCCTGGATTTGATCCATAGTGTGGGGGAGAAAGAAAGATGCACACCCTGTGGAAGCTCTGGGCTCCATGATGAACCGAATGGGAGTGCTGGAGTGTGGGACCAGGGCTTCCTGCCCACCGTCCCGTCCCCCCCCCCCCCGGGGGGAGCCTCCTCCCCACTGGCAGGGACCGCACTGTGGAGAGGGGCCTGCACAGGCAGGGCTGGCCCCTCCCCTAACCCCTCTGCTGTCTCCAAGGGAGGCCTATGACCCCACCTTCCACGGGCAGAAGGCAACCGAGGACCTCGTGGTGGCGTACCAGTACAAGGACCTGGGCTGTCCCCATCTTGTCTACTACGGCACACCCTGGAAGCCCATCGTTGAGCTGTAAGGCTCAGGGCCACCTGAGTGGGCTGGGACAGGGCCTTGAGTCCCATGATCCCTGGGAGCCCAGCCCACCCCTCCAGCCATACCCTCAGAATGATAGTAACCCTCCCCGCCCCCTCCAGTCCCCAGCCAGTCTCTCCCCATCTCCACCCATGCTGTGCCCTATCCCTGGAGTTTCAGTCTGTTTGGGGTGGTGGTGGGGCCTAACCAGGATCAACCCCAGGGCTTTTGCACCAAGCTACATTTCCAGCCCATTTTAATTTGTGATTTTTCTTTTTTGAGACAGGGTCTTGCTCTGTAATCCAGGCTGGTCCTGAACTGACTATAGCTGGTGTCAAACTCATAACAAACCTTCTGCCTCAGCCTCCTGAGTGCTGGGATGTCCAGTTTATATGGTGCTAGAGAACCAGACCCAGGGCCTCGTGATGGCTAGCCAGGTGCTCCAATTGCTTTGCTATCCCTCCAGGTCACTAAGTTATGAAGTTGTGCAAGCTGGGCTTGAACTTGAGATCTTGCTGCTTCAGCTTCCCAGACCACTGGGATTGCAGGCCTCTACCCCAGGCCCCTACCCCAGGCCCACCCGGAACACCATTCTTGGCTCTTGGGTCAGATGGTGCATCGTTTTTGACCCTACTCTCAGAGCTTGGGCCACCCTGGTTCAATGCCACAGTACCCATGGCTTCTGCCACCAGCATATCAACCACCAAAAATTGAAACTATTCGGGAAAACTCTTGTGTGCCATTAACACACACAGGCCTTGCCCACTCATCCTCCAAAAACAGCACAGAAGGCCGGGAAGTTGCTCAGTGGTTGGAGCGGTTTCCCAGCATGCACCAGGCCCCAGGTTCCATTCCCCAGCACCACAGAAAAATTTACCATACCAAGCATGGTGATACACACCTGTAATCTCAGCACTGGGGAGGCTGAGGCAGGGGGATTGCCATGACTCCAAGGCCAGCCTGGGCTCCATAGTGAGTTCAGGCCAGCCTGGGCTGCAGCGAGACCCTGTCTCAATAAATAAATCAGAATACTAAAAGAAATCCATAAATAATACAGGAATTTGGGCATGTCCGTGGCCAAAGACTGGCAGAGAGGAGGTTCCAAAAGCCAAAGTATGGCTCTGTGTGTGTGTGTGTGTGTGTGTGTGTGGTCTTCACTGTGGATAGCCTCTGGTTGGCTCCTTTGTCTTCTGAGCATCTGGGAGCTGCAGGGACCCTGGTGCCTAGGGGCTGCTGAGAACAGATTGTTGTGCTTGAGAGCAGCCCTGCCCCTCCACACACGCTCACACGTGCACACACGGTACACTGTGTCCTACATTGCAGTGGACATAGAATATACTTCCAAGTGATTTACCACCTGAGCCCAGTGGTGCAGGCCTGTCAGCCCAGCACTTCGGGAGGTGGAGGCAGAATTATTGCAATTTCCTGCCCAGCCTAGGCAACTTAACAACTTGGGTTGGACAGTTTTGGTGGCTGGTGGGTTGTTTTTGTGTTGGGGGGTCAAGCCCTCGGCCTTCACTCTGAACTACATCCTCAGTCCATTTTTTTAATTTTTGATTTTGAGACAAGGTCTCGCTAGATCACTAAGTTGCCCAGGCTGGGTGCAAACTTGTGATCCTCCTGCCTCAGCCTTCCCGAATGCTGTGAGGACAGGCCTGAGCCACCAGATACCTTGGTGTAAAGCACCCAGTGGCACCCAGTGCAGTGCCTTGCCCGCCCCTCACTGCCTTCCCTCCCCACTCATGGAGCTGGTCCTTGCCAGCTCTCTGCTGCTTCCCATTCCCAGAACAGTCCATGCCCAGGCAGCCTCTGCAGCTCTGCGTGTGCCCGTGTGTCCCAGGTGGCGTGGGAATGACTTCCAGGAGGTCGTGCAGGCCGAGTACGTCCTGCGGGAGGTGCACGGGCTCTTCACCTACTCCTACCTGCTCACGGCCGGCGCGGCCCACTGTGCCTCCCAGCCCCAGAACTGGAGCACCATGACACAGACCTCTGGCACCCAGGACCACTTCCCCTGGAACAGAGAGGTAGTGACTCCCTATGCAGGGCTCCCTAACATGGTCCCTGACGAGCCAGGAGCCTAAGCACCTGCCTGTCATCCGTCTGTGGGAGGATGATTGCAAGTTTGAGCCCAGCCTGGGCAGCTTAACAAGACTCTATTCTGAAATCAGAACTAAAAAGTGGACCAGGGATGTAGGTCAGAATGATGGCCCTGGGCTCAAATCCCAGTAATGCAAAAACAAATCAAACAACCAAAAAGTTGGGGGCTGCAGTGCACCCCAGTAGCTACAGCAGTTGCCCAGGATGCGGCAGGCCTTGGGTTCTATCCCCCGCAGCACAGGAAAATCAGCCAGGTGTGTCGGTGCACACCTGTAGTCCCAGCACGCAGGAGGCTGGGGCAGGAGAACTGCTGGGAATGGAGGCCACCTGGGGCTCCATAGCGAGGTCAGGACCAGCCTGAGCTACAGAGCAAGACTCTGTTGCAAAATCAGCTGGGCCCACTGGCCCAGGCCTGTCACCCTAGCACTCTTGAGAGCCTAAAATAGGAGCATCCGAAGTTCAAGTCCTGTCTGAGCAACTAAGCAGCTTAACAAGACCCTGTCTTGAAATCAAAAGTTCAAAAAAGGGCTGGAGTTGTAGGTCAGTGTGAAGGCCCTGGGCCGGATCACCTGTACCACAGAAAATAGTCTGTAGCTCAGGCAGCCTCTGTGGGTCATAGACACGCTAGTGACTTGGTGTGGATCATGGATGCCCCGTGGACCCCTCCAGTAGTTCCCCACAGGGTCTCTTCCACCACCGCTGATTGCCAGGGGAGGCCACAGACAGGTGCAGTACCCTGTGGCAGCACCACCAGTAGAGGGCACGACCCCCGGCACAGGCTCTGACTGATGTCTCCTGCAGGGGAGGGTGGGAGGGGGGCGGGGGTGATTTGTGTTGGTTTTGTTTTGCTGGGACCTTTGCGCTGAGCTATGTCCTCAGCCTGTTTTTCTTTTTCTTTTTTTTTTTTTTGTTGTTGTTGTTGTTGTTGTTGTTATTGGCCAAGTTGCCCTGGCTGGGCTGGAACTTGAGATCTTCATGCCTCAGCCCTCCAGAAGGCTGGCATCCAGGCCTGTGGCACCAGGGCCTGGCTAGATTCTGTACCTTTTTATTTTTTTATGAAGACCGCCATCATATGGGTTACCACTCCCTCTGATCATCTCATTTTACCTGAAATGCCCCTGTAATGACCCTACTTCCAAGTAAGGCCACGTTCTCCTGCAGGTTAGGACTTTGACGTATCGTTTCTAGGGGGAAGGAGAGACGACGACGACTATGGGAAGCCCCGATCCCACACGTGCTTGCTCAGGGTGAATCTGACAAGCAGAGATTAGGCCCAAGCTCTGCAGCCTGGTGGGCTCTGGGAGGAGGAGGCTGGAGTGAAGGTGGGACAGCCCTGTGCATGTCCCAAGAGGATCTGGAACTTGCCCACCTGGGCTCCAGGATCCGCTGTGGGTGCTGGTTGAGTGGGGGTATGGTGGCTGGGCCGCACAAGACAGAGGTCAGGGTCAGCAGACACACCTCTGTCACACCCACCCCCTCCAGAATTACGTGAGCTGCCACAATCCCAGCCAGGACAATCCCCTGAGGTGGCCGGATGTCCAATACGAGATTCTTGGGGGCCCAACCGCCAACAGGATTGTGTTCAAGCAGCGGAACGGGATATACATCTTCCGCCTCACCATTGTGGACCCCTATTACAGGTACGGGGGGGCAGGGCCACCCCTTCACCACACTCCCCTCCCCACCGCAGCAGGCTGGGTGCCAGCAGCCAGGACTGTCCTGAGAAGAGCCATACCTTAAATTCTGGGTGCCTCAGGGGTCACAGCCTCTTCCCCTGGCTCTCCAGGACCACAAAATGAATTAATTCAGGCGACAATTGCCCATTTGTGAGGGACAATCAAACCTCGACCAGATGACTTTGCTACTGTAGATTCAACCAGCTGTAGATCAAAAAAATTTTTTTAGCCAGGCCTGGTGACACACGTCTGTCATCCTAGCTCTCTGGGAGGCTGAGGCAGGAGGATCACAAGTTGGAGCCCAGCCTTAGCCACTTAGCAATTTAGTGATAACCTGTCTCAAGTTTTTTTTAAAAAAATTTTTTTAAAGGGCCTGGGGTCTTAGCTCAGGGTAGAGCGTTCTGTGGATGTACAGGCTCCGAGCTGGATCCTCCAGCACCACATAAGGGTTAGCCAGGCATGATGACTCAAGTTTGTAATCCCAGTGTGCAGGAGGCTGAGGCAGGAGGATTGCTGTGAATTTGAGACACCCCGGGCTGCGTAGTGAGTTCAGGACCAGTCTGGATCACAAAGTGAGACCCTGTGTCAAAAAAAGATTCACAGCCTAGTGGTACCACATCACATTTAGGCATAAGGTGGGGAGGGGACACGTGGGTGACAGTCCTGACCCCTGCCGAAGTCCTGTCATCTGTCCAAGGACGAAGGCCAGCGGGCACACAAACAGGTCCTGCCTGCCCCGGGGGACAGGGGTCCAACCGTGGGAAGCCACAGGTGGACAGTGGTAGGGCAGAGACACCCAGAGGGAAGATGGGCAGGCTGTGATGCTCCTCCTCTCCCTGCCCCATCACACGCCCCCCACCCCACGTCATGCAGGTGGCCAGCAGGTGTCCCTTGGGTGCTTCTTTCAGATTGCTTCACTTCCGTGCCCTGCTGCTGTCTGTGGACCTGTGTCGGGTCCCTCACTTCCCTTTCTCTCTCTCTTTTTTTTTTTGAGTCAGGGTTCTTGCTGTATACCCCAGGCTGGTCCTGAACTCACTATAGAGCCCAGGCTGGCCCCAAGTCACACCAGTCCTCCTGCCTCAGCCTCCCAAGCACTGGGATTACAGCTGTATGCCACCAGTCTGGTTTAGGTAATGCTGGGGAATCAAACCCAGAGCCTTGAGCTTACTGGGCCTGTGAACTGTCGGGCGGCTTGCCCAAGTGCCTGCTTCCCCCGGCAGCACGCTGAGCTGTGGCTGCAGTCATGTCTTTACTTTCGATTTTGATGCAAGGTTTCACGCCCAGGCTGGTCTCCAACTTGAGATCCTCCTGCCTCAGCTTCCCAGAGTGCTGGGGTGACAGGCCGCGCCACCGGACCTGGCACCCACATCCCTCCTGAGCTGTTTGGGATATTCAGCTGGCCCCTCCGCCTGCTCTCCACCCAGCCACTCCTGGGGCTGTAGGGAGAATGGAGGCCCAGGGATGGCCGCCAGACCCCGGTGGAGACAGCAGATGCAGAGCGTGTGACAGACATGGTGGACACACAGGGCGGGTTGCGCAGGCCCTGTCACTGCCCACCTGGGTCCCCCGGTTTCCCCACGGGGGAAGCGGTCGGTCCTCCATGGCCTCCTCTCACCTGTGCCCACAGCTACTGCCCCCTGGAGACCACCTTCAGCATCTACGTGCACGGTGCCTTCCCGCTGTTCTCCCTGCTGCCCAAGCTAACCATCTTCTTGCTGGTGACCAGCACCCTGGTGGCCATGTGGCTGGCCTATACCATCCCCAAGCTGCTGCGTGCCAGGGAGGGCCGCAGGATCCGGGGTGCAGGGTGACCCAGCAAGGGTCCCCCACTGAAGCAAGGCTTTCCCGGGGCTACCCAGCCTGTCCTGTGCCTCCCTGGGTTCCCAGCACCGCTCCCCTGAAATAAAGCCAGGCACCATGCAGGAAGTGATGTGCGTTCACCATCATTTCCCCCAGTGTCTTATGGCAGTCGGCATCTCAGGGCTGCCTCTGTGCCTAAGGGTCCTCTGCTTCCTGAAGGCGGCAGGGGCTAGGTGCAGAGCCCCATAGGTAGAGTGCATGCTGAGCAATCCCCCAGGACCACATAACAAGTAGACAGGTGTAGACAATAATCCCAGCACCAGGGAGGCTGAGGCAGGAGGACTACCTGGAGTTCAAGGCCAGGGCTGCACACAGAGGTCAGGGCAGCCTGGACTTACAGAGACCCAGTCTTAAAAATAAAACACAAAAGGACAGCAACAAACTCTCACCCCTCACCCAGTGTTTATTTTTGTACAGGAGGTTGAACTGAGGTCCTTTTTCCTGAACCGCAACCCCAGCCTGCTTTTTAAAATACTTTTTTCTGAGACAGGGTCTCTGTAGTCTGGGCTAGTCCTGAGCTCAACAGATAGCCCAGGCCAGCCTAGAACTCAAGGAAGTCTTCTGCCTCAGCCTCCCAAATGCTGGGGTTACAGGTATGCACCACTGTACCTGGATTACTTTGTAAAAAAAAAATATTTTTTGAGACAGGGTCTCACTCTCTAGTCCAGGCTAGTTCTGACCTCACTATGGAGCCCAGGATGACGTCAAACACATGGGAATCCTCCTGCCTCAGCCTCTAGAGTGCTAGAATTACAGGCACGTGCCACCGGACCTGCTTATATGGTGCTGGGGAATTGAACCCAGGGCCTTGCCCTCGTTAGGCCACCACCTTATCCGCTGAGCTATACCCCCAACCCCACATTTTATATTTTTAAAAATGTCACAGGATCACGCTGCATCACCGTCGCTGAGGCTGGCCTGCCAGGCCTGTGTTGCGCGTGTGTCCCCAGGGCGCCCCCGCCCGACCGCTCTGCAGCGGCCAGTCCCCTCTCCTCGCTAGAGTAGTGGGAGGCCTCATGTCCATGGACTCCCATGTGGCTAAGAATAAAGTGGATGGAGTCCAAGAATAATGCCAGCAGCAGTTTACGGAACCAAACGAGGAGAGACGAGCCCTCCGCAGAGAACCCAGCACAAACGCAAGTTCTCCGCTAGAGAAAGAGACCAAGGCTCCCATCCAAGCAGTCGGGGGCGGGCACCCAACTGGGCTGGGCCTGAGGGTCCTCGCACACAGAAGAGGTGGGAGCTCTGATAGCCGCGATGGCGACACGGCCTCTGCTTGGTTCCTTCACACGTACAGTCACTACCACCTTGAGGGAATTGAAACATACTGACTTAATCAGGGAAACTGAAGTGCCACCTCTGTGGAGCGGCTCACCAGACGCCCTGTGCTACTTTTCCTCCTCAGACTTGTATCCCCCTCCTCCCATGTGCTCCTGTCCCCATCACCCCAGGTGCCCCAGGTAAGGGGTGACAGGATACTACCACCCAGACCCTCCAGAATTACTCAAAATAGGCATACCGAAGTCTTGACTTTCCTACAGAAAGCCACATCAAGGGCTCCTGCCCCAGCACGTTAGGGAATAATCCAGGTACTAGGGAGGCTGAGGCAGGAGGATCAGAAATTCAAGAAAAGCCTGGACCGCTCAGGGAGATCCTGTCTCAGAAACGTAAAGGGCTGAAGGGTGTAGTTCAGTGGGGAGCCCCTGCCTCCCTCATGAGTTCTTGTGGTCTCATCCCCAGCAACACAGAAGTAAAGCAATAAAAACCAAGCAAGCACCCTGCAGAGGCTCTGGGGAGCAGGGCCCCCCAGGGGCCGCCCAGGCAGCTGTCAGCTCCAGGCGCGCGTCTCTATGCGACGGGGCACGGGTGGGAATGCCAGTACACACCAGGAAGGCACCCGCAAATCCCCAGAGCAGAGTGACTACTCCCAAGGGCAGCTGCCATGTTCCCTTGAGACACTGCACCCTTCCTCCAAGCCTCGGGCGGGAGTCCCATCCGATGCCTCGGCTGCCGGTTCTGCTTTTGGGCCCGGCAGCCTGCCCGGATCCCTACCTGCTGGGTCCATGGCACTAGGCTACCAGGCTGTGCTCCCAGGTCACTCCGAGGGTCCAGCAGACCTGCCCAGACTCCCAGACTGCCCAGACACCTGTGATGTCTGTGTGGAGTTAGAGGGTAGGGGAGAGCAGTGAGGGGTACCAACACTTGGGGCAGCTGCTCCTCCTGGGACGGGCTGTCCCTGTTCCTAGAGCGCATGTCCATCCTGTCACTAGCCCAGTTTGGCTGGATGCCTTACCTGCGTCCCACCCCTCGCTTGGGCTCCAAGGCTCTGGCAGCCCCTGTGCCACGGGGCCTCGCCTACGTCCCTGGCTGGCCCTCACCTCTGCCTCTCCAACCACCAGCTCTGGCTTCCTGGGGAACACAGTGGCCAGTGGAGGGCTGAGAGTCCCCTTCCAGAGCTTGTCCTGCTACTGTCTCCAGTAGCGTTTCTGTTCCTCTCGAGGCAGCCTTGATTTTTTACTACCAAATTTATAAGTACAAAAATTCTGGGCCATTGGCCAGGCCCAGTGACACAGGCCTGTCATCCCAGCACACTGGGAGGCTGAGGCAGGATGGAAAGTTCAAGTGAGACTATCTCAGCCCTGGGCTCAGCACTTGCCCCCGGAGGCTGGGGTCCTGCCTGGCCTCACCATGAAGCCTGGGGACAGCTGTGCTCCTCCTTGTTCAGCAGAGCATGGAGTCAGGGCAGGGGTCCCCACAGGCAGCAGGACCAGCCCTGAGAGCGGCACAGGGAACAAAGCAGAGATGGAACAGGCTTTAATGGGAGCTGGCCACTAGGTCTCGCCTGGCTCCCATGGGAGCCTGCCTCCCCTTGGCCCCCGCCCTGCCCTTTCTGGACGACGAGGTAGACTTCCTCTTTGTGGGCAGGTCGTCCTGCAGGACAGGGACCCGTGTGTTGGCCTCAGGCGGCCCAGAGCATGGCAGCGGCTCCTCATCCAGCTCCTTGAAGCTGAGGAAACAGTCCATGCTGGACACAGCATCCAGGATCTCAGGGACGCTGTAGTCAAAGGACAGCAGCTCCTCGGGCAGGCGCAGTGAGTCAATGTCCCCCGAGTTGTCCCCGCCACCTCTGCTGCTGTGTGGGTTGGGCCCAGGGACCTTGTGCACGGAGGCCAGGGGCTCAGGGACACGAGGCAGGCAGTCAAAAAGCTTCATGGCATCTTCCAGGAGCACGGTGTCTGGCAGCATCAGGGGCTGGGTTGCCTGGGGGGTCTCAACCCCACCTGTCCCCAGTGTTGCGGCCTCCTGAGCCTCAGGCTCACAGGGACCTGCTGCGCAAGGTGGGCCAAGCCCGGCCTCATCACCACCACTGCCCTGCAGCTCCTGTGGTGGGAAGGTCAGGTGCTCCGTGGGCTGCAAGGCCGTCTCGGGCGTGGGGATCTCTTTGAGGGGGTCTTCGAGGTGGTTGTAGGTGCCGGAGGTCAGTGTGGGGTCCTTGAAGATTGGCAGGGGAGCCAGCCCCTCCTTGGGCAGCGGTGCAGACAGCTCTACCAAGGCAGGGGACCCACCATCTCCCATGAAGCTCAGAGCTTCGGGGTCAGGCACCTCAGGTGAGAAGTAAGGTGGGAGACACTGGGGTCCCCTGGGTGCTGAGTAGTGGGGATATGGGAGTGGCACCAGGGCCTTGGCATAGTGTTGGGGCTCCAGAAGGTAGGTGCCTGATGAGGTAGGGGGCCCGGCCAGCTTGTAGAGAGGGTGGCGGAAGTCGGCAGGGGCCCACTCGATGCGGTAGATGCGGGGATCGAAGAAGCAGCCACATGGGGCCATCTGGAGACCTGGGGACGGTGGGGCACCTGAGAGCAGCTCCCCACCATGATGGGAACAGGACATGGGAAGTTGGGGCTGGTCTCTTCAGAGGTCTGAGGGCAGGCCTTGTCTCTGGGGCCATGCTGTGGTCCCATTTGGAGTACGGAAACATAAGCTTTATCTCTGCAGCTCCTCTGGAGGGGCAGTGGCCCCAGGCTTTGCATCAGAGGACCCATCTGGGACAGGACACAGGTAAGTTGGGCCTGGCTACTGCCACCCGCCACCCTGACCTTGGTCCCAGGTTGGGGAACACCAGTACCTGCAGGAGGGGCTGGGAATGCACCATTCTCCGGGTTTGGGGCCTGGTACAGGCTTGCAGGGGCTGTGGAGAAGTGGCTGGGTAACAGGCCCTGAGCCACTGGGGGTAAGCCCAGGTCCAACTCCACCCACTGCCCCCTCCGCCCCAGCACATACCCACAGCCAGCTCAAGGTCAGCACTGGCTGACACAGGCTGGCTGCCTGTGCCAGTGGCACCCTCCGAACCCTGAAGGCTGAAGCCTTCCTGAGGTACTGCAGGCACGTAGAAGGGCCTGGGGTGCGGCATGGCAGCCGGGGCACAGGCAGTAGCCAAGGCCGCCCACCTGGGACCTCTCGGCCCTGCAGGTTCTATTTGCCTTGTTACTCGGGGCGCGGGTTCCAGGCCACAGCCTGCCCATCGACTAGGGTTCCGGGGGGGTGTGGGACAGGCAGCAAGCAGAGAGGTACCCCTGATGGTCACAGCCAGGCATCCCCCGGAGTGGGCAGATCCTGGGCAAGCCTCCCTGCCTGCCCCCTTTCCTAACCCATCCTACTGACTGCCCCAGGCTGCTCCTTGGGACAGCTGCCCTGATGCGGCCCCCTGGCCTCATGGGACAGCTCTGCACAGGGTCCCCTGAGGACTGGGGACAGGTGGCAGGAAGGTGGGCCACAGCCAAGGCCAGGCTCCAGCACCACAGAGTCCACAACTTGAAAAGGGTAAAATTTATTGACTTCTGCCTGGTCCAGGGAAGTGCCAGCTCAGCTGCAACTACTTGTAGGCGTTGGCCTTGTGCTTGGGCAGGAAGAGGAAGCCCGGTGGGACTGGGCCCAGCAGCATCTCACTGTGGGGTGACAAGGCCAGCGGGGTCAGGCCTGGCAGGGACAAGGCCCACCTCCCTGCACCGCCCACCCACTTTCGCACCTGATGCGGATCCAGTCAGCCGCCTGCTGGCTGGCCATGAGTGTCTCCAGGTAGTCTCGGCCCAAGTAGTAGGGTGGCCGCTCGTTGATGCGCTGAGGAAGTCGCTCCAGCAGCCCCACGGGAATGTACCTGCCAAGAGTGGGCAGGCACCAGGGCCGATCAGGGCAGGCCCAGGGGAACAGGCTGGAGCCACAGCTGGGTGATAAGGGGCCAGAGTGGAGCAGGGGAGAAGCTGGCCCAAACAGGGCAGGATGGGACTGGTGCCAGAAAGGAAGAGCGTAACCTGGAGCAAGGTGAGGTCCAGGCCAAGTGGTCTGAAGGAAGCCTAAGAGAGTTGGGGCTGGCAAGATGCGAGGAGTGGGGAGACCAAGGCAGGCCGGGCCAGCAAGGGCCGGGAGGGCCGTGAGAGGGCCACAGTGGGATGGGGCCAAAGCCAAGGGAGGAGGGCAGCAGGAGGTGGGCGGGGCCCAGCACCAGGCACACCTGCAGAGGAAAGACAGCCACTCCAGCAGGAAGCGCCGAGTCTTCTCCACACCCTGAGTGTCTGAGCCCCAGTGCTCTAGGCCATAGTGGGTGAAGTCACGCAGGATGTCCAGGCGCTCGGAGGAGGATATGTCCCAGTGCCTCTGCTCCTTGATCTCAGTGAACAGCCAGGGCTTCAGCAAGGCACCACTGTGGGAACGGGCACGTGGGTGGGCATTACCACCCTGAGTCTGAGTCTGCCACAGTGGAAATGCCCAGTCCTCTGCCATAGCCTGGGCCGAGAAGTGGCCCTAAGTGTCCCCAAAGACCTCAGAACAGGGACCTACCGGGCAATCATGATCCCTGCAACCCCAGTCTGCTTGGCATGGTTGGCATCCTCATATGACAAGATGTCTCCGTTCCCTGACAGGACAGAGACAGGGACAGAGGACTAGCCCACTAGCCCTCAGGAAGCTCTAGCCCCCGAGCAGTGCCTGTCAGGGTGGGAGAGGCGGGACAATGGTGTGGCCAGCCTGGGTGGCACAGGATGGCAGGACTTACCGAACAGAGGCATGGGGCTGGCTGCTGCTGCGCACTGCTGGATATACTGCCAGTCAGCCAGCTTGGTGTAGCGCTGCTCCCGGGAGCGGCCGTGCAGCTGGAGGAGCAGTCACCACCACGCAGAGGGGGAGGCAGAAAGGGATGCACAGAGAGGGGGAGGCCGAGAGGGACAGGCTGAGAGGGACAGGGTGCAAGCAGCCAGGAGAGGGATGCAAGGAACAGGTGAAGAGCAGGAATGAGAAATGGGGAAAGAGGCTGTTAGGAGGGGATTCTGGGACTTCCCCCAACCCTGACCACCCTGGCAGTGCCCCAAGACCCACCGTGACAAGGGCGGCACCCCAGTCCCGAAGCTCAGGCAGCAGGCGGTGTGCCAGGTTCACTCGCTCCTGGACACCTGTGCGAATCTTCACGGTCAGGGGCATGTCCAGCACCTGAGGTGAGGAAGGTGTGGTTGGGGTGCGAGGCTGGGGCTGGGACTGGGATGGGGGCACGTCCCTGTGAGTACCTGGCTCATGCCTCGGACGATCTGCTGGAACTTGGCAGGGCGGTTCATGAGGGCACAGCCTCCACCCTGGGAGAGAACCATGGGTGGCATGTGGGTGGGACCCAGGGTAGTCTGACACCCCATGGCCATCCCAAGCCCCATGTCAACAGAGGCCACCAGGAAAAAGCAGAGGCTCTGGGCCAGACACGAGTCCTCACACCTGTCCCACGGCCACCACACTCGGCACCCATGCTGCCTAGTATTTTTGAGCCAGCACCTCACTAAGTTACCCAGGAGGGTTTGAACCGTGACTCTCCTGACCAGGACGACAGGCTGCATCATGGGGCCGGCCCGCACCTTCTTGTACACGAGGTCGATGGGGCAGCCGACATTGACATCCACGAAGTCCACCTCGACGGTGCGGTTCAGCAGCTCCGCACACTTGGTCATGGTGTCAGGGAAGGCTCCCTCCAGCTGCAGGGCATAGTGGGGTGGGCAGGGCCCAGCGTGCGCTCAGCCACTGGGTGATCTCAGGCTAGGCCCTCCCCGCTCCAGCTCTGCAGGGTGCTAACATCATCTCTGAGGCTGTTGGATGTGTACATGATCCCTGGCAGAGGCAAGAGAGGCTGGGACGTGACCAAGGCTGATCCCTAGGGAGCCTCCCAGACATGGCAACCACTGGCCTGCCCTCCCCATACAGAGGTAACACGCACCTGGACCCCAAAGATGTCCTCACATGGGTGGCGTTTGAGCAGGGCCCACTCAGACGTCTGACCTTGCAGCAGGTTGGTGCACACAGCCATCTCCCCACAAGTCACATCTGCCCCGAAGCGCTTACAGATGCGCCGGAAGGGTAGGTTCCCACACTGAGGCCCACGGGACACAGACACACACAAGAACATGAGGGCAGGAAGGAACAGGCCCCAGACTCTGTCCCACCCAAGTCCTGCAGGAGGGACAAACCATAGGTGCCCTCAGTCCCAGAAGCAGCCACCTCAGCAGGTCCTACCGTAGTGAGGGGCGCCAGGTACAGCTTGCCGCTGATGTCCAGCTGGAGAGGAAAACAAAGTGTGGTGAAGACGGCCACTTCCACCCAGCTCCGGGGACTCCGGGCCCCTTTTGTTCTTTTTATTTTTGTTATTATTTTTAAAGACAAGGTCTTGCTTTGTACTCCACTGGACCTGAACTCACTAGAGCCAAAGGTGACCTAGAACACATCCTAATCTTTCTGCCTCAGACTCCTGAGTGCTGGGATTACACCACGCACAGTGATCACGTGGGACAGAGGAACCAAAGCCAAGAGCCTGGGCATGCTGGACGAGGGCTCTAACCACTGAGCAACACCCACCTGGACCTCTTCCCTCTGCACATGCTTTCCTCTGCCCTGCTCAGCCTGGGTCTTCCGTAGCCCCTGACCTTTGTACATGGCAACCAACCCCTTTCTAAGACACATTCTTGGTCTGGGAGAGCAGCTCAGCAGTCCCACCCCAGTGCCACATATGCCAGGTGTGGCAGCACACACCTTAATCCCTGCATGCAGGAGGCTGAGGGGGAGGACTGCTGGGAGTTGGAGGCCACCTTGGGTATATACTTAGTGAGTTCAGAACCAGTCTGAACTACAAATAGAGACCCTATCTCAAAAAATAATTCTTTAATCCATGATCCCAATTACTGAAGAACTTACATTTAATTATCAAAACCTAATTTCTTTACCCTATCTAACAGGAAGCCTTTTACATCAGCCTCTCTCCCCTACCCTGACCCTCCTGGATTGATGTACGTGTCCAGCTCTTCACACCCTGCAAACTGGGGCCATCGAGGGCCAGGTCAAGGACAGGAAGAGAGAGGAACTGCCATCAGGAGCAACATCAGGACACAGCCTGTGATCCCAGGTACGTGGACCAGGAAGGTAGGAGTGGCTGGTGCCCGGTGGACACATGCCGGCAGGATAGGTCTGCTCTGGCGCTGTCCCCAAAAGGGAGCCTGGGACACGTACCCGCTTCTTCTCGCAGGGCCGCAGCCTGACCACGTCCTCATCAGTCAAGGGCCCGCAGGTCTGCACAGGGCCACAGGGAGGGGTGCTAGACTCCTCCCCCTCGAGATCCAGCTGGTGGTCACAGTGGTTCTGTCCAGGGTGGCCCTGGGAAGCTGTGATCTCAGAGCCAGTAGCAGCTCGCGCGGGGGCCTGACTGAGCGCACGCAGGACCTGCTCAGCACGCTTGAAGGGAACCTGGCGCTTACGGAGCTGCTGCTGCAGAGCCTTATCCAGGCTGTTGCGCACGGGTGGGAGTTGGGCCTGGTGGGCCACCAGATCCTCCTGAACCAGGTTCTTGCCCTCGGGACCCAGGTGGGCCCCAGCAAAGCGGCAGGTCACACCATAGGGGCATCGGCCGAAGGTCTCGAAAAGCACGCAGCGGGGCCCCAGGTCAGCCGGCTTGCTCGCCAGGTAGAGGCCCACATCATGGAGGAAGCGGCAGCGGTCACCAAAGAAACATTTAGCAGGCGACTCCTGCAGGCAACAGGGAGGACCTGAGGGAGGGCAGGGGGATGGGGGCAGCTGGAGAGCCTGCCTTTAAGTTCCAGGCCCACCCCAGCTCGGGCTGTGCGTCTCCCGGCAAGTCAGCTGCTCTGTGGCCTGGGATGGGCTCACAGCCAGGAAATGCCCATCATACCTTAAAAATACCCCAAAGAAAAAACACATTTGGCACTCTGGAAAACTAAGGCAGGAAGATCACAAGTTCCAGCCCAGCTTGGGCACCTCAGCAACATGGCAAGATCCTGTCTTAAAATCAAAAACAAGCTGGGCTCAGTGGTTAAAGCATATGTCTAGCAAGCGCAAGGGCCTGGGTTCAATCCCCCAGCACCACATAAACTGGGTATGGTGGTGTACACCCCTAATCCCAGTACTCAGGAGGCTGAGCCAGGAGGATTTCCCTCGATGGAGGCCAACGTGGCTGCAAAGTTGAGTTCAGCACCAGCCTGGGTACAGAGTAAGACCCTATCTCAAAAATAAATAAACAAGGCCTGGGAATGTAGTTTGGCTATGATAAATAATAATAATAATAGTGATACATGAAAATGAGAAAGGGTACAGCTCAGAGTGAAGATCATGGGCTCGATCCCTAGTAAGTGTGAGGCCCCTGGTTCAATCCCCAGCACCACATAATGGCTAGTCATGGTGGTGCACCCCTATAATCCCAACACTCAGAAGGCTGAAGCACGAGGACTGCTGTAAGAGGAAGGCCAGCCTGGACCACACAGTGATTTCAGAACCAGCCTGGCCTCAGAGCTAGTCAAGAAAAAAGAGAGTAAGATGCCTTGAGATGTAACTCAGTGCTAAGGCCTACATCCCATACCCAGGGAAACACACACACACACACACACACACACACACACAGAGTAACAAAATAGTAAGGTTAGCCACTGTGAACCATCTGTACTTATGTCATGGTGGGCCTGACAGTGGGGAAGACCAAACGGGAACAGAGATGGAGACTGTACCCCCGAGCTCCCTCAGGGGTCCGAGCTCACCTGGATCAAGGAGGGACACAGCCTGTCCTTGTCATAGTGTGTGGACTTCACGTGCGGCCGGCCCCTGTTCTGGCCCCGTGCCTTCTTATGTGTGTGCAGCAGCTCCCCAGGCTCGGAGGCTCCTTCCGTCTCCCCATCCTCCCTTCGAATCCTCTTGGCCTCAGGCTGAGCCACGTCACTGCTGTCAGGGCCTCCTGCCTCAGCTTCCCCACGGGGCGCCTCCCGCCCTCTGGCTTCCAGGAATCCATGGAACTGCTCCTTGGTGGTGAGAAATCTGGCAGCAAAAGTCGGCCGCAGGGCGTCATTTCCGAGCTCTGACTCAATGGGCCCTCAATGGGGCCGAGGCCCAGCTGCCAGGGCTAAAACACTTTTGCTGTCATGGAGCTCACACTTAAAGCCAGTTGGCCCCCAGCCCGGGGGCCCTGGCAAGGCCAACGGGAGAAACTATTTTCATTGTTTTGTTGTTGTTGTTGTTACTACTAGAGAGCAAAGCTAGAGGTGCTCTACTACTATATCTCCAGATTTTTTTTGGAGGTAGTTACTAAGTTGTATGGGTGAGACTCGAACTTGCGCTACTCCTGCCTCAGCCTCCTTGGGGGCTGGGACCACGGGAGGCCAAGTCCAGCGTGGAAGAACCCATTGTGTCTCTGATACTTGGTGCCCAGAGCTTAGTGTTCAATTACACTTGATTACACATGAACATCTTACACACACACACGCGGGACTACAGCCCCCAGCAAGCACCACGCCTCTTGCCCCCACCTGCCCGAAGCAGGCACGTGGTCGTCCGCTGCACAAGTGGCAGCCTTCAGCGCGCACGAGCTCAGGTGCCGCGCCGACCACCCTGCTGGTGCGCCAGTCTACACCAAGAGCCGGCGAGTTTCCCGCTTGGGGCCACAGCGCCACCTACCGGCGCGCGCCGCCGGCACGCGCGCCATGGGGCCGCAAAAAATACATGAAGTCACCATCACCCTGCCAGGGCCACTCACTGAGGCTTAATGGGCGCCACTCCCCGTTCCGACGTACTGACTCCGGAGTCGCCGTCACCACCAGTCGCGGCTGGGGCCTCCGCCACTCCTTCCGCCATGGACGCCTCTCACGCCGGCTCGAGAGTGCGGCAAGAAAGCCTTCCGGGTCTAGGCTAGCCTCCGCGCTCGTTTCGGCAGAGTGCGCATGCCCGGGTATCGCCGCTGACGACTTGACGTCAAGGGGTGGAGCCTGAACGTGGGCAGGGCCTCGGGTCGCTAGTGAAGTACTGGAGAAAGGGAGAACTTGCACTCTGCTGCCTGTGCGCCCCAGCGGGCCGACAGAGGCGTTCTGTTGTCCGGATCGGTTTTATGTATGTACGTACGTATCGGCGATCGAGACCAAAGCCTCTGCACTGAGTTAATCGTCAGTCGTTTTTTTTTTTTTTTTTTTGAGACAGGGTTTTTGCTCTGTGGGCTAGGCTGGTCTCGCATTTACGGCAATCCTCCAGCCTCAGCCTCCCTGGTGCTGAGATTACCGGCATGTGTCAACCACGTCCGGTTTATTCATGGGAAATTTTTGAAATGTTTAAGGAGATGGAAAAGGTAATTGCCCTGCGTGACCTTTACAGTATACGTGTATCAAATCACGCTGTACCTTATAAATTGTAAAAATAATTACTTAAAAATGTAAATTCCGTCCCCTTTTTGTTGCAGTTTTTGTTGTTTCTGGCTTTTTTTTCCCAATAATTTGGATGGAACCTCGAGCTTTAAACAAGCTAGGCAAGCGCTCACCCCTGCCCCCACCCCTGCTCCCTCAGCCCCTCAATTCCACTACTTGGATCACATTCGTTCAAGTAGTTGGCTGAGCACCCAGGTGCCACACCGGGTCTGCAGGGCCGAGAGGCAGCAGGGCACGGAGCCCTGCCTGCCGGCTGGTGGGACACTGAGGAAGGCACTGCTGTGCTCCGTGGACTCTGCTCTTGGACATAGGGAAGGGGAACCCAGCGGCTGTCATCTTTTTCATGTATTGGCAGTGCTGGGATTTGAGTCCAGAGACCGTGCACTGGGCTATATCCCAGCCCATTTTTTAGCACCCCCCCCCATTTTATTGATATGTATAAGCACAAAATTTAAGGTTTACAATGAAGTTGAGCATTTTGTGCGCTTATGTATCTTGTCAAGGTGACAAGGACCCCCCTCCTTTTGTCCCACCCCCTCCCCACCGCTCCCTCCCTCCCCACCCTCCCTCCCTGGTTCACTTTGTTTTTAATTTCAAGTTCCTTAATTTTGGCTTTGAGACAAGGTCTGGCTAAGTCACCAAGTTACCCAGGCTGGGCCTAAACTTGAAATCTTCCTGCCTCACCTTCCCAGGGTGTTGGGATTACCAGCCTGTGCCACCAGGCCCAACTGCAGATTTTAATAGGAAGGTCACTGGGACCCTCTTCCAGGACCCCTTCCAGTTAAAGGAAGCTTTTTATCCCTCTGTTCCTACTTCCCTCTCTTCTTATTTTTACAACTATCCACTCTGTAATGTGGGAAAAAATAGGAAACTGGAGGCCTCACTGACGAGCTGATATTCGAGTATATTTGGAAGAAGTGAGAGTCCTGGAGGTATTGTAGGGAAACACACCCGAGGTGTAAGGAACGGCATATGCAAAAGCTCTGGGGCAGGAACTGGGATGTTATAGAAGCAACAAGGAGCCCTGTATGTGTGGAGCAGAGGGATAGAAGGAGGGGGACAGTCGAGGAGGGAACAGGGCAGTCATGCAGGGCCCCCTGGGTTGCAGGAAGGACTTGAACTCTAACCCCAGGGAGGGAGGTAAAAGCCATAAATGTTTATGGGCAGCAGAAGGCAGGCTGTGGCAGCCACCTACTGTAGTGTCCACTGTGCTGTGCGTGCCCTCTGAAAGCCCCAGTCCTGGAGAAGACTTCACAAGCCAGAGGAGCTCAGGGCTCTGGCCGGAGCTCAATGAGAATTCCAGTCCTCCACCCACCTGGCGGGAGCAAGGGGCCTCCTAGCCCCCTTCTTGGCAAGAAAATGAGACTGACAAAAATCCCTTCCTGAATTGTGGCCTGCACCTGTGGTCCCAGCACTCGGGGAGGCTGAAGTAGGAGGATGTGAAGTTCAAGCCTCACCTGGGCAATGCAGCAAGACCCTGTCTCGAACACAAAACTAAGCAAACAGGCTGGACTGGGCCTGGTAGTACAAGCCTGTTATCCCAGCACTCTGGGAGGCTGAGGCAGGAGGATTGCAAGTGCATGCCCAGTCTGGGCACCTTAGCAACTCCATGAGATCCTGTCTTAAACAAACAAAAATGGGGGGTGGGGGGGTCAGTGGTTAGAACATTTACCTTGCATGTGCAAAGTCCTAGGTTCAATCCCTCAACACCACGTAAAAATTGGCCAAGCATGGTGGTACAGGCCTGTAATCTCAGCACTCACGAAGAGGAGGTAGAAGAATTGCTGTGAGTGCTAGCCTGGGCTACGTAGCAAGTTTAGTATCAGCCTCGACTATGGAGTAAGATTCTATATCAAAATAAGTAGGGGCTGGAGGAGTGGCATAATGGATAAAGTGCTTGCCTTGCAACAACAGGGCCCTGAGTTCAATATCCCAGCACCACAGAAAGCTGGGTGTGGTGGCACATGCCTGTAATCCAGCAATTGGAAGGCTGAGGCAGGCAGATTGTCCTGAGTCGGAGGCCAGCTTAGGCTATGCCAGTGAGTTCAGGACCAGCCTGGGCTACAGAGTGAGACCCTGTCTCAAAAAAATAAAAAAAGTAAATGAATAATAAACATAGTAAAAGATTACCTAGGTGGCTGGAGGAATAGCTCAGTGATTAAAACACTTGTCTAGCAAGGTCAAGGCCCTGAGTTCCATTCCCCAGCACCACATAAACTGGGCCCGCCTATAATCTCAGTACTCAGGAGGCTGATGCAGGAGGATAACCACCAGTTTGAGGCCAGCCTGGGCTACATAGTGAGTCTAGGATCAGCCTAGACTACAGAGCAAGACTCTGTCTCAAAAAAAAAAAAAAAAAAAAAAAAAAGGCAGGGATATAGCATAGTGCAAAGGCCCTGAGTCTCTGAGTTTGATCTCCTGACACCACAAAAAAGGCAGAGTGAAGGATCCTGAGCTGAATTCTAGTACATTTAAATAAATAAATAGATAGATAGATAAATTTTTAAAATGTGAGGACGCTCAGTGCAAAGTCCCTGGCCTCCACCCCACTACCACAAAAGAATTGTCAAGCATTTATCCAATGCCTAGCACCACGTCGCTGCCACCGCCCCGTCTTGTACCCTGGGACATCTTACATGCTGGCAGCAGCAACCCCTCTGCTGCCATACATTTCAGTCCAAATTTGACAGTTTTTCCTGGCAAAGAAGAGAAGGATGGCACAGGTGGAGAAACTGAGCCCACAGCGGGAAGGGCTCTGCCGGACGCTACGCCAGCCTCAGATACTGCCTCCATCCAGGGTGGGCAGAAAGGACGGGGTCGTGAGCAATCTATCTCCACCTCTGACCTTCACCGTCTTTTGGAGACGGAACAGTGGCATCTGGAAATTGACAACCGGAAGAAGAGAGGCCCTGCGGCTCAGGCCTGTTGTCCCAGCACTCTGGAAGGCTGAAGCAGGAGAATCGCTAGTTGAAGCCCAGCCTGGGAAATTTAGTGACTCAGAAAGATCCTGTCTCAAAAATCAAAACGAGCATCTGCCTTTGTGCACCACCGCGGCTCGTGCTTCTCCCTGCCGGCCGCACCGTGTCTCCTCATGTGACTTTCAGAATCCAGTGATTCCCGCTGAGAAACTAGTGAGACTGGCCTATTCCTCGGTGGATTCAGAATCAGGTACGACTCCCAGAGACGCTGGAGAACCAGGCTTGGGCCCTAAGGGATTGTTTGCACATGAGCTGCCACGTAGTTACTCTGTATGAAGGTCACCAATCTGGCCGGGGACACACATTTATTCTGTATCCCATCATGGCTGTCCTACCATATCAAGCTAAAAATGACTATCTGAACAGGTTTTTTGGTGGGTTTTTTTCTTTTTCTTTTTTTTATTTAAAAAAAAATTTTTTGAGACAGGGTCTCGCTCTGTAACCCAGGCTGGTCCTGAACTCCCTATGGAGCCCAGGCTGGCCTTGCACTCACCACAATCCTCCTGTCTCAGCCTCCTAAGTGCTGGGATTACGGGCATGTGCCACCACGCCTGGCTTATGTGGTGCTCGGAAATTGAACTCGGATACTTAGCACTTGACTTAGTGCTTGCTAGGCAAGCACTTTAACCGCTGAGTCGTTCCTCCAGCCCCTATCTGAACACTTGATCGCACTGTATTGGGAGTCATGGCCTTTTTTCTGTCATCAGCAATAAATGTGTGAAACCTAAAAAAAAAAAAAAAATCAAAACTAACATGTGCTGCACATGGGCTAACTCAGTGTGAAGGCCCCGGGTCCTCTCCCAGTGTCATAAAGGGGGAAAAAAAAAAAAAAAGAGCATGGGCATGGAGGCTGAGGCAGGAGGCTCACCAGTTCGAGGCCATCCTGGGCTCCATAGTGAGCTCAGGGCCAGCCTGGCCCACACCTCAAAGCCTACACGTAAATAAACTAAACCCTGAAAGCGGGGCCTGGTGGTGCAGGCCTGTAACCCAGCACTCTGAGAATGTGAGGGGTTCAAACCTAGCCTGGGCACCTTAGCAACTTAGGGAGTTCCTGTCTCAAAATCAAAATTAGAAACTAAGCTGCAGTTCATTGTAAAGGCCCTGGACTTGACCCTCGGTACCACACACACACACACACACACACACACCCTTAAAATAGAAGGCCCAATCTGTGGTAGTTTCTCCTCTGGGTGTCTCCCTGCCCTGGAGGTTTAGTCAGTTGTCTCCCACACTACCTCACAGGTGCCCAGAATGCTGTAGAGAGAGCCCTGGACAAGTGGGGTAAACCGAGGGCCACAGAGGACAACCCTATCTGCAATGACTCTGCCCCTTCTGCATAAGCAATCCAGGAGAGCTTCCTGTCAGAGGAACTTTGGACCCGCCACTGATAATCATGATGATAATATTCCTAATATATTTATTTTTTATTTCTGGTACTGGGGATTAAACCTTTCATTTTTGAGACAGCATCTTGTTCTGTAGCCCAGGCTGGCCTAGAACTCATGGCAATTCTCCTGTCTCAGCCCCCTGAGTGTTGGAATTGTAGGCACGCATCACCATACCAGCTAATTTTTATGTGGTGTTAGGGAATTGAACCTGGCCCTTGCCCATACTAGGCAAGCGCTCTAACCACTGAGCTCCCCCCAGAAACCCTTCTTAATTTCAATTTTGAAATAGGATCTCATTAAATCACGAAGTTGCTCAGGTTGAACATGAACTTGTGATCCTCCTGTCTCAGCCTCCCAGAGTCCTGAGATGACAGGCCTGCACCACTGGGCCTGGCAAGCAATTGCATCTTATCCTGGCTGGGGAAACTGAGGCACAGAGTGGTGAGTTAGCTACAGAGATTTTGTAACCACTGAAATGAGTGGTGCCAATCAGGAGGGTAGGAGACATTGAGAATATGTCCCACCACCCTGGGCCAGCTCTGGGGACTCTGCCAAACGCTGGACCTCGGCTGGCACCAGGGAAGGAGGGAGATGGGCAGTCCTGGGCCCTGGACAGTAGGGAGACTGCAGCCCTTGGGGGGCAGGCAGAGGCCTAGGGACCAAGTTGCTGCTTCCCTATATTTCCAGTTCTCTCTCTCTCATACTGGGGATTGAGTTTAGAGCTTTCAAACTAAGTTACCCTTTTCACATTTTTTATTTTTAATATTTACTTATTTATTTTTTAGGCAGTGTCTGACTCGGTAATCCAGGCTGGTCCTGAACTCACTGTGTAGTCCAGACTGGCCCCAAACTCATGGTAATCCTCCTGCCTCAACCACCTGGGTGCTGGGATTTCATGTGTGTGCCACTCCACTCAGCTGATGTCTGTGCGGTGCTGAGGGATCAAACCCAGGGCCTTGCATTGCTCATGCCATGCAAGTGCTCTAATCAGCTAGCTACATCCCCAGTCCCGTATTTTTTTATTTTGAAATATTTTATTTTATTTAAGACTGGATCTCTTTCTGTAGCCCAGGCTGGTCCTGAACTCACTATGGGGCCCAGGCTGGCCTTGGACTCACGGCAATCCTCCTGCCTCAACCTCCTGAGTGCTGGGATTACAGGCGTGTGCCACCATGCCCAGCTTATGTGGTGCTGGGGAATTGAACCCAGGGCCTTGTGCTTGCTAAGCAAGCACCTTAACTGCTGTGTCATTCCTTTAGCCCCTATTCTATTTTATTTTAGCTAAGTCAGTAAATTTTCCAGACTGGGCTCCAACTTGTGAATCTCCTGCCTCAGCATCCTAGAGTGTGCACAACCGTGCCTAGCTTCTCTCTCTCTCTCTCTCTCTCTCCCTCTCTCTCTCCCTCTCTCCTTCTCTCTCCTCATTTCTGCCTCAAAATTGTCCTGGCCAGCATGGTAGTTAGTGCACAACTGTCATCCTAGCCTAAGACGGGAACATCCCAAGTCCAAGGGCAGTCCAGGTAATTTAGAAAGACCCTGTCACAAAACAAAACAGGCTGGGAGTGTCGCTGAGCACCTTGGTTCCGTCCTCACCCGGAAGATGGGACCAGGCTGTTCTGTCTGCCTGCTTTCCTCCTGTGTCCTTTCAGTCGCCCCTGTAGCCCCTCCGCCCACCCTGTCCCCCTTGCTGGCAGCCAGGCTAGCAGTGGCAGGCAGGTGCAGCCTGGCGCTGTGCCCTTATCGCTGCCATAGCTGCCCCAGATTTGTGGCTGCCACTTCTTTATCTGTGCCTGCAGCTGCTCCTTATCTGCTGGCTTCGGGACAGAAAACTGGGATCAGGGCAGCCCAGGCCAAGGACAGAGGTGGCTGGGCTGCCGGGCAGGCGGGGGTCGAGAGCTGGGACTCTGCCTGCAGGTGCCGGACACAAGGCCCCGCCGCCCCGCGGGCCCTGCCCACACAGCCGGCCCCCACCGCCCCACCCTAACAGCAGCCTGATCCCTTTCCCATGTTGCCGACCTGAACCCCTGGACGCCCGACCTGCGACCCCAGGCTGTGAACGGCCCCCGGGAGGCAGCGCAGCCCTGTTTTTGCCATTTTGCCTGCTTGCAGCCCCTTCCTGCCGCCCACGGCCCTGCCGCCCCAGCCAACCCTGCGCTCCTCTGGGGCTCTGGCCCCTGACCCCAGCCCGGGGCCCCTCTCCAGCTCTGTCTGCCCAATCTATGGTCCCTAAGCCCAGTGCTGGGGGTGGGGGGAGGAACCCAGCTGACAGCAGCAGCCTCCGGCAGCCCAGGGTCCCCAGCCTCTGAGAGGATGGCCTATGCCCAGGGCTGAGCCCAGAACCTGCGTGGGAGCCACTTGCTGGGCAGCACCTGAGTGGGGCAGTGTTCCACCGGCCGAGTAGGCTCTTGATTGGCTGAGGCCAGCTGCAGGGACAAGGACATCATGAGCACTCGGGCCCCTCCACCCCCACATCCATGGTCCCTGGGGGTCTGTGGGGTGCAGCCCCAGGCCTGCTGGACCCAGGCCAACCCCCAGCACTAAGATGGAAACTTCTCCACAAGCCAAGTTCAAGTCCTAGCCAGCAGCCATTGGCCTCCTAGGACCTCTGCCTGGATCTCCATCCAAGAGCAGAACACTGCCCTGACAGCAGTGCCCCCAAGGGAGGGCAGAGACCCCTTCTGAAGGGAAGGGAACACAGAGGGACAGAAGCAGAGTGTTCTCAAGTACCCAGCCCCAGGTCGGAGCCTCTTGCTTTGTGACCTGGGCCTGCAGCTTGACCTCTCTGATCCTCAGATTCCATAATCAAGTGCACAGAGTGCAAGCTGGGGGTGGGGCATGTTGCCAGGAGCCACCTTAGGGGGACATCTGAGATGGCCAGAAAGGAGCGAGCTGGACAAATTCCCTGCAGACATCTGGGAGGGTAGTGGACTGTGGGACCTGCCTTGGGCCTGACCTTGTCACCATAAGTCAAAGGGGCCATGATCCTGGTGGAGCCCTCCGCCCTCTCCGAGCCTCAGTTTCCCCACATCTCTGCTCTAGGAGGACCCCAGAATACCCTAGCCCCCACTGCTCTGGAAATAGAGGTGGCTCCAGGCTTGGCCCAATTCACCCTGTGACCACTCCAGTTGGGGACAAGGAAAGTTTAAAAATAACTCATTGTCACTATCCATGGTTCCTGCAAACAGTCCCAGCCTCCTGGGCAGCCCAGCTCAGACGCGAGGGGCCTGGACTCCTGGAGGGTCCTGGCTTCGGGCTGTTCCCTGGGCCTGGCAGGGTGGGGGCATCTGTCGGGGGGAGTGGTATGTTCCCACGTGCCCTACTTCTGGAGATGCTGTGTGACTCACAGTGTGACAGGCTCTACATCTGTCCCTGCCTGTCTAGGGGGTAATACTGCACGGGTGACCTGGGGCACAGGGTGGAACTTGGGTTTCTGGTGTGACTGCATTGGGCTGGCCCTAGAGCAGGGCAGCGTGTCCCTGAGTCCCCATTCAGTGGGTGTCCCTAAATGCGGGGGGAGGTGGGCAGGGGTCTGGGGTTCCTCCCCTCAGGCTGGCTCCACCCCCTCCATCCCAGAAGCAGACCCCAGTCTTTCAAGTCCTGGTTTCCAGGACAACCGTTTAACGAGCGTCCACATGGTGGGCACATGTGTGTGTCCTGAAGCCCTTGTGCCCGCCCCGCCCCCACAGTCCCCTGGCTGGGCAGGGACAGTTTCGTGGTGGCTAGGTACATGGGGGTGTCCCGCTGGCCATGTGGGCACAAGAGGGGTCTGTGCCACCCAGCATGTGTGGGTGTGCATGAGCAATTTCTGTGTGTGTGTGTGTGTGTGTGTGTGTGTGTGTGTACACTGGGGACCAAGCCCAGTGCCTTCACACCGAGCCCATCTCCAGCCCAGTTTTTATTTTTTGTTACAAGACAGGATCTTACTAAATTGCCCAGGGTGGGCTCCAAGTGTGATCCTCCTGCCTCAGCCTCCCAAAGTGCTGGGATGATAGGCCTCCACCACTGAGCAGGCCCTGCATGGGCACATTTGGAAGAAAGGACCCGTATGTGTGAATGTGAGATGCAGATGTGTCTGGGGGACAAAGAACGTGTGACCCATCCACATGCGAGCCTGTGGGTGGCTGTGACTTGAGCATGTAATGTTGCCTGGTGACCTGGCACCGTGCCCATCGGGGTGTCTGGTGGTATGTGAGAAGGGAGGCGGTGATGGCAGGGGTCCAGCCTGTGACCAAGGCCCAGAGTCCCCATGCCACACCCAGGTCCCATGTGTCCACGCGTGCCCTGGATGGGCAGGGCCTGGGAATGCTCATTGAGCAACACCGACAAGATAGGCTTCAGGACACAGCCGCCCACAAAAGGTGACTCTCACTTACCCAATGCTGATGACACCCCTCAAGGACCTCACTGGTAGACCCCAAGCCGTGACACACGCCGGGGATGACAGGGAAGCCCAGGCCCGCTCCGAGCTTTTTATTTTTTTCAGCATGGAGTAGGAACAGATCTTGGAAAAGTGGTCACCTCTCTGACCCACGGCCAGGTCCCATGTGTCTGATAATGGGGACGAGACCAGGGCCTCACACTGAACTCCGTCCTCAGCCCTCATCCATCCAACCATCCGTTCATTTTGAGACCGGGTCTCCTTTTGTAGTCCCCACTGGTCCTGAATTCCCTATGTAGCTCAGGCTGTGCTATTCCTCCAGCCCCTTTTTTACTTTTTGATTTTGAGACAGAGTTTCGCTATGTTGCCCAGGCTGGACTAGAATTTGTGATCCTCCTGTCTCAGCCTCCCGAGTGCTGGAATGAGTGCTGGAATGAGTAGCCTGTTGTCTCTCGCTCACTCTGTGTCCTGTTCCAACCTGGAACTCTATTCCGCCCCCTCCCCCGCTCCCACAGCCCCCCCATAGCCGGGGGGGCTCTGTGGGCAGGCTGGGGGACGGTCTAAGCCCTAAACCAACCTCAGCGGTACCTGGGGCCAGAGGAATGCAGGTGGCCGGTGCAATAGAGGAAAGGAGGCCCCCAAAACGCAGGCGGCCCCTTCTACAAAGGGCGGAGTCTCCGTGCGGGGCGGTGCTTCGGGGCGGTGCTTCCCGGCAATGAATCCGGAGGCGTGGTGACGGCCACTCCGGCCCCGCCCCGCCCTGGCCCGCGCACAGCCGCTAGGGGGCGATTTGGGACCACGGCGCGGTTGTGCAGGGACCAGGTGGGATGGGCGCCGGCTGGATGCGGTGACGCAGGTCGCCAGGGTCCTGCTGCCCTAAGGGGACCCCCACAGAGGGACGGGACCCACCCGAGGGGGCTCCGGGGCCCACCGGGGATGGGGTGGGGAGCGGCTCCTGGCTGGGGTCCTATTGTGGACCGCAGTGTCTCCTTGTGTCTTTGGGGGCTGTGTGTCGTTTCAGGGAGAATCGTGGGTATCAGCTCCCCGGGGGAAGCGTTTTCCTGCGAGGCAGTTTGGGGAAGACCTGGGACTGGGACTGGAAGGGACATTCAGACAGTCGGGGCGAGCGCTTGGCACAGGCACGTCGTCAGTGGAGACCGAGGCTCCCAGTCCCGCGGGGTGATATGGGGCTGGGGTGCACGCGCCGCCTGCGTTCCTCTGGGGTTGGTGTAGGGCACAGAAGCGGTGGCAGAGCGGCCCCGGAGTGAGGAGCCGGGTGCACAGAGGCGGTGGCGTAGGGGACCCCAGAGTGAGACGGGAAACAGCTATTCTGGGGCGCAGCTCGTGGGGACGTGCTAGGCGGGACAGGGACCTGGGACGGGTCAACGGGTCCGGTAGTCATGAGTGACTATCCGTGGGGCCGACCGGGGGCCGCCGTCTGGGTCCCCGGGCGCGCCGTCCAGGGCGCCCGGCTTCGGCCACCTGCGGGCGCGCGCGGGGGGCGGAGCGGCTCCCGGGCTGGGAAACCCGAGCCGCCGCTGCCCCGCCCCCAGCCCCGCCCCCGCCGCGCCGTCCGCGGATCCGGCGGGAGAGCGCGGGGAGCCGCTCCGAGCGCCCGCGCCCCGGCGGCTCTCCGACTCGCGCCGTCCGTGCGTCCCGCCCGCCCCGCGCGACCTGGGAGCTGCCGTCCGTGCGTCCCGGTCCCGGTCCCCGCCCCCGATGGCCCCGGCCCGCGGCTGAGCGCCGGGGGGGCCCATGGGCCAGCCCGCGCCGCGCCCCCCCCGCGCCTGCCTCCTCCGGCCCGGCCCCCCCAGCGCCGCGGGTCCCGGCGGCCCGGATGGCGGGCGCGGCGGCCGGGGCCGGCGCTGGGTAGTCCGGCGCCGCGAGCAGGTAAGCCGGCCGGGCCGGGGCGGGCGTAGGGGACCCCACCGGGGACAGCAGGGACGCAGGGCCGGCGGTGCGGGAGGCGGAGGGCGCGTGGAGGGCGTCCGCGGTTACCGGCGGCGAGCGCCTCCGCGGCGCGGTGTGGCCGAGCGTCGCTGCCCGACGGCGCGGTCCGCCCCCGCAGCCCCGCGGCTGCGTTCTGGGGAAGGCGGCCCGGCGCAGCGCGTCCCCGAGGCTCCCGAGGACGGGCGGTGGGCGCGAGACCCGGCGCCCCCTTCTCCTTGGGGGCCGTCAGGGGCCGCGGGGGCGCCGGGATCCCGCCCGCTCGGGCGGGGGCTTGCCGTCGCGGTCCAGCTGCGCACAGAAGTAAACATCTGTCAAGGCGCGCGGCCGCGGGGACACGGTGTCCTCCGGTGGGGCCGGGCCGCCTCCCGGGCGAGGCCTGTTCCGCCGCAAGAGGGCGCGAAGCGCCTGGTGGGGGGCGGCCCTTAAGGGCAGAGGCTGCGATTGCGGGGGGCGAGCAGAGCCGCTCTGCCTGCCCTGGGGCCAAACGGCTCGGCTCCGCGGGGTCTGCAGACGGAGCGCAGACGTGGGTGGGACAAGGGGGAGACAGGGTCTCTCCAGGGTCATGCTGCCAGTCCTGGGGCGCAGCACATACGCGGGAGCGCAGGCTCCAGGCTCGCAGCCCCCTTAGCTGGAAGGCGGGGTCCCTAGTCCCGAAGTGGCTTCAGGATCGCAGGCCTCGCTCCCCGGCTCCCCGGGCCTTGTGCCCTGCCCTCTCCCGGTTCCATGGGCTCTTTGTCTGTGTCCCTGTGCCCCCAGGGCTGAGGAAGCCCTAGTGGGGTGTGACCAGCCAGGGCGGATGCTGCCCCGGCAGCTTCTGCCCCCACCCAGCCCCTTGCCCGGTGCTCTGCGGATACCCCTTCCCACGCCTGTCATCACAGACATCTGAGGGTCTGAGTTCCCCAGCCTGCTGCAAAAACAAATCCTTTCTAACTGGGCAGGGAGTCTGACAGGTCACCAGCAGTGCTGGTCCCAGGGGCTCAAGCCTCAGTTTCCAGGGTGTGAGTGAAGGGTGGAGCTTTTAAGAGTCTGGGACTGAAGAGACCAAAAAGTTTGCAGACAGATGTAAGAACGTGAACAAGAAATTGTTTCAACAGATGTGTGCTGGGCAGTAACTGTGTAGGGGACTGTATGTCAGGGCTCTTGGGTCCTGTCTTTGAAGCAAGATAGACAAATGGACAGGCCCAGAACTGGTGGAGCCTGGAGTGAGGAATGAGGGTTTTACTACAAGGTAGGAATGTCAGAGGTGACTTTATGGGAGGATGGGCATTGGAGCTGGGGCAGCAAAGGATGAGTAGGAGTTTTCCAAGTAGGACAAGAAAGGGTCTTCCAGGTGGTGGAAATATCACCAGCAAAGCTCTAGAGGCAAGAAAGAGCATGGTTAGTTTTGGAATACTCATGGCCCCCTGGTGAGTGTGGCAGGGACAGACTGTTCTGGAAGGTTGGCAGAGGAGACACTGGGTGAAGGCAGGCAAGGACAGATCCCTGGAGGTGAGATGCAGAGGCAGGAGCAAGTCCTGCAGCCACATCCGGGAACCCTGACGCCCTAGGCAGAGCCCCTCCGGGGAGGCGGTTGCCCAAGGTGGAGGGTTCTCTTCCCAGGGAGCAGAATCTGCCATGTCCAGGGCAAGGGCAGAGGCGGAGACCTAGTGCTTTCAGGGTGCCCTCACCTGTGAGGAGCTAAGTAGGGAGTACCGTGAATGAGGGACCCTCCAGGCGGGACCAGAGACATCCCACCAAATCCGGTGACACAGGCCTGTCACCCCAGCACTCAGGGAAGCTGAGGCAGGAAGATTCCAAGTTCAAGCCCAGCTGGGAACTCAGGGGCTTTGCGAGGCCCTATCTCAAAATAAAATAAATAAATAAATAAATAAATAAAATAAAAGAAAGAAAGAAAGAAAGAAAAAGAAAAGAGATGAGGATGTGGCTAGCTCAGTGCAAAGGCCCTGGGCGGCTTCTGTTGAAATTGGGACTCAGGTGAGACCTAGAAGGAGTCAGACAGTGGACAGGGGGCGTATCCTTCAGCAGGTGACTCCTGCTTCCTGTTTGGGGATGTTGAAGTCTGCAGAATTGCTATTATTTGTGCCTAAATAATCCAGGGTATGAAGGATCTGATGGGGCCAGGGGTGGTGACTCGGATGTTCTGGGTCCCAGGAAGCTGGGGACAGGCTGTCCCAGCACACTCGGGTCAGGGCTCTAACCCCCCCTGGGCTACATGCCTTAGTTTTCCTTTCTGTCACACAGCCAGCTTCCACAGTGGCAACCTCCAGCCTAGACCCCCAGGACCCCAGCCTCCCAAGCCTCCCCCTGGCCTGGTGCCAGCGGCTGCGCTGTGCCAGGCCTCATTAGTCTCGTCCCCTCAGGCATGGGGCCTCTCAGGCTGCCAGCCCCACCTCCCGCGGTCAAGGTGGGAATTTTAAGGGCCAGCCACACAGGGCGGGGGTGTGTGTGGGGGTCTGCGAAGTGGTCAGGAACCCTGGTGGCCTCGGGCATGCCCGCCAACCTGCGCAGCTGCAGGGATGGCAGGACCCAGGTGCCACCGCCGGTAGGACTGACCCTGCCGCCAGCAGCCGAGCGTCACCCCCAGCTTCTGTTTTCATTTCCAGACAGGATCTCAGTAAGCTGCTGGGGTGCCCAGGCGGGACTTGGGCTTGCAGTCGTCCTGCCCCAGCTGCCCCGCGTGCTGGGTGGCAGTCCGGTGCCACCCACCCAGCCCGCTCCCTGCTTATCTTCCCACGTTTTCCGCAGCTGTTTGCCCCCCCCAGCTGGTGACCTCAGCTTGGCGAGGTCCTGGTAGCTGCTGCCCCTGTGCCCAGCACGGCGCAGGTCTCTCCTGTCCTTGATCCCAGCTTACGTGCCCCTCCTGTGGGAGCCCTTGCCGCCTGCCAGGCCGACATCTCAGCTACTGTCTGTCTTTGATTCCTGTCCCCAGCTAGGCAGTGGCGGGGCCTGGGCCCCTGCTGTACCACCCTGTCTCTGGCTCCCAGCCCAGGCACTGGCAGGCATACAGTAGGTGTTCAATAAGCGTTTGTTGGGTTCACGTACTGGGAGTAGAACCAGGCTGGCCCACGAGGCTTGTTGCTTCCTGGGTCTGTCCCTTGCCGACTCTTCTGTGCTGTGTGTCTCTGAGAAAGCCTCTTACCTCTCTGGGTCCCGACACAGCAGGGCCTAACTCCCTCCCTCGCCGAGAGTCAAACCCAGGCTTCAGCCTGTTGGCTGTGTGACTTTGAACAGTAGCTTAGCTTGTCTGAGCTGCAGTTTCTCCACGTGGAAAACACGATAATAGCACCTTTGCGGGGACAGTAAAAGGAATTAAAGGTACGGGAAAGCACTTACCACTGTGCCTGGCACGAGCAAGTGGAAGAGCCGACATTGCTGTGTCTTGTTATTGTTAAAGAGGCCTTACCCCACATAGTTAAGAATGTGGAGGGGAGGGGGCCTTGGAACTGGGGCTTGGAGATACGAGTAGGAGTTTACTAAGCGAATGTTGAGATCCAAGCTTAGCATCTTAATGCTGTTTGACCCTCAACGAGTCACTTCATTTCTCTAGACCTCGATTTTACCATCTTCCAAATGGGACAAAATTGTCAATGCCATGCTAATTATTACTATGCATAAAATGTTCCCAATGGCACCAATACTGTGTTAGTGTTGGCTTTGTTTCCCTAGGTATTGCTGATTGACCCCAGGGCCTTTGTTTTGAACTATACCCCAGTCATTTGTTTGTTCATTTTACCGTACTGAGGCTGGAACCCAAGGCCTTTACACTGAGTGATTATCTGCTGCCTTTTTAAAATTGTTTTTATATTCATTTACTTTTCTTTTGTCAAGACAAAGTCTCGCTCTGTACCCCAGGCTGGTCCTGAACTCACTGGTTAGCCCAGGCTGGCCTCAAACTCGGAGTAATCTTCCTGCCTCAGCCTCCCGAGTGCAAGTGCAAGGATTAACAGGCGTGTATCACCACACCCATTTATGTGGTGCTGGGGGATCGAACTCATGGCCTTACACTAGCTAGGCAAGGGCTCTAACCACGGTACTATTGTTCCAGCCCTGTATTTGCTCAGTTTACTTATTTATTTATTCAGTGGCACTGAGGGTTGAGCTCGGAGCCTTCCCGCCGAGCTGCCCCAGCCCATTTTTATTTTTTACTTTAAGATGGAGCCAGGGCTGGGGCTAATAGCACGGCTGTTAGAGCACTTGCCTAGCAAGTGGGAGGATCTGGTTTCATTTCTCCAGCACCACATAAGCCAGGTGTGGTGGCACATGCCTGTAATGATAGCACTCAGCAGGCTGGGGCAGGAAGGTTGCTCTGAGTTCGAGGCCAGCCTCGGCTCCATTCAGGACCAACCTCCACTACAGAGGGAGAGCGTGCCTCAAAAAAGAAAAAAGAAGAAAAAAAGAGAAAAACATCTTCTCACCAAGTTACTAAGTTACCTAGGTTGAACTTGAACTTGCAGACTTCCTCAGCCTCCCAGAGTACAGGGATGCTGGACATACACCACTGTGCCAGCTTATTAATTTTATTACTGTGATTATTGCAAACAGCTGGCATAGTGCCCGTCCCGAGGCCAATCTCCCTGACTGCCCAGCCCTCGCCCTTGTTTTGGTAAAGACAGACCCAGAGAGAAGCTCAGGGTGGGGACCTGGTGCTCAGGGTAGTGGAGAGCCAGCGATGGTTCTAGCGCATGACATCTGCACTGGGGGAAGAGGAGGAGGCTGGGCCCCCACTGTGCCAGGCTTGAAAGGGGAGGCTGGGGTGTCTGTGTCCCCTGTCGCTCTCAGGCTGGCCCCCCACCCTGCTGCTGCTGTGTGGAAACAGCTGTGGCGGCCAGATGGTCCTGGTTTGGCCCCAGATGTGCGTCGTGACTGCGCTGCCCCAGCCTCCCCATGGCCCGCTGCTGGGGTGGGGCAGCTCCAGGCCTCCAAGGGAGCCGGGCACATTTTTGTGGGCAGTGGAATTTGTCTCTTGCTTGGCACAACTGTTGAGTCTAAGTCTCAGCCCTCCTGGGCCTCAGTTTCCCCGATGGTGAACCGGAAGGAGCCCTCAGGGGCTGTGGGGAAAAACAGTGATAGGTGCACCGCTGCCTCCAGGCCTGCAGGACCTCAGTGGATTCCATGTCCTTGCAGACCATTGTACAGGTGGAACCGAGTAGGGCGGGGCCGGCGGGGCCCACGCACGCACCCACAAGGCTTCGTGGCCTGCTCACCTGACCGATTGGTGGAAATGACTGTCCCAGAAGCCCTCGTTCCATGGTGCTTTGCAACACCCTTGGGGCTCTGACTCCAGGTAAGGAAACTGAGGCACTGAAGGAACAGGAGAACAGCAATGTGGATGCAGCTTCCATGCTGTTAAGCCCGGGCAGCTGGGAAGGCTCCCTGGTGGAAGGGCCCTGAGAGCTAGGTAGGTGATTTTTCTTTTTTTTTTTTTTTTGAGACAGGGTCTCACTCTGTAGCCCAGGCTGGTCCTGAACTCACTATGGAGCCCAGGCCGGTCTTGGACTCATGACAATCCTCCTGCCTCAGCGTCCCACGTACGAGGATTACAGGCATGCGCCACCACACTGGCTTATGTGGTGCTGGAGAATCAGTGGCTGACTCTGTGCTTGCTAGGCAAGCCCTTTAGCAGCTGAGCCATTCCTCCAGCCCCTAGGTAGGGCTTTAAAGGATGCAAAGGAGTTTGCCTGATGGGGACAGGCCACAATTCCCAAATTCCTTGGACAAGAAAGGGGTCCCTCCTCTGCTTTGTCTCTGCCCTCCGAGCAGCCAGGAAGCATGCACCTCCACGAAGCCAGGAGCGCTCGGAGCAGATGCAGCTGAGCCCAGCCCGTGTACGCCTGGAAAGTGTGGGGCGACCACGGGGTCCTAGGTACGTCGCTTCCTGCCCCTCCAGGAGGCTGTCGTAAACCCTCGCCTGCCACCCCATTAGAGTGACTGACTACTCCCCGCTCTGAGCCGTACTCATTGCCTGCTCCCTCCCACTGAGGAAAGACTGTCGGGCAAAGAGCTTTTCCTGGGGAGATGGCAGAGCACACCTGTAATCCCAGCACTGGGGAGGCTGAGGCAGGAGGATTGCCAGGATTTTGAGGCTAAACTTAGGCTACATGGTGAGTTCAGGACCAGCCTGGACTACAGAGTGAGACCCTGTCTCAAAAAATGGGAGAAAGAGGAGGCTGGGGATGCAGCTTAGTGGGAAAGCTGCGAAGTGGCCTCTGTCCCCAGAACCTCACTCACACGTACACACGACGACGTAAGTGGGGTGTTCTCCAAGCGTGCACGTGAGAACAGCCATGTCCTATGTGTGCTCGCAGTATGATGTGCAGGAGGAAGGTGCCCGAGTGGATGGGCGATCACAGGTAAGTGTGAGTGTCCCGGCATGTGCAGCTGTGCCCGCGGGCTGGGGTGCAGATGTGCCCAGGGATGGGAGTGTGGCTGGTCTGAGTGACGGGCTGCAGGACGGCTCCTGTCTGTGTCCCCTCCATGTCCCCTCCCGCCGCTGCGGAGCCTCCGGGGCTCAGGCACACCTGTCACCCCCCCCTGCCCTCTGCCACACCTGTATCACCCCCTGCCGATCCCTCTGCCAGAGACAAACCAGTCTGGTGACCCCCACACAGAGGCCCATTGTTAACACAGCTTATCACGGGAGGCTGCTGGGCCCCTGGCCACAGCAGCCCCTGTTTTCCTGTCGCCCCCCCCACCTCCCGTGTGCCCAGCTCCAGGTGGGGTCTGCACCCCCAAGGCCACCAGAGGCTCCTGTGTCCAGGCCATCCTGAGGTTGTCTCTGCATGTGTCCCCCACCCCGAGCAAAACTTCTATTAAACCCTTAGTGGAGCCAGCTCCTGGCGGTGCGTGCATGTCACCCAAGCACTGTGAGAGGCTGAGACAGGAGGATCTCAAGTTGGAGCCCAGCCAGGTCTGCTGAGTGACTTAGCAAGACCCTGTCTCAAATACACAATAAAAAAGGGCCGGGACGTGGCCAGAGTGAAAGACCTCGGTTCAGCCCCCAGGACTCCGAAAACTGGGGGCTCAGGGTGGGAAGGGTGTCAGGATGTAGCTCAGGGACAAGGCTCCTTGCCTGTGAAGCTCGGGCCTGGGCTGCGTTCCCAGGTACTTTGTAAGGCCGAGGGCATGTTGGTACTTAAATAGGGTGGGGCTGGAAGAGTAGTGCCCCACCTAGAGCGCTGGCCTAGCAAGTGCAAGGCCATGAGTTCGATTCTCCAACATCACATAAGCCTGGCGTGGTGGCTCACACCTGTAATTCCAGCACTGGGAAGGCTGAGGCAGGAGAATTGCTGTGAGTTCTAGGCATCCTGGCTACATAGTGAGTTCAGGACCAGCCTGGACTGCAGAGCAAGACCCCGTTTTCGCAAAGAAAGAAAATGAGTAGGGGAGGCTGCCTGGACACTCAGCCTCACTGTGTTGGGTTTTAAATTGTTTTTTTTTTTTTTTTAATTTTAGTACTTGGGATGAAGCCCAGCGCCTTCACGTTGAGGCGAATCTTCAGTCATTGTTCTTCTTTTAAATTTTTGAGACAGGGCCTCATGAACCTGCCGAAATTGGCCTTGAACTTGCAATCCTCCTGCCTCAGCCTCCCAAATGGAATTTTAGACTGAGGCACACAGCACCAACGTAGCTTTTGCCTGCCTGCCTGCCTTCTGCACATTCCTAGAACACGTGTGTGCTGGGAGTCTCCTCCCCGCCTGGCTCTCACCACTCTCCCAGGTCGGGCGCTCACTCCATAACACCAGTGGGCCAGCCAACTTCCCAGGGCAAGGGCATTAGATGTAGTGGTGAGACTTCCTCTAGCAAAAGGCCAGGCTCTGTGTGCCAGCCCAGCCCTGGGGGGCGGCAGGAGGTGGAGTAGCCCAGCCAGGCCCATGGACAGGGTCAAGGCCCCGGCCCAGTGGTGCCTTAGCCTTTCCAGCTGCAGGCGGAGGACCAGTGCCTTTGCTTGGACTCAGCATTAGACCTGGCACACACCCTGTGCGTATTAATTAAGTAGCCTACCGGTGGTGTAGGCCTGACCTCCCAGCCCTATGGGAGGCTGAGTCAGGAGAGCAGGAAGTTGGAACCTTGCCTGGGCAATTTAGCAAGACCCTGACCCACATAAAAGGCTGGGTGGGGCTGGAGGAATGGCTCAGTAGTTAAAGCGCTTGCCTATCTGAGTTCAATCCCCCAGCACCGCATAAGCCAGGCGAGGTGGCGGGGAATTAGGATTGCGGTGAGTCCAGGACAAGCCTGGGCCTCAGAGCGAGACCCTGTCTCAAAAAAAAAAAAAAAAAAAAAAAAAAAAAAAAAAGGGCTGGGGACTTGGCTCAGAGTGACCGTCCTGAGTTCAATCTCCAGTATTGCAAAAAAAACCCCGCGGGGTTGAGGGGTGGGGGTGATGATGTCGGCATAGCTCAGTGATTAGGGCGCTGGCTTAGGACGCATGAGGCCCGCGTGCCATCTCCTAGCACCACTGAGCATGGGCGCACGCTGTGATCGCAGCGCTGGGTAGGCTGAGGCAGGAGCACTGCCTGAGTTCAGACCCAGCGTGGACTAGAGAGCGAGTCCCACTCTCCAAAAACCAAACCCAACCCAAATAAATTAATAGCCGCGGTACCGTTGGGTGGGTGTGGCCACGAGACCAGACAGACATCCAGGGAGTAGGCAGGTGCGTTCCTGGGCCAGTGTCATGCAAATCGCATGCAAATAAATGCAAACGAGGCGCACGACCGGCACCGCCGGTGGCGCGCGCGCGGGGGCGCCCAGCCGAGCTGACCCGCGTCCAGCTTCGTTTGGCGCGGGAGTGTAAATGTTTACACCGGCGGGCGGCCAGGCTCCTTGGGGAATGTAAACGTGCTCGGGGGCTCCAGCGGCAGGGAGCGGCCGGCGGTGAGCGCCAGTCATTGAACACCTACTGCACGCAGCGGGCACAGTGTGCCCAGGCCGGCGCAGCACCGGGGGACCCGATTGGAACAGGGTCGGAGGAGGGGCCGGAGGGTGTCCCTCCGCCGGCGGGAGCCTGGGGGACGAGAAGCAGCAAGGGGACTGGAGGGGGAGGGGAGGGAAGGAGCGAGTCAGAAACCCGGGCCCGTGGCGCAGGCCTGTCATTCCGCGCCCTGGGAGTCCCCGGCAGGAGCATCACAAGTTCTACCCCAGACGGGAATTTAGCGACTTAGTGAGAACTTGTCTCAAGATCAAGATTAAAAATAAGGGTCGGGGAGGGTAGCTTAGGCCCCGGGTTACATCCTCAGTTCAAAAAAGGAAAGAAAACCGTCAGGTGGAGTGGGAGGAGGTCTGTGCAAAGATCCAGGGGTGGCCCGAGTGGCTGCGGCTGCCCACTCTTTGGAGCATCAGTTTTTCCCTCTGGAGAGGAGACGGAGGCTCGGAGAGCCACTTGGGGACACAGGGAGCTAGGGCAAAGCGCCAGACTCCAGTTCCTGCGCACAGACGATCCTGGGTACTGCCCCGCTCCCCACCCTGGTCCCACAGTGCCCTCTGCCGGAGCGAAGGCCTCACTGCCCTCTCCGCTAGGCAGGGATCCACCAGGCGGCCGTCCCAGGGCTTTGTATAGCTTGATCCCTTGTCCCAGGTGGGATGCCCGGAGCCCTGGCAACACCTACCATGGCTCAAGTCTGTGTTGTACAACCAGCCTCTTGAGCAAACACTGTGGGACAACCCCCTCCCCCCCAGTAGGATGGCTCCCGGTGGCTTTTGGCACAGTGCCCAACCCATAGTTTTTTTGAGGGGGTTCCTGAGGATTGAGGCCAGGGCCTTCACATGAGCTTTATCCCCAGCCCATTTTTTATTTTGATTTTTGAGACAAGGTGGCACTAAACCACTAAGTTGCCCAGGGTGGGTTCAAACTTGGGATCCTCCTGCCTTGGCCTTTCAGCCTGTCGGATGACAGGCCTACACCCCAGGGCCAGGCCTGGGCAGCGTTTCTCACAGCGGGGTTTCATGCCTTTTGGGTTAAATCATTTCCATGTTGCTAGTGGAGCCTGAGGTGCTGGGAGTGGGTGCCCCAGGGCCACTGTCTGATGCTGCCCACCCTCTGCCTGCAGGCCCAGGATGCAGCGCTGGAAGGCAGCGGCCCTGGCCTCCCTGCTCTGCAGCTCCGTGCTGTCCGTCTGGGTCTGTCGCGAGGGCCTGCTGCTCAGCCGCCACTTGGGGCCTGCACTGGCCCCACTGCGCCGGCTGCCACGCACCCTGGATGCCCGCCTGGCCCGCCTGGCCCAGTGTAAGCCCTGTGCCGGGGTGGGGAGGGACACCTGGCCCGACGGGGGGTGGCCCTTGGGGAGGAGGTCAGGCAGGGGGCTTATATGGAGGCCAGGGAGGGGCAAATCCCCCCGAGGGCCTGGTGGGGGCGAGGGGGGCTGCGGGAAACTGGGGTCCTTCGGCTTAGCTGTCACAAGGAATTAGGCTCTGGCGCTCAGGGACCAAGGGGCCCAGATGGAGATTAGATCTGGGATTTGGCCAGGGTGGCCAGGATTTGGACAGATAGGCACCAGCCTGGGGGACAGAAGAGCCAGGGTTCTCAGGGACAGAGGGAAGGAGAGATGAAGAAAGGACCAGAGAGCTGGGCATGGTGGCACATAGCTGTCATCCCAGTACCCTGGGCACCCGAGGCAAGAGGTTTGTCAATTTCAAACGCAGCCTGGGAGGCTCAGCAAAATTCTGGCCCAAAATTTTTTAAAAAGGTGGAGGTAGGGGAGGCCAGGGATGTTACTCAGTGTGACTTCCCGGAGTTCGAAAAGCAAAACAAACTGAGGGAAACAGATGGGCTCCAGAAAGAGAGAGAGGAGAGCCCGGGAGAGGGGCCCGAGGCCGCGCAGCCCGGGCCGCCCTGGCGCCTGTCTGACCACAGGTTTCGTCCTGTCACAAGGTGCGTGGGCCCTGACGTTGCACTCACACACACGTGTCCACCAGGGTGGCTGGGGAGCAGTCAGGGCGGGGTGGGGGGGTTGTGGGACAGGCACGTTGGCGCTTGCCTTCCCTGGCAGCCCGCACAACCCTCCTTTCTTGTCCTTACAATGGACAAGGGTGGCCTGTGGCACGGGCTCCCCTGAGCCCGTGCCCACCTGGGAGCTGCAAAGGCCTTCCTAGGACATGGGGCCCTGGGGCCTGGAGGCAAAGCACAGAGAATGGAATCTCAGGCTCTCTGGCTGCTCTGGGCTGGTGCCTGTCTGTTCCGAATTCCGTCCCTGGGCCCAGACTGCTGGGGGCCCGGAGTGGCTACATATCCTTCCAAGTCCCAGAGTTCCAGAGCTGATGCACACGGGGTGGGGCTTTGTTTGTACTGGGATTATCCCCAGCCTCTTCGCATGGAGTTACACCCTAGCCTTCTTTTATTTTTATTCTTTATTTTATTTTATTTTTGAGACAGGGTCTCGCTCTGTAGCCCAGGCTGGTCCTGAACTCACTATGGAGCCCAGGCTGGCCTTGGACTTGCAGCAATCCTTCTGCCTCAGCCTCCCCAGTGCCGGGATTACAGGTGTGCACCATCACAACTGGTTTATGTGGTGCTGGGGAGTTGAACCTGGATACTTCGCACTTGTTAAGTGAGCACTTTAACCGCTGAGCCGTTCCTCCAGCCCCCCTAGCCTTCTCTTAAAAACCTTTTTTTTTTCTTTACCAGGTGCTCTCGTTAATTTGTCCGGGCTGAGTTCAAACTTGTGACCTTCCTGCCTCAGCCTCCGAGAGTGCTAGGATGAAAGGCATATGCGGGAACTAGGGACACAGCTGGACAGCTAGAGCACTTGCCTAACAAGCCCAAGGCCCTGGCTTCAATTCCCCAGCACCACATAAACTGGGAAGGTGTTGCACGCCTATAATCCCAGCACTGTGGAGGCTGAGGCAGGAGGATTGCCGTGAGTCCAAGGCCAGACTGGGTTCCACGATGAGCTCAGGACCAGCCTGGGCTGCAGAGCAAGACCCTGTGTCAAAAAAAAAAAAAAAAAAAAAAAAAAAAAAAAAAAAAAAAAAAAAAAAAAAAAAAAAAAAAAAAGCCATATGCTGCCATTCCTGACTTCATGGTGAGATTTTATTTTTATATTATATTTTTTCATGGTACCAGGGATTGAACTCAGGGCCTTCGCAGTGAGCTACATTCCCCATCTCTCTCTCCCCATCTTTTATTTTTTTTCTCACTTGATCTTAGTGAAAAGGCCAGAATCGATTTTTTTTTTTTTTTTGAGATAGGATGTCACTAAGGTGCTAAATTGTCCAGGCTGGTCTTGAACTCAGAATGCCCAAGGCCTGGCTTTCCGGGTAGAATTTTAAGCACCAGAAGTGAGTGGGGCCCGTACCTAATCCCCAGCACCAGCCTTCCTGCCCGGACCCCAGGTGCTCTGCGAGTTGTCCTCTCGTGTCCTGCCTTCTCAGTGCCATCCAAGATGGAGCAAGGGAAGATTTTTTGAGCAAACGGGGACAAAAGAGCTGGGTCTGTCTGGTGTAGGGGGCCCTGGTGGGAACACACACACTCGGGGTGACAGCCCCTCCTCGGGCGCCGAGAGGGCTCTTTCTTCGGCTGGCAAGTGTGCCAGCCTCCAGGGCAGGTGGGGATCCGGGATTCCCCCCCCCCCCACACGCTTGGCCACCTTATCTCCAGCCGCAGCCCTTGCCTGACTCCAGTGCAGCGCATCCCCGTTCTCCCACTCACCCTGCTCTCCCAGGCTGCAGGGTGGGGACAGGGCCAGCCACCGAGGTCATAAATCCAGGCCCCAACCCTGGGACTCTGTGATGAGGGCCATCTCCTGGTGACTCTGAGAGAAGGCAGCTGAGGCTGGGCCAGCTGTGGGCTCATAAGGGAGAAAGTCCCTTGGCCACCACTCGTGGTGAGTGAGACCTTCTATGTACACATGGCTGCTCTGCTCCCTGGCTGCAGCCACCATGGGGCGGGGTTCATGCGCAAATCTGGCACACAGCCAGCCTCAGTACCCGCTGGTCTCCCAAATACCATTTTTTAATGACATTCCCTCTGCACTGAGCTACCTTCTGAGCCCTTTAATTTTCAAGTACTATTAATTTATATGTATTTTTTGAGACAGGGGCTCTCTCTGTAGCCCAGGCTGGTCCTGAACTCACTATGGAGCCCAGGCTGGCCTTGGACTCACGGCATCATCCTCCTGAGTGCTGGGATTTCAGGCGTGCACCACCACACCCATCCTATTGTGTGGTCCTGGGGGGATCGAATTCAGAGTTCTGCTTGCTAGGCAAGCACTGTGTCTGCTGTGCTGTTCTTTCAGCCCCTCCCTAGTTTTCTTTCAGTTTTTTGAGACCGCATCCTGCTAAGTTGCCTAAGCTGGTTATGAACTTGGGATCCTCCTGCCTCAGCCTCCCAGGGTGTTGGGAATCTGGGCCTGGCCCTCGGTGCCCAGCTTTGGTTTCTTGTGTGGGGACACTGACTCATTGCAACAAGATGGGAAAATGTTTGTCAAGAGTCCTGGGGCCCAGAGGCTGAATGTGGGGCTTTTTGTGGGGGCCCCAGAGACTGGGGTCCTGGACGCTGGCCAGAGAAGGTGTGTCGATGCCCTAGGGCAGCCCAGCATAGGCCCAGGGACTGAACTGGGATGTGAAAGGGAAGAGGGCTGGGCTGGACAACAACAGGTGGTATGGGGGGGCCCCAAAGAAGGTGGGTTAAACATCCTGGTCGGCGCAGGTCAAGGTGTGGGTGGCAAGGTGGCCTGGGACACCCTGAAAGAGATGGGTGCTGGTGGCCTTAGGGTCATGGGCGTCTGAAGTGCAGCTGCAGAGTGCAGGAGCAGCTCACAAACAGGGCGGGAAGTCTGGAATCCAGCCCAGGGATGCAAAGCTAGAGGGTCCTTGGATCCTGGCAAGGGGGTGATCATTTATTTATTCATTATTGTTTTGGAGTATTGGGAACAGGATCCAGGACTTCCTGCCGAGGTTAAACTTGGGATCTTCCTGCCTCAGGCTCCCTCAGTGTCGCACGGGGACGTAGCACCCACTGACCCTCGTCCTCTTGCCCACAGATCGCGCACTGCTACAAGGCGCCCCGGACGGCGTGGAGCTGCGCGAGCTGACCCCCTGGGCCCGCCGCGTTCCGGGCCCGCGTCGTCGGGCGGGGCCCCGGCGGCGGCGCGCACGCGCTCGCTCGGGCGCGCGGCACTGCGGGCTGCGCGAGCTCGAGGTGCGCGTGAGCGAGCTAGGCTTAGGCTACGCTTCCGACGAGACGGTGCTGTTCCGCTACTGCGCAGGCGCGTGTGAGTCGTCCGAGCGCATCTACGACCTGGGCCTGCGGCGCCTGCGCCAGCGTCGGCGCGTGAGGCGGGAGCGCGTGCGCGCGCAGCCCTGCTGCCGCCCGACGGCCTACGAGGACGAGGTCTCCTTCCTGGATGTGCACAGTCGCTACCACACGCTGCAGGAGCTGTCAGCGCGCGAGTGCGCCTGCGTGTGACCCTACCTCGGGCGGGGCCGGAGCATCGCCCCCACGGACTGTTGCACGCGCTGGGAACGCCCGCGAGGCTGCGAAACTCTCGCGAGTACTGTGTTGCCATAAAAGTGTGGGAAACAGAGCCCGCCTCGTGATTCGCGCGGGGTCCCCGGGCTGAGGTCTCTCTTCCCGGGTTTCTCTTCGGCTTACACCTGTGGGGAGACAACAAACGTACCCCGCGCTTACAAGGCTGCGACCCGGCTGCGTATTCAGACTCGAAGAAGAAAAAGAAAAGCGGGGCGGGGTGGCGCCTGTCTGCAAGCACAGCCTTCAGGGAGGCTGAGGCAGGACGATAGCAAGTTTGAGTTCGGACTGGGTAACTTGGGGAAACACAAAAAATAAAAAGAGCCGGGATGTAGCCCAGGGTCAAGGTCCTGGTTCAACCCCCAGGACCGGAAACAACGCGGAGCGGAGCCTCGTCAGATGGCCCTTCCCAGGCCCCTGAGCGTCGACCGCCTCCTGGCCAGCTCATTCCCATCCGTTTGTGGGCACAGGGCAGAGGGACTTGCGGTGAGTAGGAGGGAATGGGGGTTGCTGTGGAAAGAAAGGGTGGTGACGTCGAGGTGGACGCGGGCTACTCGTCCGGGAGGGCGCCCTCGGCCAGCCTGCGCGGCACCCCCGGCCAGCCTGCGCGGCACCCCCATCTTAAAGCCTCCGCCTCCTCTCCCCAGCTAAAAATACTCTCTCACTGCCCACCTCTGGGGCGGATGAGGCCTGGAGCTACTGTCAGCCCGCTACTCCCAGTGCCTGCTGGGATCCCCCAGAGACTAGTGTCCTGAGCCCATAAAAGCCCGGCAGCACTCGGGGGATTTACGACGAGCTGCACCCAAAGCTGCAAGGAAGGCTGGCAAAACCTCAGCGAAGTGTTTGGTTTTGCCCCAGTGCCACTTGATCCTTGGCAGCCCCAGATGGCAGGAGTTGGGTTCCCAGAGTTCGGGGAAGGGCCGTGCCCATGGTCCGAGCAGGGGCCGGTCAGGGCGGGTGCTCCAGCCCCGCCGGGTTTTCGCTGACCCCCAGTGTTTGCTGATGAGGACGTCCTCCTCCCAAGGGCACTCTCTTCTCTCTCCCCCACCCCAGGGACCACCCGGGGGACATAATTTCTCCCTCCCTCACCCAGACCAGGGAGTTCCCGAGGTATGGCCTGTCTCCTTGCCTGGACTCCTCTGCACTCAAACACCTGGGCCCAGAACACCCTTCCGCACCCTGCCCCCGCCCAAGGCTGGAGGGAGCTGGTAACAAGCTGCCGTGGGCACAGGCCCGTGGCACGAGACCATCATCCCAGCACTCTGAGAGGCTGAGGGAGGAACATCGAAGGTTCAAGCCCAGCCTGCCCGTGGCAGCTTACTAAGATCTTGCCTCAAAATCAGTCAATAAAAATGCACTGGGGATGTAGCTCAGGGTGAAGCCCTGGGCTCCGGCCCCTGTACCACCAAAAAAAAAAAAAAAAAAAAAAAAAAAAAAAAGGCTGCCTTGGGAGGCTTGCTCAGCTTATTAGTTCTGGGGTCCTCGTGTCCCCACTGTAGCGGGAGACCCACAGCAGCTAGCAAACAGGGCTTCCAGGGAGCCCGGGGGTGCCGTGCTGCCTGCGAGGTCAGCCCATGGGTGGTCTGCTGGGAAGCACTGTCAGGGCTGTGGCTGGCTGGGGTCCCTGACTATGGGGTTTGAGGTAAATTTCCTGCGCCATCAGGGCAGCCAAGCAGTGGCTGAGGGGCAGGAGTCCCTGGAAGCTGTAGAAGTGGTTGCTGCCCAGAGCCTCAGTTTCCCCATCCTGGCTGTCCCTGAAGTCCCTGAGCCACAGAGAGGGGCATGGGTCATCCCGGGACACGAAGGGGAAGGTGAGCCCTGAAGTTTGGGTTGTGCAGCCCCAAGTACCCTGTCTTTTAAGAGGTTGTGTGTGTGTGTGTGTGTGTGTGCGCGTGTGTGTGCGTGTGCGCGTGCGCGCGCGCGCCTGTCCCCCTTCCTGATGGAGCATTCCAACCACAAGATGCTAGCGCAGACCGCCAGGGAACTGGAAATGTCCGTAGAACTGGCCCGCAGGCCCTGGGGCCGGTTTCCCAGAGCTGCATGTAAGACCAGGGTCACAGCAGCACCTCCCCACCCCCTCACACACTCACTCCCTTGCCAGATTCACAGACCACCATCCACACTATGACCAGGCATGGCCCCTAACTCCTCGCTCACACCTCACACTGGGGCCAATGGTGCAGACCTGTCATCACAGCATGCTGAGAGGCTGAGGCAGAAGACACAGCTCAGTGTGAGGGCCTTGGACTTGATCCCCGATCCCCAAGAAAGAAGGAAGAAAAAAAAAGCAGGCAGATGGACAGGCCAGAAGCAGTGTGTTTCTGCATCTTAATGTGGCGGCCAGTCCTTCCCTGGCACAAGGACTCTCCTGTCCTGTCCTGCCATGTGCACAGTTAAGTGCAGCCCTGGCCCCTGCTCTTGGGGTGACACCAATGCTCTTTCCTCCAGACTTGACAACCAGAAACATGCGACATCCCTGAGCATCCCCAGGTGGGGCCGAGGCCCCTGTGGTAACAGCCTCTGCGATAGATTAGGAAGAAAGCGTGGGGTTTTATTTCTTTTGAGACAGATTCATGCCCAGGCTGGCCTCGAACCCAAGGCAGTATTCCTGCCTCAGCCTCCTGAGTGCTGGGATTATAGGCGTGCACCGCTACACTTGGATTTTTTCTGTGGTGCTGGGAATTGAATTCAGGTCGTGTGCTAGCTGGGCAAGTGCTCTAACCACTAGGCTATGCCCCTAACCTTTTTTTTTTTTTTCTCATGGCACTCCCATCTGAACATGATGAGGACAACTGCCTGCCTGTCATAGGCCCCATAGTTGAGCAGTAGACAGTGGCAAAACTGTCACAAGAAGATCGCCAGAGGGACCATCCTGGTGGTCAGGACCCCCAAGGAGCCAACTCCCCAGGAACAGGGGTCTGTGGGTGGGGTATCCCGCCACCTGCATTTCCCACAGCCAGCGTCCCTGCAGGTAAGCCCCCAAGGGGCTGTACCTCTGGCCACAGGTTCCTAGCAGGTGAGGCCCCTGGCACGTGAACCATAGGGTGGCAAGGTCTCCAAGCCTAAGTTCCTGGCACAGAGGTAGCCCAGCAAGTGAAGTCCCAACTGAGTAAGATTTTGAGCCAACCAAGGTTCCTTGGCAGTTAAGATTTTCCCACAGGTGGGTCCTCCACAGGTGTGTCTTACAGGGGCATCCCCCCAGGTGAGCCTGCAGGTGAGTCCCGTCTGCAGCTGGGTCCAATGGACAATTCCCCTGCAGGTGAGTGCCCCCACACTATGCCAGGCGACCGGTCAGGTGAACCAGGAGGCGATGCTGGGCACCGTCTGGTACCGGGGCCCCTCGTGCAGCCGCCAGCAGGCCTTGCAGAAATTCAGCGCCCAGCTGCTGCGGCACGGGCGTAGCGTCTCTCGCCACCGGAAGTAGGCTAGGTAGCGCGTGGCATTCCCAGCCAGCTCCTTCAGGTGGGCAGCCAGTGCTTGCGCACTGGGGAAGTCATCCACATGGATGAAGGAGTCGGGGGGCAGGAAGCGCTCGTAGTTGGCACGGCTTGGGCCCAGGACCACGGGCACGGTGCCCGCCTACAGCGCGTTACCCCACAGCTTCTCGGTGATGTAGTCAGGATGCTGCGAGTTCTCGAAGGCCAGGTAGAACTTGTACCGGGCTACCTGTTTCAGTGTGTCCTTGTGGGCCAGCGGCTGGTGGCCCCGCCCAAACACATCCACTGAAATATGCGCCTTCAACTGCTGGTAATACCGCACCCGGGCAGAGTTCACTTGCCAGTTGGACACCAGCCAGGCCACCAGCCCCGTCTTGGCCGTGAGGTTGACCTGGGTGGCAGCTGGGGGACCCTCCCAGGGCTCCAGCCAGCCGTAGGGAGTAAAGATATCTGAATCATGGCGGTAGGACATGGTCAGGTTGAAATAGCCATCCAGGTCCTTCATGTGCATGCAGTTGGTGGGGGACTCCAGGGTGAACCATATCCAGCGCTGGCCTGGTGGCCGTGGTGAGGGAGGCATCTGTGACTTGGGCTGGGCGCTGATGTCCCTGTGGTGCACAATGACTGCATCTGCCTGGGTATATACGCTTCGGTTGGCAGTCAGGTGGCAGTCAGGGGTGCCTGGCCGCAGCGTGGAGCACTGGGACAGAGTCACAGGGATGTGGAAGGGCCAGGTCCACGGCGGGAAGGGGGCATCGCCGTGGGTCTGAGCCCTGCAGATCCGTAGTGGAGAGAAGGAGTCAGGGGAACAGGCTCCAGAGTACGGGGTCCTGACCTTGGGGACCCCTCAGGGCTGTCCCGGGACACCCGGAGGTAGGAGAACAAGCAGGCGGCCAACAGCAGTTGCAGGAGCAGGGCGGAGAGGCATTGGCGCCAGGGACATGGTGGATCCATGGGTCGGTGCAGCTGGGTGGGGACGCTGTGTCTTGTGTGATGACAACCAAGCGTCTAGAAGCACAAAGTTAACCACAGTTAACACTTGCGGTCTCCAACAGGACCTGTCACTGTCACCAGTTTGTAGATGACAGAAGTGAGGAAGGAAGGTAGGAAGAACAGAGCTGCCATTGGGAACCCGGGGACCTGGCTCCCTCAGGCCGCTGCCTCCCAGCCACGGTGGCACCTGAACAGGGTCTACAGGGAAGGTGTGGCTCTCAGATCCTACTTAGGCCCGGTTTCCCAGACTCCAGCATGGTCCGGAGAGAAGACAGAGCCTGCTGTATGTGCCGTCCAGCTGCCTGGAGCTGAGCTTTGAATTCAGGGCTCTTTTTGTTAGGACTACAGGGGGAGGAATTTTGAAGGTTAAAGAGCTTGCTAGGTAGAGTAGGAGTTAGGGGAAAGGGCAGCCTGTGCAAAGACCCCGTGGTGCCAGAGAGGCCGAGGGGCCAGGCTGCGAGGAAAGTGCAGGATGTGCTTAGAAGTTGAACCGGGGGCCTCATACGATTCCCAGGCATTTTTACTTTTTGAGACAATGTCTTGCTAAGTTGCTGAGTTGCCCTGGCTAGGCTCAAACTTGCCATCCTCCTGCCTCAGCCTCCCAGAGTGCTGAGATGACAGGTCTGCACCACCAGGCCTGGCATTTATTTATTTATGGTGATAGGGCTGGAACCTGAGGCCTCATGAAAACTGGACAAATGCCTAACACTGAGCTCCTCCCTCAGGTGCCTGCCTTGATTTCCTCTTCATATTACATTTCGTTCAACATGCACTCAAAAACCTTGCCCTCCCCAAGTACACCCCAGACACATGTCTCCAGTCCCGTGAGCACGGAGGGGGCAGGGAGCTGCCTGGGCAGGCTGCCCTGAGACACGGAAAGAGGGAACAGAGTGGGGCTGTTCACCCTGGAAGTTCCCAGTGGGCTGGAGAGAGCTGGGGGGACCCCAAAGCACCCAGAGTGTGAGCAGAGGGTCTTCAGAGCTGGAAGAGATTGTGATGCTGTCATCCCAGCACTTGGGGAGACTGAGACAGGAATATTGCCTAAGTTGCCAACATAGGCAGGTTAGCAGCAGAGAGGGGCCCTGACTCAGAATCAGAAATAAAAATGGACTGGGGTGCAGCTCACTCCTGAACCACACACACAGGGCCCTCAAACACACTCACCTGATGTTCTTTCCTACACGTGGAAACCTGTTTCAAAATATAAAGTCCACGGTCCAGGGACATAGCTCAGTGATGAGACCACTTGCCCAGTATTGTGGTTCGGATCTGGAATTTCCCCCAAAAGGCTCATGTATGTGATGTTATCGATTGTCTATGGAACCATGTGCTGTTGAGAGATCAGGCCTGGTCTGGAGGGGTGGACTACAGGCATGTAAGTTAGGATTAACAACGTGTGGTGGGGGCTTACCACACCTTCCACACCTGGATCCAGGAGGGGCTGATCACTGGGAGGAGACCTGGAAGGATATATAAGCTGCTTCCTGCCTTCCTTGGAGGATTAGCCTCAACTAGTCTTAACTTGTCTGTCTGTGATGTCGTGAGAGGCTGCCTCCCCCTCTCTCTCTGCCGTGTACTTCCATTGCTGCTGGTCACCCCTGAATGAACTGACTTTCTGAAACTGTGAGCTAAAATAAACCTTTCCTCCCTTAAATTTGTGGATGTTGGATACTGGGTCACAGCAACGAAAAAGTAACTGAGACACCTAGCATGCCAAGGCCCTGGGTTCGGTTCCCCAGCACCACGTAAACCGGCTGTGGTGGCGCATGCCTATAATCCCAGCCCTCGGGAGGCTGAGGCAAGACGATTGCCATCAGTCTGAGACCAGTTTGGGCTGGGCTACTCAGTGAGTTTAGGACCAGCTCTGCATTGCAGTGTGAGACCCTGCCTCAAAAAAGAAGGCAGCAAAACAAAACAGCCAACACAACTCTTGGTGGTCGCACTTGGAAACCCGTCTAAGCCCGGGGGCTTCCTGGATGGCACAAGCCTCTTGGGTGCTTTCAGTGAAGGCTGAGCCTCCAGGCTGCGTAGGGAGCGTAAGATACAGCCTGGGATGCCAAGACCTAGCTCAGGTAGGAAATAAAAATGTCATTACGTTTGTATTCATTACACATTAAGTCGTACTTGTTTGGGTCTCTGCTCCCCGCTCCCCCTTGTCTTGCTTCCTTCCCTCCTTCCCACCCTCTTTCCCCCTTTTCATGACTGTCACTACGCGGGCAGCCTCGGCTGCCTCAGTCGCCCGGGTTCCAAAGCTCCTCCCAGTTCAGCCCCTTGAGTAGCCAGAACTACAGCTGTGCTTCGCTGTGCTGAGGAAAGTGTCTTATTAAACTGATTTTCACCTGGGTCTTTTTAATTTCTGCATATGGCTTCTATAAAAGTATGAATTAAGTATCTGATTTCTTGTATGTTCCTACTGGAGTGCGCACTGCACTTGAATTTCCAAGAAGTGGAAAGCGACGTCAGGTGATAACAGCGTGTGCGTGTGTGTGTTAGGACATGGTCTTGCTAGTTTCTGGACTGGCCTTGACTTTGCTGTGTCACTAGGCTAGTTGAAAATTTATGATCGTCCTGCCTCAGCCCCCCAGAATGCTGGGATGACAGGCGTGCGCCACCACACCTGGCTTGTGTGGTTCTTCCTAGGAAGGTGCTTTACCCCTGAGGTATGCCCTCTTGCACTCTTCTTTCTGCCTGCAAGATTTGTCCTAGCACCACAGACGCACACACCAAGGGATTGAAACAAGCTCTAGGCGCATCAGCGGGAGACGGGCTCAGGCTCCTTCCCTACCAGGGACACTATGAAGCCAGGAAAAGCGGTGAATAGGGCTGGAGGAATTGCGAGCGGTTGATGCTGTCCTGTCTAGCACAAGGCGCTGGGTTTGATTCCCCAGCACCGCATAAGCTAGGCATAGAGGTGCACACCTGTCATCCCAGCACTCGGGAGGCTGAGGCAGGAGGATTGGGGTGAGTCCAAGGCCAGCCTGGGCTCCATAGTGATGTCAGGATCAGCCTGGGCTGCAGAGCGAGACCCTGTCTCAAAAGAAAAAAAGAAAGAAAAAGTAACTTCCGTTGTTTGGGAAACTGGAGAACTGCCTTGGGCAGGGAGCAGAGCACTGGGGCGGGAGGCTGAAGTCACACTCACTTCCCGATGACATCCTTGCCTGCTCAGAGCAGCTTCAGGGTGGGAACAGCTCAAACTGGGCTGGGGCCTTTACCAGGGTCTTTTTGTTCTTTTGAATGTGACGACCAGAAATTTTTAATTTATGTGTGTGGATGGAAAACAATTTGGTGACACTTCAGAAAGCCACGCCTAGGAACAGGGCCCAAGCTCCGGCCCCCTGGACTACACAGCAGGACTGTTACACCGAGCCTGTGGCGGAGGCCTGTCACCTCAGCTCTCTGGGAGGCTGAGGCAGGAGGATCACGCAATCAAGTCCAGCCTGGGCCACTCAGGGATTCAGTGAGACTCTGTCTCAAAATCAAAAATAAAAATAAAGTGTAGAAGGGGCTTGGAGCGTGGCTGTGTGAGTCTTGGGTAAAGCCCTGGGTCCTTCTCAGTATCAAACACACAAAAAGGAGGACATAGTTCCACCTGTTAATAATGGGGGCTATTTCTTTTGCTTTTGGTGTGTTATTAAGAAAATTCTTGACAACACCTATGGTTTTTAGATACTTGCCTAATTTGTCTACCAGGAGGTTCAGTGTTTGATTAGATTTTGGTGCATGGTGATAGGTGTGTGTCTAGACTCATTGTTCTGCATGTGGGTGTCCAGTTCTCCCAGCACCATTTGCTGAACAGGCTATCCTTTTCCCAGTGTATGCTTTTGGCTCCTTTATCGAATATTAGGTAGCTGAGGGTATTTGAATTTGTCTCTGCATCTTCAATTCTGTTCCACTGGCCTATATGTCTGTTTTTGTGCCAGTACCATACAGTTTTTACAACTGTTGTTTTATAGTATAACTAATACCTGGAATTGTAATACCCCCTGCCTGAGTCTTGTTACCTGGCATTGCTTTGGCTATTCTTGGTCTCCTTTGGTTCCATATGAATTTAAGGATGATTTTTTCAAGTTCTGTGAAAAAATTGTTGGTATTTTGATAAGAATTGCATTGAATCTGTATATCAGTCTTGGCAGTATAGTCATTTTGGCTAATGCAAATTAAAATATCGCTAAGATACCATCTAACTCCAAAGAGATTGGCGAATATCAAGAACCCAAACAGAAATCAGTGCTGGCGAGGCTGTGGGGGGAAAAGGAACCCTCCTCCCCTGCTGGTGGGAATGTAAACTGGTACAACCACTATGGAAAGCAGGATGGAAGCCTCTCAAAAGACTGGGAATAAATATCCCCTTTGATCCAGCGATACCTCTTCTGGGAATTTTCCCAAAAGAGTTAAAAACAACACATAGCAGAGAGACATGTATTACCCATGTTCATAGCAGCACAACTAACAATAGCTAAAATGTGGAAGACACCAAAATACCCACCAATAGACCAATGGATAGATAAATTGTGATATATGTACACAATGGAATCCTATGCATCTATAAAGACAGATCAGCTGGAGCTTTTGTAGGCAAATGGAGGAAACTTGAGACCATGATGCTCAGTGAAGTGAGTCAGAAGCAGAAGGTGAAATATTGAATGGTTTCTCTGATATGAGAAACCCAGATCCCAATTATTTCATAGAACTTAATGTGGGGAATAACGGGAACTAGAGGGGAGCGGGGAGTGAGAGGGTCAAAAAGGGAGAGAGGAAGGATTTGTAACTTTGCCACAATACACATGTCCACAAAACACTCAGGACAGTGTAAACTTTATGTTTTGCACTTGTACATATCGATAAAATGGGGGAATATAAAAGGGAAGAAGAGGGGGGTGGAAGGAGTGGGCAGACTCCACCTCCCGGGCGTGCCTGCTGGGAAACTGGTGCAAGGAACAGCCGGGCCCCCAGGCCGGGGGAGGTTCAGCTGCGGTGATAAACCCCTTTGAGCCAATATAGGGCAGCAGAGTGGCCCTGCCCTGGCCCTACCTACTGCGGTAGCCTCTCCACAGACACACAGGCATGCAGGACATGACTGAGGGGACAGGTGGGGGAGACTGGGGATGGGAACCCCGGGCTGAGGGCTCACCTGGCAGGGAGCCCAAGATGCCGTTTCTAGAAGGCCACTGTAAAACCACACTTTTTTTAATTGTTGGGGTTTGGCTTCTGAGACCGGGTCTTCCCGTTAAGTTGCCTGGAGCTTATGATCCTCCCACCTCAGCCTCCTAGAGTACTGAGAGTACCTAGCTCAAAATGCCACTTTGCTCAGACAGTGCAGAAACCAAACAAACGAAAGGAACTAGCTGGGCCTGGTTTCCTAGGTCTGTCGTCCCAGCATTCAGGGAGGCCGAGGCAGGAGAATTACAAATTCCCTGCCCAGCCTGGGCCACTTAGCAATTTAGTGAGACCCTGTCTTGAAATCAAAAATAGAAAGGAGGCTAGGGAATAGCACAGAGCTTACAGTGCTTGCCTTACACGCACAGGCCCTAGGTTTGATTCCCCAGCACCACATAAGCTGGGCGTAGTGGCGCACACCTGTTATCCCAGCACCAGGGAGACTGAGGCAGGAGGATTTCTGTGAGTCCAAGGCCAGCCTGGGCTCCTGCCTGGGCTGCAGAGTGAGACCCTGTCTCAAAATAAAGTGTTGAGGGCACAGCTCAGCACCCCGCCTGCGCTCACGTATGGACACTGCTTTCCCTTGAGGGGGAGTAAAGAGGCTGCTGGGCCAGGGAGCAGGTTTCTAACCCCTAGCCAGGCCAGCCGCACGCGCCACCTGGACCTCCTCCCAACACTGGCCCGGAAGAGGCCTGGGCTGTGGCTGCAGCTACTTCCAGGGTCCGGGCGTGGCCAAGCTGGGACCCTGGCATCCCCCCTGTGCCCCACCCAGAAGCAGAGCCCTAGCACCCGGGTGGCCATGGCGAAGCCGGCCTGGTGGTGGGTGCTCGCACCCGGGGCTCTTACCTGGGACTGTAGTCCAGTCAGGAGGCGACCAGGGACCAAAGACCGTCACCTTCTGGACCAAGATGAAGCCAACAGGATAAGGAAGGAGGAAGTGGGTATGTGCCACCAGCTGGCCTGGTCCGGTTCCCACGCCTGCCACCTGGTGACCTTGGGTGTCCTGTCCCAAAGCTGGCTGTATTCAGACAGAGATGGCCGGGCTCCCCTTGCCCTTCGGAGCAGGCTGGCGAGGGTCGCGGCTGGGGCACCCCAGCCGACTCTGCTTTCTGTGAGGCGCCGCGCTGGGTGAAACCTCTAGGTCTCAAAGTCCAGGCTGGGCGGGCACCGGGGCTCCTCGGGACTGACACCGGATGGGCAGGACAGCAGCGTGCCACTGCGCTCTGCCACATCCCAGCTCCTTGTTCCCTAAGTCAAGGAGGAGTGCAGACCCCAGGACTGGCCCTGGAGGGGCTGACGTTGGCTCCAGCCTGGGCAGCTGGGTGACCCAGGGACACCTTGTCTCAATCAAAAATTAAGGACTGTTGAATTCCCAGCACCCCTTGAGCCAGGCAGGGTGACACATGCCCGTAACCCTAGCACTAGGGAGGCCGGGGCAGGAGGACTGCTCTGAGTCCGAGGCTCTGTGGTGAGCTCAGCCCGGCCTTGGCACAGAGAGAGACCCTGCCTCAAGAAGGGGAAGAAGAAAAAAGCTGGTGGAAGAATGAGACAAAGGAGGAGGGAGTGAAGAATTAGGTCATAGCTTCAAAAAATAAAACTTTCACCCACCCCATTTTATTGATATGTATAAGCGCAAAATTTAAGGCTTACAATGAAGTTGAGCATTTTGTGCACCCAAGTATCTTGTCAAGGTGACAAGGACTTTCCCACTCCCCTTTCTCCCTCCCCCTAACCACTCCTCCCTCCCTCCCCACCTGTCTCAGTTACTTTTTCGTTGCTGTGACTCAATACCTGACACGCACAAATTTAGGAAAGGAAAGGTTTATTTTAGCTTACAGTTTCAGATGGTCACAGTTCATTCAGGGGCGGCTGGCAGCAATTGAAGTACATGGCAGAGAGGGAAAGGTGGAGGCAGCTTCTCAGGACATCACCAACAGGCAGGTAAGTGAGACTCATCGAGACTAGTCCAAGTCCCAGTCTTAGTCTCTCCTGCATCGGGTATGGAAGGTGTGGCCACTACACACCTTTAGTCTTAAGTCACATGCCTTTAGTCTTAACTCACATGCCCCTAATCCCAACAACTGCAATCCACCCCTCCAGGCCAGACCCCAATCCACCAACATTACATGGCTTCTTAGACAATCCATAACATTAAAATACATGAGACTTTAGGGGGACACTCCAGATCCTAACCACAACACCGCCCTACCCTCCTCGTTCACTTTGTTTTTCATTTTAAGTTCCATGAGATGGTTGTGATCTGGGTCTCATATCAGAGAGACCATTCGATGTTTCATCTTCTGCTTCTGACTCACTTCACTAAGCATGATGTTCTCAAGTTTCTTCCATTTGTCTGCAAAAGCCTCCATGCTGTTGGACTTCATAGATGCATAGTATTCCATTGTGTATAAATAACCAGTTTGTGTAGCCACTGGTCTGTTGATGGGTATTTTGGTGACTTCCGTATTTTAGCAATTGTTGTGCTGCTATGAGCATGGGTATACATATATCTCTGTTGTGTGTTGTTTTGGCCTCTTTTGGATATATTCCCAGGAGGGGTGTCACTGGATCAAAAGGGATATTTATTTCTAGTCTTTTGAGAGCTCTCCATACTGCTTTCCAGAGTGGTTGTACGAATTTACACTCCCACCAGCAGTGAAGCAGGGTTCCTTTCTCCCCACAGCCTTGCCAGCATTGATAGCTATTTGACTTGTTGATATAGGCCATTCTGTCTGGAGTGAGATGGTATCTTAGCATTGTTTTGATTTGCATTTCTCTTATGGCTAGAGATGTTGAACATCTATTCATGTATCTATTGGCCATTTGTACTTCTTCGTGAGTGAACTGCCTCTTCATTTCATTTGCCCACTTTTCAATAGGATCCTTTATTTTGGTAGGCTTACTTTTCTTCAGCTCCCTGTATATACTAGTTATGAGCTTCCTATCTGAGATGTTGGTGGTGAATATTTTTCCCAGTCTGTTGGATCTCTTTTTACAATGTTGATAGTGTCCTTTGCTGGGCAGAAACTTTTTAATTGGACAAGATCCCATTTGTTAATAATGGGGATAATTTCTTTTGCTCTTGGTGTCTTGTCAAGAAAGTCTTTGCCTACCCCTGTGTCTTTTAGAAATTTGTCTAATTTGTGTTCTAGGAAGTTCAGTGTTTCACTTTTAATGTCTAGGTCTTTGATCCACTTTGATTTGATTTTGGTGCATGGTGACAGGTGTGTGACTAGATTCATTCTTCTGCACGTGAATGTTCAGTTTTCCCAGCACCAGTTGTTGAACAGGCTGACCTTTTTCTATTGTATGCATTTGGCCTCTTTGTCAAAGATTAAGTAATTGAGGGTATTTGGGTTTGTCTCTGCATCTTCAATTCTGTTCCACTGGTCTATCTGTCTATTTTTGTGCCAGTACCAAATTGTTTTTACAACTATGGCTTTATAGTATAGTCTGATGTCTGGATTGTAATGCCTCCTGCCTTGGTCTTGCTGCTCAGAATTGCTTTAGCTATTCTTGGTCTCTTTTGGTTACATATGAATTTAAGAAGAGTTGTTTCAAGTTTTTTGAAGAAACTTGTAGGTATTTTGATAAGAATTGCATTGAATCCATATATCAGTTTAGGTAGTACAGTCATTTTGACTATATTTATTTTGCCTATCTAAGAGCAGGGGATGCCTTTCCATTTTCTAATGTCTCCTATAACTTCTTTCTTCAATGCAATGAATGTAGTTTTCTTTATATAAGTCCTTCACTTCCTTGGTTAGGTATACTCCTAGGTATTTAATTTTTTGCTGAGCTATTGAGAATGGAATTGTTTTTCTGAGTTCTTGCTCAATAAGTTCATTGTTAGTGTAGAAAAAAGCTATTGATTTTTTTAGTTTTAATTTTGTAGCCTGTGACTTGACTAAATTTTTTTTTTTTTATTTCCAGGAGTTTCGTAGTAGAGTTTTTAGGGTCTTCCATGTAGATAATCATATCGTCTGCAAATAAGGAAAGTTTGCCATCCTCCTTTCTAATGCAGATCTTTTTTTTTTTTTTTTTAATGGCAATCTCGCTCTGTAGCCCAGGCTGGTCCTGAACTCACCATGGAGCCCAGGCTGGCCTTGAACACACAGCAATCCTCCTGCCTCAGCCTCCCGAGTGCTGGGATGACAGGTGTGCACCACCACACTCTAGGATTATAGAGAGGGCCATGGGGCTGTGCCCACTCAGAGCTGGCATCCACGAGGGCCTGGCTGTGTCTGCAGCTGCAAGGTGTGTTAGAAAGATAAGGTGGGGCTGGAGGAATGGCGAAGTGGTTAAAGCACTTGCCTTGCAAGTGCAAAGTCCAGAGTTCAAATCCTCAACACTACAAAAAGCCAGGCCAATTGGCACATGCCTGTCATCCCAGCACTCAGGAGGCTGAGGCAGACAGATTGTCCTGAGTCCAAGACCAGCCTGGGCGATACCAGTGAGTTCAGGACCAGTCTGGGCTACAGAGTGAGTCCTTGTCTCAAAAAAAAAAAAAAAAAAAAAAAAGATGAATGTTAAGATTGTAAAATTTGATTGCACTAAAACACAAACTGCCATCCACACTCCTCACAGCACTCAGGAAGTCTCTGTTTTTAAATATCTTTACAAGGCATGATTTTAAAAAAGACGGTACCCATCACTGCCATGTGCCATCCAATGGGAAGCAGGCTCATCAGGACACACAGGCCTGCGTGTCCTCACCCACCCTGTGCACCGAATCTGGTACCACATGGCTTCTGGCTCATCCCCAAAGTCAAGATGACCATGGAAAGTCAGCATCCTCCAGGGATTCAGGACGTGGGGCAGCCACGACAGCACGACCCAAGACTCTCAGGACAGAGGATTTCAGAGCTGCTCCTACAAGCGCAGAAGCGCTAGGGGTGTGGCGTCGTGGTTAGAGCGCTGGCCTAGCAGGTGCAGGGCCCTGGGTTCCCCAGCACCACATAAACCGCACATGATGGTACATGCACCTGTCATCCCAGCACTTGGGAGGCTGAGGCAGGAGGATTGCCATGAGTCCCAGGCCAGCTTGGCCTCCATAGCGAGTTCAGAACCAGCCAGGGCCACAGAGGGAGACTTTGTCTCAGAAAATATATGTGTTTGAAGCAAAGGGGGTTATTTTCCGGGGGATTAGTGATAGTGTACATTTTACTATAATACATTTATCTATTTATTTATTTTATGGTACTAGGGATTGAGCCCTGGGCCTGCTACATTCCCAGACCATTTTTAAGTTTTAATTTTGAGACAGAGTCTTGCTAGATTGCCTCTGCTGGGTTCAACTTGCAATTCTCCTGCCTCAGTCTTCCAGAAGGCCTGGCTTGTAATACACTTTTACTTACTTTTTATTTTATTTTATTTTGTTTTACTTTATTTTTGAGGAAGGATCTCTCTCTGTAGTCCAGGCTGGTCCTGAACTATGTAGACTAGGCTGGCCTTGGCCTTGGACTCATAGCAATCTTCCTGCCTCAGCCTCCTGAGTGCTGGGATTACAGGCGTCCATCACCGCGCCTGGCTTATGTGGTGGTGGAGAATCAAGCCCAGGGCCTGCGCTTGCCAGGCAGGCACTCTGACCACTGAGCCACACCCCCAGCCCCTGTAATATACTTCCAAACATTCACCATGACTTTTCATCATACCTCATACTGGGTTGCAACCCTGGTCCTGTCTGTGCTCACAGAAGCAGCAGAGGCTGGGGTCTACTCAACTGGAAGCCCAATCCCCCCACGTCTCTGATCTTGTGCTGACAGCGAGCTCCCTGTGGAGGGGAGTAATCAAGCCCAGTGGCTCTGCTGTGGAAGCAGCTGCCACTTGACACCATTTCCAAGGCCTCAGAGCAGCTTTGTCTGTCCTGGGGCTGAGCCAGGAAGGTGCCGGGACTGGAGCCAGAGAGGCCCCGGACTCTGCCTTCACCCATTTGCCTGTGGGCAAAGGTTCAGACCCACCTATTGTCCTTGGGGCGGGGGGGGGGTCTCCATGCACACCTGCACTCAGGAGGGAGGACTTGAGGCCCCGAGTGCCTGGAAGCAGCAGCCATCTGTCACCAGGTCAGAGGCGGGCTGTGGGTTAGGACAGGAGCAGCCAGGCCCAGAAGTTGACAGGGACTTTCCACACGTGACTCCCACCCCTAGTGGGGTCTCTTGTGGCTCTCAGCACCTGGCCTCGACTCCATGGGGCAGTGGGAGCCGGGACCATGGCGCCAGACGGTGTCGGGGGGCTCGGGGCTGGCTGCCGTGGACCCTGGGCCAGCCCTCACCTCAGTGGAGCCTGACTCTGGAGGGAATCCTTGCCTCAGACTACACCCTGACCACGGCTGGGCCCCCGTCATTGACTGAACCCTGACTCTGAGCTGAACTTTGATCTGATACTGAGCCCTGATTCTGGACTAAGACTGTCACATGCTAAGCCCTAGCCTCTGCTGAGCCTGACCCTCGGCCAAGTGTTTGCCCTAAGCTGAGCCCTGACCCTTGAGATCAGCCCCATCCTCAAATGATCCTGGCCTATGTCCTGATCCTGAACTGGGTTACCCAGGCAGAGCCCCATCCTCAAATGTGCCTGCCCTTGGACTCGGCCCTAGTTCTGGACCTGAGTCCTGACCCTGACCAGAGCCCCTTCCCCAAGCAGAGGCCCAACCCTAACAACCCTAACAACCCTAGCAAGCTGGACTTCGTGCTGACCCCTGACCCCCCGGATGGAGTCACCTCCCCTGGCTAAGCCCTGACCTCAGCCCAGACCTAGTTTTGAGTTGAACCCTGACCCCTGGCTAGGGAGAGATGATCCCTCGTCTTAGACTAAGTCCTGATCCTGGACTGAATGCCTGCTCCAGGGTGAGCCCCAGACCCAGAGGAGCTCTGATCTGAAATCCTGGGTGGCACCTTGGCCTCAGGCTGCGTCCTGACCCTGAGTTGAGTCCTGACCATAGGTGGAACCCACTGTCCTACCCTTAGGCGAAGCCGCAATCCCGCCGAACCCCAACCGCATGAAGTGCAGGTTGGTGACCAGGGGTGATCCGGCCACTCCTGGGGTGTGTGGACAGCAACCCGGCTCCTCTGACATCGGTCGGTCAGGTGTCCTCGCGCCACCAGGCCCCACTGGCCGCTGCACCGGCCTGGACTCCCCTTCGTGTCCCCCTCTCCTCTGCTCCCGCCTGCTTTTCTGTCCTAAAGTGCATCCTCACCAGGGAGGTTCCTGCCGATGTCCCTTCCAGGATTTTTAGGACGCCAAGCCACGAGTTGTGAGGACAGTTTCACTCATAGCCTTATTTGTGTTTTTATTATCTGCTTTACCTGGGCCGACCTTGCTTCCACAGCTGGGGCTGGCCAAGGGCAAGGGAGGTGCTGGGACTTGAATATGGGCCACACGCCCTCGGGGTGCGCAACCAGACTGGCCACTGTTCCCTGGGGCTGGGCTGCTGGGCCCGAGAGGACAATGCTATGTGACTAGGTTCCCTAACCCTCCCTGGGTCAGGTCACCTGTCAGAAGGCTGATCCCAAGCACGTCAGGTTCCCATCACCCGCTCAGGCTCCGGACAAGCTGGGGCCAGCATCCAGGGAGGAGCAGGACCATATGTACCCTTAGGTAGGGTTGCACCCCCCTGTCAGACCCCTGACACTTCCCCCAGCCCAGGCCAGATGGGTGAGGGGGCTGCCAGTTGCCTGCTGGAAACCCCTCACCCGGGGTGGAGGGTGGACCAGGGCCACCAGCCAAGGGGCTACACCTGGACAGTGTGGGGCCCCTGGGAGGCCCCAGATCCCAGACGGTGCTGGATCGACGGGGTGCCCAGGGTTTCCCCTACAGTCTGGGGATCTGAAGTCCTTCCAAGCCCCAGAGAAAGTTCCAGGCAAAGGAGGAGGTGAAACAAAGGTGCAGCGGGGAGGTGCTCAGTTCTCAGGCGCCATTCTGGGAGCAGGGAGTGAGGGGCCCCTAGGAATGCCGGGGAACTGGGCACCCTCCCCTCCCAACCCTGGCCTGTCCCCTGAGCCTCAGAGCAGCTTTGCCCTGGCCTGCCAAGCAGCCTGGCCTGGCCCACCCGAGCCTGGCCCCGCAGGTGTGTGTACGTGGGAGGCAGAGAGGCCGGCCCAGGCCCAGGGTCACCCACAGGCCCCCTCACCCACCCAGGGCCCTTGCTATCTGGCCCAGCCCCAGGCGTCGCTGGCTCTCCGGAGTATGTGTGCAAAGATGGAGAAGCTGAGGCTCAGAGAAACCCTTGGAGTTTCCCAGAAATAGTGACTTCCCAGAAGCCCAGAGTGTTCTGAAATCTGCTAAAATGTTCCAGAAGTTTCTGGGAAGTCTCCTTTGTAGACCTAATCCATCTGTAGGCTCTATAAGGTAGAGCCAGGCTGAAAATTGGGGTTGCTCAACAGCAATGTGGTGGTGGTGGTGGGGCCACTGGGGACTGAGAGCCCAGAACCTTTGAACTAAGCTGTGTCCTCAGCCCGTTATTTTTGTTTTGTTTTGTTTTAAGACAGGGTCTCCTCAAGTCCTAAGTTGTCCAGGCTGAGCTTGAACTTGCAATCCCCCTGCCCCAGCCTCCAGGTTCTGCATACTCACACGCCTAAGTCCCTGCGCTCTCTGGGCCTCAGTCTCTCCCGTCACATGTGGAAGAGCCCGGCCTCTCCCAGCTCTGACATCGTGTGGGGGGTGTCCGAGCATTCCAGCTAACCACCCCCACCTGCCCTGACTCCGGCCCTGGCACGCCGGGGTCTACCTGCCCCAGGCACTACAGCCCAGCCAGGTTCAGACGACTTGAATTTCACCTGTGGCTGGTGAGGAGGTGGGGGGGGGGGGGGCGGACACGCTTGGTTTTCCAATTTCTGCAAACAAAGGCCGCAGGGCCATCTTTTGTCAAGTGGGAAGAAAGCCTATTGCAAAATGACATGTAAAAACAGCCTGTAGGTGCGCGCGGCTGCTGAGGGAGGGAGCGAGAGAGTCCCAGGCAGGGAGCAGGGGACAAAAGGCCTTTCATGGGGAGAGGCCTGGGCCCCTGGCACCTGGGTATTCCAGGAAACAGGCACTGCTCTCAGCTGAAGTGGCTGGAAGCACACGAGGGGTTTGGAGTTTGGCTTTGGGGAATGATTTTGAGTTTTCTAAGACACCTGTCCATCTACCAGCACTAAGAAAACACAGCCAGGTGTGCGGACGACTCAGGCAAGCCAGGCACCAGGCCCAGCGCTGCAGGAAGCCCGTAGAGGTGCCAGGCGCCCTCACGAGCTGGAGTCTGTCCCACCCACCCAGTGCCATTAGCATTCCCGGGAGAGCAGCAATTTCCGCTACCCAAGCTCTCAGAATGTTCTGGGAGCCCTTGTCACCCATGGAAGCCACCTGCAGCTACTCAGACCCCTAGGCCAGCTGCAGGCCCTCATCCTGTCCCTGATTTTAAGGGTGACAGCGCCTGGATACAAAGATATGGCCTGATGTGAGAATTTCAGGCTACATCTTGCCTATCCTTGACTTTAAACCCTCCTCAGGACCCCACTGTACTCAGAGGTACATAACCTGAGGCTTTCCCACTTGTGTCCTCCTCATTTTGCCCCTGGACCTTTGCATGTGATGCTAGGAGCTCTACTCACACACCCATGTCTACTTGCTTCCTCAATGTCGCCCTCTGGTACCATTCTGTTTCAAAATTTGTTCCCTTCACCGTGGCACACTCTGCCCCCTCCCTGGGCGTATTTTTTTCTAGAGCAATCAACGATTATCTAATGAGGCCTCACCGTGTGCTTACTGACATGGTCTAATTTCCTTTGCCTGTCTCTCCTGCCAGAGCCTCAGTCCCCGGGAGGAATTTTTAAAATCTATCTTTGTTCACTCCTCAACATTTAGTACTGTGGATAAAGAGGGGTCACACACACATAGAGGGGTTCAGTGAGCACACCTGGAAGTCCACCCTCCCCAGGGGCGCAGTCCTGGCATTCTGAGAGTCTGAGGGAGGAGGTCAGCAAGAACTTGTCTCAAAATAGAAGCTAAGAGTCCAGCCCAATGGCGCAGGGCTGTCTGGCCTGGGAGGCTGAGGCAGGATGATTGCAATTTGAGTCCAGCTTAACGAGACATTGTCTCAAATTACAAAAAAGGAGGAGGTGTGGAGATGTAGTTTGGTCCCCAGTACCACAATATACACAGCAAGAAGAGGGCTGGAGCACAGAGGCTGGTGCACTGGCCCTGAGTTCGACTCCCTGTGCCTCAGGCCTGTCATGCTGCTAGATACCTTGTGTTGTGGTTAGGATCTGGAGTGTCCCCCAAAAGCCTCATGTATTTTAATGGAACCATGTGATGTTGGTGGATTGGGGTCTGGTGTGGAGGGGTGGATTGCAGTTAAGTTAGGATTAACCGTCTGTAGTGGCCACACCTGGATCCAGGAGGGGCTGGTTACTGGGCGGAGACCTGAAAGGATACATAAGCTGCACCTGCCTTCCTGGAGGGGGGGGGAGACTAGTCTTAACTAGCCTCAGCTTGCCTTCCTGTCTGTGATGTCCAGAGAGGCTGCCTCCACCTCTCTCTGTGTCCTGTACTTCGATTGCTGCTGGCTGCCCCGAATGGACCGTGACCTTCGAGACTGTGAGCTAACATAAACCTTTCCTGTCCTAAGTTTGTGGGTGTCGGGTATTGAGTTACAGCAACGAAAAAGTAACTAAGACACCTTGTCTCCAAAACAAAAATAAAAAAGGCTGGAAATACAGTTCAGCGGGAAGGCCCCGGGCTCAAGCCCCTGCCGGGGCGGAAAACAACAGAAGGCCTGGAGCTGAGGATGTCCTGGCCAGGCTGAGCAGTCCCTGCCCGCTCAGAGCTGTCCCCAGATCCGGAGCCCCCCGCGGCTCCCCGCCGCCCCACGCCATCCGCGGGCGCCAGGGCCTCAGGTAGCTCGCGCCCTGGGGACCGGCCGGGCGACTCCGGGGCCTGGAGGGAGGCCCGACCGACCGGCGCGGGCAGGCAAAGAATGTAGGAACGAATAAACAGCGTCCCTGGCGTGGGGGCCGCGAGGGGGGGGATCCCTGAACCTCCACTTGGCCGGGCCTTGGGCAAGGCAGGCGGCCAGCGGTGTCATCGGCACTAAAATTAGCCTCCCTTCCCGCTCAACTCGCCCCGGACCAGGAGGAGCCTGGGCCCCCAGGTCGGCCGCTCTGGAGAGAACCAGCCTGTCTCGTCTCCCCTGGAGCCCTTCGCAGGGAGGCAGCGACCCCGCCGCCGGCTCGGCTCCCAGGAGGGAGGACCAGGCACTGGGCAGGCAGAGGCTGGGAGCCGCGGGGCAGAGTTGGTATGCAAACCCGAGATTTGGGACGGGGGTCCACCCCCAAGGGAGAGGAGCCGGGCTGAAGGCGGCGCTCCCCTCCCCAGTGATTCTGGTCTTCGTTTGTTTGAGACTCCTGAACCCACTACTACCTCAGGCCGGCCTGGGAACTCAGCAGTCCTCCTGCCTCGGCCTACTGAGTACTGGGATCGCAGGTGTGCGCCACCACGCCCTGCATGGGCGGGCCTGCGGAATCACGCTCAAGCCTGGCACGCGCTGGGCCTTTGTACTGAGCTGCGTCCCGGCTCTGATTTTATTTTTATTTTTAAACTCTGAGACAGGGTCTTGCTAACTTGATAAACTGCCCCTGGCTGGCGCGTATACTCCGCCTCAGCCTCGCAGAGCCCTGGGATGACAGGTGTGCCTCACGTGGCAAGCTCGTCACGTGGCAAGCTCGTGACGCCCTTACTGGGGCACTGGAGGGACACTGCTGAGGCCAGAGTGCTTGCCTGCCAAGCGCAAGACCCTAAGTTCCACTTCCCAGCGCCACACGCACTGGGAGCGCTGGTGCAGTTCAGCACTTCAGGAGGCAGAGGCAGGAGGGTTGCCGGGAGCTGGAGGCCAGGCTGGGTAACACGGTGGGTTCGGAACCAACCTGGACTACAGAGACCCTGCCTCTAAATACGTCAAGAGCTGGGGATGGAGCCCAGGGATGCAGTGCCGGGCAGGAAGCCGGCCGGCTCATCAGGATGGTCAGCTGGGGTGCTGGCAGCCTGGCGGTGACAGCAGGTGGCCAGGAGGTCACAGGCACCACAGGGACCTGCTGGCGGCCTCCCAGGCCCCATTCCCAGGGTATGGACTTCTCTCTGCCCCTCCCTGCCCTCCCACCCTCTTCCTGGCGGCCTAGATGGGGCCCTGCAGCTGTGGCCTTGCTAAGGGGTTGCAATGAAGGTGGGAAGGGGTCTTGGGCGACGGGGGAGGGGCTGTAGGGCACAGGGAGTGTCCAGTTGGGGGCAGGTGCAAGGAGCCCCTCCCACCCCCGCCCCCGCCACTTCCTTCCCCAGGGAACTTCGCTCACCTGTCGCCCTTCCTGGCCCCAGGGCCCTGGGTTCCGAGGGGCCGGAGGGGCCACAGCTCCAGAGCAGCTGGTATTGACCCCAGGGCTGCTGAGGCCCTCTAACCCTCTGAGCCCTTGTCCGTGCTGTTCTCTCCCCCCTTCCACTCCTTTTTCCACTAGCAAACGCCTATGCGTGCTTTAGCACCCCTTTCACTGGAAAGCGCCTGTGGGCCCCAAACTTCTCTCTGTCCTGCTCTACTCTGTCACTGCCTGGTCCCATTCTCATCTGTCCCTCTGGACTGCCTTTTTTCTTTCTTTCTTTGAGACAGTCTCGCTCTATAGTTCGGGCTGGTCTTGAACTCACTATGGAGCCCAGGTTGGCCTTGGGCTCAGAGCAATCCTCCTGCCTCAGCCTTCCGAGTGCTGGGATGACAGGCATGCGCCACCACATACGGTTTTATGTGTGCTCAGGAATTGAACTCAGGGCCTTGCGCTTGCTAAGCGAGTGCTTTAGCCGCTGTGCTATTCCTCCAGCCCCTGGACTGTGAGTCTTGAGAGGTGGGTCGTGTCTGTCTGGGCCTTCCTGTGTCCTCATGGGCCAGCACAGGGCCTGGCAGCCACGGGGCAGGAGGGCCTGGTGTCCATCAGATGCCGAGCTCCCACCTCCCTCTGCCTGTGTCCTGTGTCCACAGCGCCCTCGCTGGGCTCACTTGCTTCATGAATAACACAGACGTGAGCCACGGGTGCAGAAAGGCGCGGGACCCGGGACTGAGGAGTCGGCATGCTGGAGCTGGGACCAAGCAGTGCTCACCTGGCACTGGCGCCGGGGCCGGGGCAGTGTCACCACGACTGCCAGCCCAGCTCAGGCAACTTGGTCATTTCGTGGGACTCGGTATCAAAGTCAGAAACAGAAGGGCCAGAGGTGAAACTCAATGTGAAGGCCCTGGGCTTCCTCCTAATACCACAAAGACAAAAAGAAAGAAAAAAAAAGAAGAAAAAAAGGCACCAGAATTGTGTTTGGCACACAGGAAGCAGCTCCACAAATGTTTATTTAAAAATTTAAGGAAATTAAAATAACAATACTCCACCACAGGCCTATTACAGTGGTTAAAATCCAGAAGATGCCAACGCCACTGGGAAGTGAGGGTGAGTCTGTAGGCGGGGGCAGAGAGGGTCGCAAGGGGCATGTGGGGGTGAGCGGGTGGGCAGTGGGGTGCTGCGGCAGGAGCTAAGGATGCGATGCACAGCTGCTCACAAAACTAAACTGACTCACATGGTTCTTGCTGGCATGTCACAATGGCCAAGAGGAGGATGTCACTGAGGTGTCCTTCAGAAGGGAGGCACCTGCACATGCTGGCAAAGAAACATGCTGCTGGGACTAGAGGGATGGCACACAGCAGATAAAGTGCTTCCCTTGTAAACATGGGTCCCGGAGTTCAATTCCCCACCACCCCATAAAGCTGGGCCTGGTGGCACATGCCTGTAATCCCAGCACTTGGGAGGCTGAGGCAGGAGGATTGTCCTGAGCCTAACGCCAGCCTAGGATGCACCAGTGAGTTCAGGACCAGCCTGGGCTACAGAGCGAGACCTTTTTGAAAAAGCAAACCAACCTGGTCTTGCTGAGTTTCCCAGTTAAGCCTGAACTACAGTCCTCCTGCTTCAGCTGCCCAGAGAGCCGAGATGACGGGTGTGCCTCTGCACACTGCAATTTGGGGGGCTGAGGAACAGGGTCTCCTACTGCATCCCAGGCTGGGCTCAAAACTCACCATCCGAGTGTCTCTGCCTCCCAGAGGGCCTGTGGCACTGGGCCTTCTTCACTTTTTAAAAACTACTTATTTGCTTTTGAGACAGGGTCTTACAGGCTGATCCTGAGCTCACAATGTAGTCCAGGCTGGCTTCACACTCACGGTACTGAATTCATGGCAATCTTCCTGCTTCAGCCTCCTGAGGGCCAGGATGACAGGTGCGTGCCACCATGCCTGACTCCCGTGGTGCTGGCCCATCGAACCCAGGCAAGTACTTTAACTGCGGAGCTCGGCCCACCCCCGCCCCAGCCCTTATTATTTTGAGACTAAGTCTTCCTAAGTTGCTGAGGCTGAAAAACTGAAAAGACAACATATTTGGAAGGACTCTTAACTGTATGGCTTTTTTTTTTTTTTTTTTTGGAGACAGGGTCTTGCTCTATAATTCAGGCTGGTCCTGACCTTACTACATTAACTGGGTGTTAGGTTAATGAGTACTCAGGAGGCTGAGGCAGGAGGATTACTGTGAGTTCAAGGCCAACCTGGGTTATATAGTGAGTTCAGGACCAGCCTGGGCTTCAGAGTGAGACTTTGAGACTTTATTTAAAAACAAACAAACAAAAAACCCTACACTCAGAATGGAGCCCAGGCTGGCCTTGAACTCACTGCAGTCCTCTTGCCTCAGCCTCCAAAGTGCTGGGATGACAGGTGTGTGCCACAACGCTCAGGAAATCGAACTCAGGCTCTTGCACTTGCTAGGTAAGCGCTCTCTAATTGCCGTGCTATTCTCCCGGCCTGGGTGACATTCTAGGAACGTTAGAACTATGGAGAAGCTGGGGCCTAGATGGGTGGTTAGGGTGCTTACCTCGCAGGGCCCTGTGTTCCGTTCCCCAGAACCACATAAAAGCTAGGTGGGCATGGCTCACACCTGCATATGCCAGAGCTGGGAGGCTGAGGCAGGAGGAGAGCCCTGAGTTTGAGTTTGCATAGTGAGTTCAGGTCCAGCCTAGACTATACAAAGCTTCTGTCTCAAAAGCAAAAACTATGGAGACAGGAAGACTGGGGGACCTGGGTTCCCAGGAGGATGGGATGAACATGCAGAACACAGAGGGTTTTAGGCCAGGAGAACCATCCTGCAAGAGTCTACAAAAGTGTATGGATATCAATGGAATACTACTTTGCCACAAAGGATAGTTTTGAGGCATCTGTAGGAAAATGGCTGGACTTTGAGACTTTGGACTTATGCTAAGCAAAATGAACCAGACACAGAAAGGTAAATATCATATGGTCTCTTTAATATGAGAAAACTAAACCATAAAAAATCTAAGATACGGAAGAGTAAGAAGATGGACTTTGTGCAGAGGGAAAGGGAAGTGTGGCAGGCGAGAGTGTGGGAAGGGGAGAGCGGTGGGATATGTGAATTAAAAAAATTTTTTTTTGAGACAGGGTCTCGCTCTGTGGTCCAGGCTGGTCCTGAATTCACTGCAGAGCCCAGGCTGGCCTTGGACTCACGGCAATCCTCCTGTCTCAGCCTCCCCAGTGCTGGGGAATCGAACTCGGGTACTTAGCGCTTGGCTTAGCACTTGCTCAAGCGCTTTAACCACTGAGCCATTCCTCCAGTCCCGTGAATTAAAAATTTTAAAAATATGAAGTGTGTGGATAGCAGCTGGTGGTGCTGGCTCATATCCACACGCTATTCTTCTCTTACTAAATTTAAATCCAACTTTTCAGGTGGCTGAGGCAGGAAGATCGCAAGTGTGAGTTCAGCGTAGGCAATTCAGTGACCTAGAAAGACCTGGTCTCAAAACCAAGAATGCAAAGGGCTGGGATGCAGCTGATGAGGAGGCCTCAGTCCCAGCTTCCCAAGGTAGTGCCCGGGCAGGGCTGGCGCAGGTGGCTTCTGCTGGGTGCCGGCTGCGGCGGGTGGGGGCAACAGGCCCGGGCGGCTGGGGTTTTCTGAACACCCTTTGGAATGTTTCGCACTCTATGGCCTGGGTCTGTCTTACGCACTGGGATAAACTGCTATAAAACATTTTAGAAGGATCATCAGGAGGGAAGGGGGCAAAGTAAACGCATCTGTAGGTCTTAGCAGTGGAAGCGGGGGTAGCAGGCAGTGGCGCCCTGCCTCGGCCTCTAGTGTGCCCTCCTGGCCTGGCTCACGCCAGCAGTCAGTACCTGCTCAGCCCTGAGTTCCCTCGGGGTAGGCCATGGGTGGGGTGAAGGCCAGGGGCCACCAGGTCTGGCAGCCACCCTGGGCTCAGCCTGGACCTGGGAAGACCCCCAGGCTTGGCTGGCTCCCAGGCCAGACCCTGCATGCCCACGGCCAGGCTGGGCTCCACAGTGAGTTCAGAACCAGCCTCGGCTACAGAGTGAGACCCTACTTCAAAGAACACTTGTTTGGACTGGGCTTGAACCGGCAATCCTCCTGCGGCAGCCTCCCAGAGTGCTGGAATGACAGACAGCTTGGTGTCGCTGGGCCTGGCTTTCTAATTTAATTTTATGTATTTTTTTGAGACAGGGTCTCACTCTAGCCCAGGCTGGTTCTGAATTCTCTATGAAGCCCAGGGTGGCCTTGAACTCACAGCAATCCTCCTGCCTCTGCCTCCCAGTGTGCTGGGAACTCAGGTCTGTGCCAACATGCCTGACTTTATTTGCTCACGTGTTTTATTTTCACATTACCTGTTTACCTGGTCGCTTTTGCTACTTCTCACTCTTTGTCCTTTCTAGGGCAGACAAGTTCAAGCCGACTGTGCCCCTGGGGTCTGCAGGGGGCCCACCCACCATGGTCCAGCCTGGATGTGGTGCTGAGCTGGCGTCTGGTTCCTGAGCATATACGTGTGGATGGCTGCACGTGAACCAGCAGGACATCAAGGGGTGCCGAGGGGCCACGAGGGCCAAGCCACGGCAGCCCGCACAGGGGCTATTCCAGCTGCGTGGCAACAGCTGGCCGAGCCATGCTCTGAGGCGGGCGCAGCGGGCGCCACCTGTGATGGAGCCCAGGACCTTCGCACTGAGCTACATCGGACAGTTTCCATTTTTTATTTTGAGACAGCCTTGCCAGGTTGCTAAATGGCCCTGGCTGGGCTCCAACTTGCGATCCTCCTGCCTCAGCTTCTCAGAGTGCAGGTGACAGGTCCGCACCACCAGACCTGGGTCACAGTGAGGGCGGAGCAAGCTTGGGGGTGGCAGGGTGGCCCTTCCACACTGGCAGGACTCTGTGGGTCTTCTGGGCAGCCCGGCGGGAGCCTGATTTATGGCTGTGCGCAGGCTGGAGCCTGCCGGCTTCCCTTCTGGCCTATGCTGCCAGGAGCCCCGCCAGTTCTGGGGAAAAAGCCGGGGGCGGGCCGCATTCCGGGGCCACCTAAATCACCCGCCTGCCAGCCCCAGCTGCCACAGGGCTGGATGGGGATCAGATCCCTCTCCCAGGCCGCCCAGCCCAGCCCTCAGGCGGGACAGCACTGGTGGTGGCCAGGTACAGATGTGGCTTAGGGCTGGGCTGCCAGGCTCTCTCTGCCCCAAGGCCCAAGAAGGAGGAGCCCTGGGCATGGGGTCTGGATGAGTTCTGCAGACCTGGCTGGGGCCCGGCGGGGTTGCTGGGCGGCCTGGCCCCGTCTTCTTCCCTCCCCGGTGGCCACCAACAGGTCCCCCACCCTGGCAGGGGGCCACACGGTGCCATGCCCTTGGTCTCGGGCAGCAGCACGCGTGGGCACCTTATCTCCATTCCTGAAACCCAGGCAGCTGGGAGCGGCCTGCCTCCCTCCCGGACCCACCCCGGCCCTCCCGGCTGCTGGCGCCCAGGACTGGGACACAGCACACACATCTGAAGTTTATTTCCAGCAAGTCGCGTGAGGCGGCGCCTACACCTTGGGGCTGGGGAACATGTCCCAGCCCTCCAGCTGGCCCATCTTGACGAGTGCGGCCGCGGCGCCCAGGTACACGCAGCCACCCACAGCGACTCCGTAGCTGTGCACTGTGGGGGGAGCATCTGTTAGCAGGCACCAGGGACACCCGCCACCTACCTGCCACCCCCCTGCTTGCCCACCCTGCAGCTTCGACTGGACTAGCTACAGCCAGGCTGCGGGCAGCAAGCTGCTTGACCTTCGGCTAGCTTTTGAAGGGGGGGGGGAACTGAGGCACCCAGGAGGGCCACACCCCGGGAGAGCCTGCCAGGTAGGGAAAGCTAGGCAACCCTTCCCAGCCCGTGCTGCTGGGTCTTCACCCCACCTCTCGGGCCTGGTGGGGACTCAGCCCTCACGCCAGAGGGAAGAAGGGCTGGGTTGCCAGTACCCTGAGGCTGGGGATGGTCCCCTGAGGCCTAAGATGCGGGCAGCAGCCACTGGGACCTCCCACCACACTGTACCCACTGCTGCCTTCTGGGAAGGCCACTTGGGTCCCCTCTGCGACCCCCAGTTCCTGCACTTGTACAGGGGGATGAGCATAACAGGTGCCTTGCAGGGTCCCAGGCCTCATGTGATTCAGGGTACAGGAAGGGCACAGCTTAGCAAGGCCCACCAACTACCTCTGTGCCCTCAAACCCACTAGTGTGGATGGTCAATGTGAGTGTTCTGTGACAAGGTATGCCAGGAAGGAGGAAGGAGACAGGGTGACATCTGGGGGAATAGCATTCCAGGCAGAGGGCGCGGCCTGTGTAAAGGTCCTGGGGCAGGACAGGAAACAGCAGAGAGGAGGCCCATAAGGCTGAGGTAGACAGGAACGTGGGGAGGCCGGGAGGGGCCGGGGAAGGTCATGCTATAGGGAAGACTTGGCACCAGAAGAGGGAGCTGAGGGCAGACTCGCCTGACCCAGGCACTCACAGTGCCCTCTGGTGGTGGCAGAGAGGACAGGGCGGTCAGGGTCAGGGGCTGGGGCAGGCACTCACTGCGGGCTCCCAGGGTCAGGCCCCCGGCACAGCCTCCCAGGAAGTAGTTCAGGGGGTCATTTGGCTTCTCACGGACCTGGGCACTGATGCAGGACGTCAAACCGAACACGGCCCCGATGGCGGCTGTGGGCGGAGGGTGCGGTGGGCTCTGAGTCGGGACAGCCCCAGGGCCACCGCCCGCCTGTGTGCCTGCTCCTTACCCTGAACACGCTCCAAGAGCTGGGGCATGTGAATGCAGGGGTTGGGCAAGGCAGGAGAGCGCCCACTCCACGGATGTCGGGTGCCCAGCCCACTGGCCCCTTGCTCACCTGCAGTAAATGTGTAGCGGCCGGCCCTGGCCACTCCTTCCAAGACGGAGCCCGGGGGCCTGTGTGTGAGGCTGTAGGCCGAGGTGACAAGTCCTGTGAGATGGAGTAGAGAGAGGGTGGCTGCTCAGACCCAGCCTCGTGAGACGGGGGCACCCCCTAAGTCGCCTACGGCCCCTCGTGTCTACCTCTGGGCACAGGGCCTCAGCGGCAGATAGAGCAGGATCCGTAGCCTGAGTTCAGCATTCTCTCCCCACACCCTGTGGGCCCAGGATCCCTCTCCCTGGAGGCCTGACCCACGCCAGCTGCCTCAGGTGACCTGAGGGTCCTGGGCCAGATGGCGCAGCAGTGCCCCCTGGAAGTCCAATGCTACTACTGGCAGGTACACTGGGCCTAATCCTCTGCCACCCCCCCCAACTCCCCCATCCAGGGCTACCCTGGACTCAGGGGCCCGTGGTGACCATGCACCTGGCTGGCTTGCATGCTACCCAGTTTGGCTTTTCTATTTCTGTGGGCCACCCTTGTCTTCCAGACAGGCTTTCCCCTCCAGGGGCCCAGGGCCGGGTGGGCAGGAAGGAAGGAGCCTGGGGCACCCTGGTAGAGGCTGGGGCTGGCTGCTGGGCTGCTGTTCCATGGCACCAGGAGGAGGAGCAGGCTTAGAATAAAGACAGGGATCTTCCCAGCAAGCAGCTCCACACTCAGCTGTGAGGACCCGGGAGTCTCCAGCCCCTGAGGTGCCCTCACTGCCCCAGTTGGGCCTCCCGTTCAGCTCCCGGGAGGCCCGCCCCTGAGAGGTGCTGGGGATCCTGTGTATACCCAGCAGCGAGAAACTCTTCAGCGGCCCTGGGAGGAGAAACTGGGGCCCAGAGTGCAGGGAGAGAGATGAGCACGAAGAATGAGTTGTAGAATCTTATTCTTTTGATACTGGAGTTTGCACTCGGGGCCTTTATTTTTTATTGTATGACAGCATCTTGTGAAGCTGCTGAGTTGCTCAGGCTGGGCTTGATCTTCGAATCCTACTGCCTCAGCCTCCTGAATGAGGGGATCACAGGTGTGCACCACTGCGCCTGGCGGCTTAAGATCCTTTCCCTGCTCCCCAGCACTGGGACTCCAACCTGGGGCCTTCACACTATGCTATATCCCCAGCCCATTTCATTTTTCATTTTGAGACAGGGTCTTGCTAGACTTAAACTTTTGGCCTTCCTGCCTCAGCCTCCCAAGGTGCTAGATGACAGGCCTGCACTCCACATCAGCCAGCTTCTTGTGACTCTTAGAGAAAGAAGTTTGTAAAAAAATAAAATAAAATACTAGAATCAAATGCAATGAACAGCGTTTTCTTGCATTAAGACAAAACAAAAGCAAGTAACAGCATGCCCTCCTCCCTCATCACCACACACGGCGACACACTGGTCCCCGTTCACCCGTGTGCAAAGCTGCTGTGCCCTAGAACTGCGCCTTCCGCCCACTCATCCAACTGTCCACTCACAGGTGCAGTGTGAGCACGGCGCCTCATGCACCCTCGCACCCCCACCTGCAGCAGCCCCTGAGCCTGCGGGGCAGACGCCTCACCTGCTCCCGGCCATTCCCGATTCCCACACCCACCTCCCGGAACAGCGAGACTTTGGAGTGGGGTTGGCAGAAAACGACGGGAGTGGAGCGGTGCAAGGAGGGCCACTCTCAGAAGCCAGAGCACCTCAAATCGAGCTCCCCTGGTGACACCTTAACATGGCAGCTCTGGCAAGGGTGACCCCCAACACCTTCGAGATCCCAACAGCCCCTGCAAAGAAGCCCCACTCAACAGGGGTAGTCTTCTCCCCAAAACCTCCTGCCCTGAGATTTCAGGCTGCCCTAGAGCACAATAAAGAAATTGTGAATAAAACAGGCTGGGCATGTAGCTCAGTGTTGGGTCCATCCCCAAACACCGAAGAAACAAGATGCCAGAACAACTTTCCCTGCCGACCAAGACGCTGTAAACACCACACAGCCTTTCCAGGCACTGAAGTGCTCCCCAGGGACACCCCCTACTCCACACCTGGCTCCCCCGCATGACTCTTCCTGGCAATCCTCCTGCCTCAGCCTCCTCAGTGCTGGGATTACAGGCGAGCACCACCACGCCCAGTTTATGTGGTGCTGGGGAACTGAACTTAACGTACTTGGTACTTGGCACGCGCTTTAACCACCGAGCGATTCCTCCAGCGCAGCCCTTTCTCATGAAGAGCCTTTGTGGACCCTGGGGTTATGCTTGGCCTCAGAGGCTGGGGGAAGGGTCAGCTTCCAGGGAGACAGGGGCAGTTAATACAGACTCCATCTTAGCTTCAGTCCCCACGAGGGAGGCAGAGATAACCCTGCCAGTATTAAGTGTGTGGAAAAGCGGAGCAAGTATATCTCGCCCAAACTCGGGGCGCTTCCCTGAGGAGCGGCCTCCTGCCAAACGCCCTTTCTGCTGCAGGCATAGGGGTGGTCCGCACTATCTCTCCACTTCTATGGGGAGAGGCGGTGAATTAAGAGAGGCTTGGCCCAGGGTGGGAGGCTGAGGCAGGAGTATCCCGAGCTAGAGTACAGCCTGGGCAAATTGGCGAGACTCCTTTTCAAAATCAAAATTAAAAACGGGCTGGGGATGGAGCTCAGCGTGGAGGGCCTGGGCCCGATCCGCAGCACCACACACACACAGAAACGCAGAACACGGGAGCGCTTAGGTGTACTCAGGCGCCTCCCGAAGGGGTCCCCTCTGCCAAGCCCCCTTTTCGGCTGGGGATACGGAGGTGGTCAAAACCTTCCTCTCTAGTACTTCCCTTGGGGGCGGGGGGCCCTGTCAAACACGCTGAGACCTCGGAGCCGCCCCTTACAGGGGAACGACAGGACGAGGCTGCTCTCCTGGAACATCCTGACCCACCACGTCCAGGACCCGTCCGGTGGCCGGCATAAAAACTTCCAATGTCGTGCCGATCACCACTCTTCGATCCTAGGAAGACCGCATCGCACCCCAACTCTCTCAAACTTCTGTTGCCTCCTCCGGTGACCTCAAAGCCACTCCCCCTTGCAGGTCCATGGTGAACCTGGCCATGGCGGTGAACCCAGAGCCTGGAGACCACTCACCCACGATGCCTCCTCGCCACTTCCCAGACCACAGCACCCGAGGGCGCCCACGTGCTGCCTCGCGGGATTCCCGGCGACCCCGTGACCTCCCCGCACCCCACGCCCAGCCGGCGCTCACCGACGGTGCCGCCAATGGCGGTGCTGGCGTAGGCTTTGCGGTGGCAGTCGGTGCCGTCCGGGATGTCTGTGTACTGACGAAGAAGTACGCGCGCCATGGCAGCCCCGACCCCGCACTGTGCAAGCCCACCAGGTCCCGCGTTCCAAGGGCAGGCGCTGCAGGTTCTCGCGAGACTTCCACCGGATCTGTGGATGGAGGCGGCTAATTCTCGCGAGACTTGCTGCTTCCTGAGTCATGTGTGCGCATTCTCCAGACCACCGGCATAGCAACAAGCGCGCAACTTTATTGAGTACCGCGGACAATGAACACGGGCCAGGCGCGGGCTTTTGGGGAGAGACTGACTTTGCACCTCAGGGACGACTCCAGGAAGGGAAACTGAGGCTCGCGGCGCTCAGCAAAGACAGGTTTCGCTAAATTTCACTAGTTTCAGCTCAGGGAGGCTTAAGGTAGAAATGGTAACTGGCGGTTGCCAGGACTATGCCCGTTGCACAAGGGGGCGGGGACTCCGCTGGGTCGGAGGTAAACATAAGGGTAGGGCGAGGCATGTGGGGATGTGGCCACTCCTACAGCCAGTTTTCGTGGGGTGTGGTCATGCCCTCTGCTGGGTCCTCAAATTGGAGTCCGACCCATGTGTCACTGTTTTGAGACGCGGCTAGGAGCGGGGGCGGGTTTAATGGGAAATTGACCAATACCAGCGCTGACACATTGGGCCCAAGGGCTCATGGTTTGGATAAATCTGAGTGCTTGAGGGAGTGGCCAGGATCCAAGGCAGGACTGAAAGGAACTTCACCAATTAGAGGCTGCGGGTTGGCTGGAAAGGCCTGGCCAGCCTTGGGACTGCCCCCGACAGGAATCTAGCCAATCGTGTGGAGCGAGAGAGAGCAGCGGTTCCGCTGGGCGCGGTCAGGCTTGTTGTTCCGCGAGGCATAGGCCAATCCTGCTGTTGCTTGCTACGGGTGGGGGTGTGTCTGGAAGGCATAAGCAATCCTATTCGCCCAAGCGAAACGTGGAGGCAGGGTCTGCGAAGATCTTGGCCAATCTTGGAGCCAGGCCGCCTTATGGACACAGCTTAAAAGTGCCAGTCTTTTGGAAAACGCCTCTTAGCTCTGGGGGCAGGGCCCGGCGGACGGCGGCCAATGGAGCCGAGGTCTCGGCAGGCGTGGTTCCTGGGGGCGGGCCTCGCTGGTTCCGGTCCGCCCGGGGGCGTGGTAGGACCGGGCTGTGGCGGGGGCCATGTCGGCTCCTCCAGCTTTGCAGATTCGCGAGGCGAACGCACACCTGGCGGCCGTGCACAGGCGCGCGGCGGAGTTGGAGGCGCGGCTGGATGCAGCCGAGCGGACAGTTCGCTCCCAGGCCGAGCTCCTGGCCCGCCACGAGCAGCAGCTACGCGTTGCTCTGGATGAGCTGGGCCGCACCAAGGACCGGTGAGGCCCGGTGGACTCTTTTAAGAGGACGCAGCCGGGACGGGACAGGGAGGCCGGGAAGGGAGAGCGAGTGCATTCACGAGGGTGCTCAACTGCTGGTGGGATTAGTGGTGGGGGGACACCAGAAGAACTGGACTATGTAAAATTTAGGGAAAGGACACAAGTTCTAACTTCAAACTAGAGAAATCAGCTGGCATTGAATCGCTCAGGGACCACCGGCTGCTTGGCGTTTGCATTAGGAGCCATGGCAGGTTCCTGAGCAGGAGAGGGTTATTTCATCATTTGGGGGTAGGTCCTGGGGTTTGAACCCAGGATTTTTACACTGTGCTACCTCTGCAGTCCTTTATTTTTGAGACAGGATCTCAGTTACTAAACTGCCCGGGCTGGGCTTGAACTTGTAGATTACAGGTGTGCGCTGCTGGGGCAGGCTTCATGTCTCTTTTTTTGTAAGGATATATTTATCCCACTGTTAGACTCAGGTCTCAGGACCTGGCCTCACCTGATTGCTTCCAAAGCTTCTCCAAACACCATCCCACAGCGGGTGGTTGTGTTGACTTAGGGTGTGGGGTGTTAGAATTTCAACTTATTGGGGCTGGAGGAATGGCTCTCAGCGGATAAAACGCTTGCCTACCAAGTGCTAACCCAAGCGCTAAGTACCTGAGTTCGAGTCCATATAAACCAGGCATGGTGACGCACGCGTGTAATCCCAGCACTCGGGAGGCCGAGGCAGGAGGGTTGCCGTGAGACCAAGGCCAGCCAGGGCCCCATAGTGAGTTCAGGACCAGCCTGGGCTACAGAGGGAGACCCTGTCTCAAAATAATAATAATAATAATAATAATAATAATAATAATAATAATTTCATCATATGGAATTGGGTTGGGCCTCATGGTCCAGGCCTGTAATCCTAGCACTCCTGGAGGCTGCTAACTTCTGGCTCAGCCTCGACAACTGGGCGATTTAGTGAGACTGTTTCAAAATAAGGATTAAAAAATAGGCCAGGGATATAGTTTAGTCTATAGGCCCAGGGTTCAATCCCTTGTACATGAAAAAAAATTTAAAGACTAAATATTTAGCCCATAATGAAGTGTATCCCTGAGGTCGTCGTGGGGACCACAGACTTTACCCCGTAGCTGCTCCTCGCCCCTCACCACAACTACTGTAACGACCCCCTCTGCCTCCCACCAGTGAGATCGCAGCCCTGCAGGAGCAGCTGCTGACCTCCGAGGCTGCTGTCCACAGCCTTCAGGCTGCTGTGCGTCAGAGGGATGAGCTCGTCCGGCAACTGCAGCCCCGAGCCCAACTGCTGCAGGACATCTGTCATCAGCGGCCACCCCTGGCTGCCCTGCTGGCCACACTGGCTGAGGCTGAGCGTCTAGGGCCCCTGCAGGCCAGTGCCCCGGGCCACCTGCTTCCCGAGGGGCCTGGCCCGCCCCTTACCAACAGCACTGGGGAGGAGGGCGAGGCAGACCGCCCCCCGCTGGCCGCGTTCGGAACCACTGTGTGAGCTCTAGAGCCAAGTCCAGATGGATTCGGGTAGCCTCTGGGGGGTTTCCACGTGGGGTCAAGGCCAAGTTTTCACCGCCCCCCCCCCCCCATGCAGATGTTTAGCCCAGACAAGTTAAAAGCCCAGCAACAGAACTTTGAATCTGTCCCCTCGCTGGAAAACGTGTGGCCCTCTCAGAAGTGTGGACTTCAGACTTTGTGGCCTTGCTGGCTGAGAATGGGCCCCTTGTCATTCCTGGGGGTTGGGGAGGCAGGAGGACCCTCCCTTCTAAGACCTAGATCCGGGCCCCAAGATCCTCTGAGTCTGAGGATTCCTTTTCGGGTGGAGGCAGGTCACATCCAGTTCTATGTGATTTAATGATTGAGTTTTTCTTCCAGTTTTTCCCTTTTTTTTTTTTTTTTTTGAGTCAGGGTCTCATTTCTGTAGTCCATGCTGGCTCTGAACTCCCCATGTAGCCCCAGCTAGTCTTGAACACACTACAATCCTCCTGCCTCAGCAGGTGTGCATCACCAAACCTGGTCTGTGACACTGGGGAACTGAATCCAGCACCTTGTGCCAAGCAAGCACTTAAACCACTGAGTGGTGCCTCTAGCCCCTTCCTTTTGTCTTGATATTTTTATTTTTTTGGTACTGGTGGAGCTTCACAGTAAGCTCCATCCCCAGCCCATTTTTAAAATTTTAAAATTTGAGTTTGGATCTCAATGAATTGCTACATTGCATAGGCCGGGCTTGAACTTGTCTATCCTCCTGCCTCAGCCTCCCCAAGTGCCGGGATGACAGGCCTGTCATGGGTCCTGGCTCTCTGTCCTTATTTCCTGAGTCATTCTTTGTCCCAGGGTTAAAGATTTTTCTTACTTTTTATCCCAGACCAGAACCGAGAGCCTCAAGCATCATGCTATTTTGGGCTGGTTATATGAAGACTTTTTTGGGGACAGTACTGGAAAAATAGAACTGAGATACATGACTACTCTTTTTTAAGACAAGGTCTCATTAAGTAGCTAAGCTGCTCAGGCTAGATGGGATCTTGAGATTCTCCTGCTTCAGCCTGATGGAGTGCTGGGATGGCAGGTGTGTGCCACCAAGCCAGGCTTAAAGACAGTAATTTTTTTTAGAGACAGGGTCACACTCTGTTGTCCAGGCTGGTTCTGAAGTCAACTACGTAGGCCACACACACACCTGCCTTGAACACACAGCAATCCTCCTGCCTCAGCTTCCCAAGTGCTGGTATTACAGGCATTCATAGCCATGCCCAGCTTACATAGTGCTGGGGAATCAAACCCAGAACCTTGCACTCACCTGGGCACCTACTCTTAAGTACTGAGCTGTGGCCCCCAGCCCAGATTCCCCGCCCCCCCCCCCCCCCCCGACTGTCCTTCTCTTGGACTTAAATCCAGAAGAGCAGAGCTGGGTGCGGTGGTACAGGCCTGTAGTCCCAGCTACTTGGGGGGCTGAGGTGGTGAGGTCAGGCTTACCCAGCAAGATCCTGTCTCAAAACCAGCAGACAGACGAGAGATGCTCAACTGCGGACAGCCAGCCTGCCCAGAGAACGTGTTCATCTCTTCTTCCTGGTGGTATCCTGCGCCAGGCTTTTGTTCGGGAGCTCCTTCTGCTTGGAACGCTTTCCCCAGATTTCCACACTGCAGGCCTCTTGTCCCTCTGGTCTTGGCTCACATGCCACCTCTAGACGCCTTCCTTTAGCACCTCACCCCCACCCCAGCTATCAATTCTGGGGGAGGTGGCACAGGCTTGCAATTCCAGGCAGGAGGATTGCAAATCCCAGCCCAAACTGGGCAACTTGGAGAGATTTTATCTTCAAATAAAAGCCAAAAACCTGGCTGGGGACGTGGCCCAGTGCAAAGGCCCAGTGGCTCCACCCAGCACCCCAAGCAGGGCTCGTAGTAACTCCCTGTGGGAATGTGACCTCCATGAGGGCAGGGCACCGTGTCTCCTGTTCTCTTGCCAGTGCCTGTTGTCCCCAGGACCCCAGGTAGCAACGGGCTGGGTCCATAGTTACTGTAGGGAGCCAGGAGCCCCCCTCTTCCGTCCCAGGGTCAGTTTAACTTTTTGCAGCAAGCAGCAATCTTTTTATAGAGAGAATCTATTTTTCAATTCCTTCTTTCACACTACCCTTCCTGGCCTGGACATTCAGGGCACCTTGTTTTCCATCAAGCCAGGGAAGGACAGATGCCCCAGGTGTTCCCTGATCCCATATGGCCAGCCAGATTTCCTGAAGCCACCCAGTGGGGCAGGTTGGTGCCATCCCCGCCTTGGGGTACCACCTGCCAGCCTGGCATGGAGCAGTGACCCTTCAGCCTAGTGACTCTCGTCCATCTCCTCCAGATGAAGGGGGTTGTCTGTGTAGAGGGGATGTGGGCATGGCATGCCTGTGCTCCTGAATAAACCATGCAGCTTCTCAACCCGGCCTGACTTCCTTTCTTGCTGATGCCTGGCATGGAGAGGCACTCCTCTGTGCTCTGTGGGGTCCCTCTGGGCCCTGGAGACATCAGCTACAGTCCTGGCAGCTGGTGCCAGGCATGTTACGTACTCCAGTGTCCTGTCTTTGCAGCCACCTGGGACCACAGGTGTCACTTGCTCTAAAACGGAAGCAGGGGCGCAGAGAGGTGCAGTGATGTAGCCTCCAAATCCAGAGGCCTAAGGATTGCCCACAGTTTTCTAGGATTATTGGTGAAATTCTTAAAACTTGCCAGGCAGGTGTTTGCCGCTGAGTTACTTCCAGGCTGGCATCTCAGTTTTAAAAATATCAAGGTCAGCCTGATGGTGCAGGCCTGTAATCCCAGCAATCTGGGAGGCTGGGGCAGGGTAGCAAGTTAGAGCCCAGCATGGGTGACTTAGTGACACAGCAAGACCTTGCTTCAAAATCAAAACTATAAATGGGCCAGGGATGTAGCTGTGTGAAGGTCCTGGGTTGGATTCCCCACGGCCCAAACCAAACCAGAACAAAAAGCCAAGAATGAGAGAATCTGGGGCTGAAGCTTAGCATATGTGAAGACCTGTGTTCCAGGTTCCACCCCCAGAACTAGGGTTTAAAAAAAAAAAAAAGCAGGTTCACCTCAGGAGGCTGAGTCAGCAGGCTCACCAGTTCAAGCCCAGCCAGGGCAATTTAGTGACTTGATAAGACCCTGTCTAAAAAAAAAAACACACAAGCTGGGCTAGGTGGTGCAGGCAAGCACCCCTAGCAGGACTCTGGGAGGCCTGAGATGGGAGGATTGCAAGTTTGAGCCCAGCCAGGTAATTTACTGACACCTTGTCTTAAAAATCAAAACCAAACAATGGGCTAGGGATGTAGCATAATGCAAAGGGCCTGGGCTCCATCCATGTAGAAAGGAAACAAGGGGGTCAGAGGAATGGCACAGCAGTTAAAGCGCTTGCCTTGCAAACAGAAGACCGAGTTCGATTCCCCAGCACCACATAAAGCTGGGAATGGTCGTGCACACCTGTCTCAAAAACCAAACCAAACCAAACCAAACCAAACCAAACCAACCCAACCCAACCCAACCCAACCAACCAAACAAAAAACAAAACCACAACACAAAAGGGCTGGAAATGTAGCTCAGTGTGAAGGCCCCTGGATTTAATCTCCAGTACTGAAAAAAAAAAAAAAAAAAAAGACTTTTATATTCAACTGCTTGGATTGTGCTGGGCAACAAACCCAGGGTTTCACAGGTACTCAGCAAGGGCTCCCACCCTGGGCCAAACTCCAGCTCACAGCTTACAATGTTCTACACAAGAAAACGGAGGCATGCAGCACGCATTAAGAAAGGAATCCCGTGGGCTAGCGGAATAGCATAGCAGCTAGAGCACTTGCCCTGAGTTCAGTTCTCCAGCACCACATGAATTCTAGCACTTGGGAGGCTGAGGCAGGCAGACTGCTTTGTGTTCAGGGCCACCCTGGACTACATAATGAGCTCTAGAGTGAAACCCTGTGTCTGTCTGTCTCTCTCTCTATGTATATATATCTGGAAGTTCCGCACCATGGTGTCCCTGGTATTCCCATAGCAATGGCTGAAGCCAGCCCTGAGCCAGTGTCCTCTGGGCATGGATTCATTTGTGTTGTTTTAACGCAGTCTGTTGTTAGGAATGGAGCCCAGGACCTTCACACTAAGCTACATCCCAGACCATTTTTTTCAGTTCTAATTTTGAGACAGTCTCTCTAAGTCACAATCCTGCTTGTGTCTCAGAGTACGATGATAACAGGACTGTCACTGGGTCTAGATGAGGCCCCATTCTAAAGGGCCTGTGATGCCTTCTGACCCTGGGTCTGCACAGATCCTTGCGCATGGCAGGTCTGCGCTTGCAGCTGAGCTCCGGCCCAGCCCAGGGCCACAATTCAAGACTGCCAAGGTGCAGCCGCTTCCAAGGTGCCTGTGCCCCAAGCCTCCCCTGCAGGCGTCCTGCGGTGTGGCATCACTTTCAGCTGCAGCCAGGCCCAGGGTGTGTCCCAGCATGCTGCACCACGACCCTAGCCCCCAGCTCTTACGGGAGGGAAGCAGCCACCAGGACACCGGGAGTGATGAGACTGCAGCGAGTAGCCTGGAGCCCGTTAGAAACGGCCCAGTGGGCCTGTGCGTGCAGTCCAGTGGTTACAGCACTTGCCTAACAAACGCAAGGCCCCGAGGTTGACACCCCAGCACCATATAAGCTGGGTATGGTGGTGCACACCTCTTAATCCCAGTCCCCGGGAAGTTTAGGCAGGAAGCTCACCAGCCTGGGCTACATAAGAAGGTCAAGACAGGCCTGGGCTAACAGAGCAAGACCCTGTCTCAAATTAAAAACAAAACAAAACAAACAAACAAAAAAAAAACTGCCAGGTCTGAAGAAAAGTTCCACCACCTGCGTGACTCGCTGGGGGAGGGGAAGGGAGTAGTAAGAATAAAGATGAAGGAGCTGCAGGAGTGGAACAGTGGTTAAATCACTTGCCTTACAAGCGCAAGGCCAAGTTCGAGTCCACAGCACTACATGACACCGGGCGTGGTGGCCTATGACTACGATCCCAGCACTTAGGAGGTTGAGGCAGAACTGCTGAGTCTAAGACTAGCCTGGGCTACAGAGTGAGACCCTCTCTCTTTCTCTCAAAAAAGTTGAAGATGTGACATGTATCAGCATCAATTCATCAAGATTAAATATATTTGGAATACATACCAAAAAAAAAAAAAACTATGAGAAAAAAAAGACATCTTGGGTCCCAGACCTGAGACCCTCCCACTGGGAAGGGGCCTGGGTGGGAGATCTTGGGGCACAAGGGCCTTTGCACTGATCTACAACCCCAGCCCTCTTTGATTCTGTGACACAGTCTTGCTCTGTAGCCCAGGGTGGTCCTGAGCATACTATGGAGCCCAGGCTGGCCTTGGTCTCACCGCAATCCTCCTGTCTCAGGAGGTGCTGGGGAATCAAATTCAGGTACTTAGTGCTTGCCTAAGCGCTTGCTAGGCAAGTACTTTAACCCACTGAGCTGTTCCTCCAGCCCTGGGCTGGAACTTTTGATTCTTCTCCCTCAGCCTCCCAGAGTGCTGGGATGACAGGCCTGTGCTATTTGGCCGGGCTCCTCTCAGCAATTTGTATCAGCTTTGGCTTTCCTTAAGCTGAGCTGTCCCAAGATGCCCTGGGACATTAAGGTACCTGCTTGGGGTCATGCAGCACTCTGGCCTTGTCTCTGGGGGTTGTCACAAGCCCAGGAGTCCTCCCTGGGGCCAGGAAAGGATGCCCTTCCCGCCTGGGCCTGGCTGTACCCCTGGCCCGGACAATGAGTAAACAGGCCTCTCTTGGCCCCACCCTGGGCCGGCACAGGGAGTTACAGCTGGGCTCCTCCCAGTCTCCAGGGCCACTTCCCTTAGCAACTGTCTTCTAGGCAGGACGCAAAGCCACTGCTTGGCAGATCCAGTGGGACTCAGGGACAGACTCAAGGCAGGTGAGTGGTGAGGGGCACGCTGGGTGGGTGGTGGCAGCAACTAGCTGTGCCCAGCTGAGGACACCCCACTGTGACATTTCCCCCCCTACTGCCTGGAGACCAGGCCCAGCATGGATACTGTGGATGCCATTGTGGAGAAGCTGCGGGTGCAGTGCCTGGCCCGTGGGGCCTCAGGCATTCAGGGCCTGGCCAGGTGAGGGCTCCTCCTGCACTCCCCGCCTCAGCCCCTGTGGTCAGAGGCCCTTTTCTGACAGCATGCCCTGTGCCCAGGTTCTTCCGCCACCTGGACCAGGACAGGAGCCGGTCCCTGGATGCGGAGGAGCTGCAGCGGGGCCTGGCTGAGCTGGGGCTGACAGTGGACCTGGTGGAGGCAGAGGCTGTGTGCCAGCGCTGGGACCGAGATGGCAGCGGGACACTAGACCTGGAGGAGTTTCTGCGAGCCGTGCGGGTAAGACCTCAGACCCAGGGTGAGATCATCCCAAGGTTCAGAGCATCCCAGCACCCTGGGAGGCTGAGGCAGGACTATGAGTTTCAGGCCCACTTGGTGAGAGCTGGTCTCAAAATCATAAATAAGAGGATCTTGCTGGGGTGACACCTTTCTCTCCCGCCCAGCCGCCCATGTCCCTGGCCCGGGAGGCTGTCATCAAGGCTGCCTTCAGAAAGCTGGACCGCAGTGGAGATGGTGTGGTCACCGTGGATGACCTCCGCGGGGTATACAGTGGCTGTGACCATCCCAAGGTGCAGAGTGGGGAGTGGACAGAGGACCAGGTGCTCCGCTGCTTCCTGGACAGTTTTGACGCCTCTCATAAGGACGGTCAGGTAGGTGGCCACATCTGTGGTGTCCCCTCCTTCTCCTAAGGCAGCAGCCTAGCCCAGGTCTGCTCACAGCCCGCGTGCCTACAGGTTACCCTGGTGGAATTCCAGGACTACTACAGCGGCCTCAGTGCCTCCGTGGACACAGATGAGGAGTTTGTGGCTATGGTGACCAGTGCCTGGCAGCTCTGAGAGGAGTGAGGCTGCAGTGGAGGCCTCTACCCCCACACACCCACCCCTGAACCTTCTCCCCAGCAGGACGGAGCTCCAGTGGAGACAGCAGGAAGGGATGCTGAGTGAGCAGTGAGATGAAAAGCCTCTGGACCAGGTCTCCTGCTGAGCCACCAGGCTCTGTGGGACAGGGATCTAACCCAGGGAAGAGCTGCCCTCCTGGCCCTCCCTGCAGTTCCCAGAAGTGGGAAGCAGGACACAAAGCTGGCTGTTAGGCAACCACGAAGGACCAGGCAGGAGGCAGGACACACCAGTCCTAGACTCTCCCTTTCCTGAGGTCCTGGGGGCACACCAGAGGCTGGGGTTTTAGTTAAAAGTTTTAATGTAGTTCCCAAATACATTTTATCTGACAATCTTACATAAATGTTCCGAAACACATGGGCCTTGTCTGGTTTTACTGGTCACTAGTTGGCTAAGGCTTGAAGCAGAGGAGAATGGCGGCCACCTGGAGGCCAGGGGCTTCTTGGGCGCCGAGGGAGGTGCCTCCTCTTCACCCCAAGGTGGGCTGGGCCTTGCTCCTGTGGGCACTGCACCTGAAGATGGCCTGGCGCCCCTGTATGTCCATGGTGGCCTGGCCAGGACCCTTGCACCTCATGGCAGCCTGGTCCCAGAGTGTCTTAGGGGACACAGGAGGCCATCCACAGGACACAGGCCAGCACTTGGAGGCCTGATGGGTAAACCTTGTGATACGATGAGGTGAGTGCCAGGTCCTCTTGGATCCTTGCTCTTATCTCAGGCCACCATGTGGCCTCTGACCCCAACCCTAAGGCCAGGACCTTGAGCCCAGGGGCCCCAGCTGGGCCTGCTCATTGTGCCCTGCAGCATCTTAGCCCAAGAAACAAAAACTTAAGCCTTTTGAAAAAAAAATAACATCTGTAAAATATAAACCCAGATGAGGAGACGGCCTGGAACCAGATAGCAGTGATGGCATCTGCCCAGTGTCTGCGTGGCAGGGACCGCAGGGAAGGACCAGCACAGGGGGCGGCCCGGAGGGCCGGCGACCTGTGGGCCAAGAAACGACGTCTCCCAGTCCCCGCGAGCAGCGTGGAGTCTAATGTGCCATTCCAGTCCAGGGCGGGAGGATCAGTCTCTCCTGCTCATCAATATGATGAGGTCTCCTCCCTACTGCCCACGCAGCTCCAGCTCCGAGTCCGCCCAGCCGCCGGGGCGGGGCCGCCCGCGTACAGGTGACAGAGCAGCAGCCTCTGTGCCAGCGCTATGTGCTCCCGGGGGTCTGCCCGCTCCCTTCCTCAGCCTCACCTGTGAGGACAGGGCTGTCAGACCTGGCGACTGCCTGGAGCAGCCTGGCCTGCCCACCCGGGGCCCCCAAGTGACTCACCTGCTCCGGATGCTCCTGAGGGGGCCAGCAGGTCGTCGTCACTGTCATCTTCATGGGATGGGACTCCAGGAGCAGGCGTAGGTGCTAGGGCCTCCTGTTCCTGCTCCACACGGCTACGCAGGGCCAAGATCCGGTGGTGCAGGGCTGCGTACAGCTGGCCAGTGTCCTTGGAGCTGGCCTAGGGATGGGGCCGGAATAGGGAGACAGGTGGGAAAGGCTGTAAGGCACTGCCTGACCACCCCAGAAGGGACGCAGCATACCCAGGAGCATGGGATGATTTCAGGGGACCCAACTAGTCAGGGGGCACTGGGCTAGGGGGACATAGAAATCACCCCTTCAGGTCACTCAGGAAGAGGGATGACCTCATCCCACCCCTAATTGCTCCTCTGACTTGGGGAAAGAAAAAAGGGGTACAGCCAGGGGATGGTCCCAGGTAGGAACTGTGCAGGCTGCATATGAGGCCCTTCCCATCCCCTTGGCCTGTCCTACCTGGCAGAGGTGGCTTGATGCCACCGAGGCTTCTGGACTTCCCCAGAGCCCCTGCTGCCAGCCTCCTGGGGTAATGGTGTCTCTTGGGGCACCAGCACTGAGGGACAAGACCCCCACCTCTCTCACCCCCCTGCTTGGGGACCAGGTTCCCCACCCTTCCTGCCTGGACACGGAAGCAGCCCCAAGAAGCTCACCGAGATGAGGAAGACCTTGACGCCTTGGTCCTCGGTGTCCATGGCTGTAATGCGGATGCTTTTCTCACTGGCCTTGTCAATCTGCATCTGGGCCCACAGCTTAGTGTTCAGGATCAGCCGCAGGCTCCCCTGAGTGCGCATCACTGTGGGGACATGTTGCTGAGCCACACTGCTCACTGCCCAAGTCCTTTCCACGTGGTAACCAGGACCCAAAGCCAGGTGCAGGGAGGGCCCCACCATCTCCATGCCGCTAGGGCAGGTGTTAGCACAGTGAGCCATGCAGCTCTGTGGCGGTTCCTGTGAGAGACTGCATGGGGGCAAGGGCCAGCGTGCACAGGAGACCCATGGGAAAGGTTCTCAGCACCTGCCTGTGCCCACCCTGTGTGTGTGGCTGAATGCTGTCTTACTGCTACCCAGCTGCCTGCGGGGATAGGCACAGGGCGGGTGTGAACTGCCACCCCTAGCAGGCGATTCCCCGTGTCCACATCCCCAGGCTAATGCTGCTTCAGAGGTGGTGATTCTTGGTGAGGAGGAGCACCAGCCACCGGCTTGCAACTGCTAGGGTCACCTCATCACCATGCAGGTTGAATATTTCCACGGGAAAGGCAAGGGCGGTCAGGCAGAGAGATGTGAGCTGTGGCTGACTGGGGCCTCCCCATCTCTGCTCACACTTTGGGAATGGGTTTTTCTTTATCCATTGGTCCTGTGGACTGAGGTCAGGATCTTTGTACTGAACTAGGGCCCCAGTCCATTTTTTAGTTATGATTATGAGACAAAGTCTTGCCGAGCTGCCCAGGCAGGGGCTGACCTGGTGATGCTCCTGCTTCAGCCTCCCAGAGTGCTGGGACTGCAGGCTTGCACAGGACCTGGCTGGGAATGTTTCTTAGGTGAAGTGTGTGCTGACAAGCTTTGAAGGAGCCTTGGGTGGCCACTGGGCCAGAAATTCTTATTTCCACAAAGGCCTGAAGATGCTTCAGTTAGAGGCATTGGAGAAAGAGGAGTACGCAGTTTGAATGCATGCACACACAATGCTCTGGGTGTGTGTGTGTGTGTGTATAGGCACATATGTGCGGTCACTAGCCTTTGTAATAAGTTTACTTCTGGGAGTAACATTCACCCATAAGGCCTGGAGCATAGCTTAAGCAGTTAAAGTACTTGCCTAGGAAGCACAGGCCCATCCCCCAGCACCACATAAGCCAGGCACGGTGGTGCATGCCTGTAATCCCAGCACTCAAGAGGCCGGGGCGGGGCAAATGCTGTATATTCAAGGCTAGCCTGGGCTACATGGTGAGTTCAGGATCAGCCTGGACTACAGAGTGAGACCCTATCTCAAAAAAAAAAAAAAAAAAATCATCTATATATATATATAGCCCCAAGCCAGTTGTGGTAACACAGGCCAGTCATCCCAGCTCTGATGAGGTTGAGGCAGGAAGATCTCACGTTCTAGCCCAGCACAGGCAATTTAGTGAGACCATTTCACAAAAAATAAAATAAATAAATAAAAATAAAAAAATAAAGAGCTGGGGATGTAGCTCAGTATAAGGTCCTGGGTTCCATCCCCAGGAGCACAAAAATAAGTAAAAACCTAAATGTCAGCAAAGAAATAGTTAACTATATTGACTGCCAAAGGAACATTAATATGGGTATTTTCAGAGCTGATGGTTATTTTAAAGGAAACCCACAAGACACAAAAGTAGCTAGTAAGAGTGGGACGCAAAGCTGTCTGTGTCCTCAGGGAGCCACAGATCAGCAGTATGGGCAGAGAGGGACAGCTATATCCTCTTTCCTTTCACTGGGGGAGGAAGTGTGGGGCCATCTATGTCCATCCACACCAAGGCAGATCCAAGAGGGCTGGCCCAGTGCTCTGCAGGGGCAGGACCTGTCTGGGGTGGCTCACCGAGTCGGGACTGCAGCGTGCCGTCATCTGCTGACGCCATGTCGTTGAGTCTGAGCAGACCCCGGCCACGTTCCACCCATGACTGTGATGTCTTGTCAAAGACAAACAGCTTACACTGGATCTGGAATACATGGTGACCCCAGGTGAGCACAGGCCCAGGCGCCCTGCCTTCCCACACAGACTAATGGAGGTGGCAGATGACGGCTGGGGACATGCTGGAACTATGGCCAGTTTTCTGGTCTGTCCTATAATTAGAACAAGTATATTGTAAATGTGGCATTACAAAGAATCAGTTCCGAAACACAGATGAAAACCACAGGATGCTCCCTGTTCCTGGAAGAGGGTATAGCCAGAGACAGGCAGCGATGGGCTTGGGGGCCACGCGGTGCCACCCAGGGTAAAACATCAGGGCAGCAGCTCCAAATGCAAACCATGGGCCCTCCACATGGCCCAGCAGTCCGATGCCAGGACTGACCCGGGAGCGGTGGCAGGAATGTCCACACTGACAGCTGTCCACCAGCTTGCGGCAGCATTACCTGTAACTGCCCAGACAAAGAAATAAGCCAGAACAGTCAGGCTCAGTGGTGCCCACCTGTCACCCAAATGCTGTGGGAGGGTGAGGCAGGAGGATCACAAGTCCAGTCTGGGCAACTTAAAGAGATTTACTGAGATGCTGTCTTAAAATCAAAACTAAAATTATGGTCTGGCGACAGAGCTCAATGTGAAGGCTCTGGGCTCAATGCCTGGTATCACCAAAACACAATCAATCAACAAACTGACGACTGGATGCACGTGGCAGGGTTCCCCCTCATGCCAGCGTGTCTCCAGACAGGAAAAGGAGCTTGGATGACACACACCACAGCGTGGACCCCAGGGCTCCTGTGCTCAAGGAGAGGCACAGACATGGAAGGACACACCCTGTGCAACTCTATGGACAGTGAACAGACTGTAAAAGATCTTTGGAAACTGTGAGCTAAAACAGATCTTTCCTCTCTTAAATTGTGGATGTTGAGTATTCTGTCCCAGCAATGAATAAGCAAGATAGAAACTGGTACCAAAGAAAAGGAGTTGTTACTGTGATTTTACCTGACCATGTGTTTGAGAAGCCTTCGGAATTCATTTGCAGGAGGAGTTTGGAAAGGTTTAAAGATGCTGCTTAGAGAAGCCTTAGAATGCTGTGAGCCACGCCTGTGGGAGATTGTGGTCAGAGCTTGGAAGGCCAGACTGCTGAAGATAACTGCAGACTGGAAGGGCCAGGCTCAACATTTCAGATGGGAAGGAGGACTTTATTGGCCAACTGGCCTAGAAACCAAACATGCTACCCTTTGGCAAAAAGTCTGTTGGCATTTTGCTCTTGGCCAGAGACTGCCTGAAACTGAGATTAAGGGTGGTGGGCTACTTAATCTGGTGGAGGAAATTTCAAGAGAGCCCAATGTTCAGGCTGTCACTTGGGCACTGTCTGTGGCTTTTAGCCAGCTCCACACTGAGAAGGAGGAGAAAACAGATGTAAAAAGTTTGCAGTTTGGAGTAAAAAGGCACCTGGTTATAGAGATTAACATTAAAAAAAAAAGCCAGGCTCTTGTAACTGGTACTGTAAACAGGTCATGAGGATGTCTCAGAAACCAGCAAGATCTCATCCTTTGTCAATTAAAGGGTGGAAAGGGAAGGACTTTGCTTTGAGTCCAGCCATCTACCAACTGAAGAGTCCTCAGCAGTGATTACCCAAGGGGTCAGACTGCTCCTCAAGCCAGTGGTGGACCTGGCATCATGCTTATGGTGCTGGTTTTACAGGCATGCAGAATGTAAGAAGAGTTGCAGGGTTATGGAGGCTTCTACCCAGATTTTTAAGAACGCCTTAGAGGAGCTGGAGGAATGGCTCCGAGGTTAAAGCGCTTGCCCAGCAAGTGCTAAGTCAAGCACTAAATACCCGAGTTCAATTCCCCAGCACCACATAAACCAGGTGTGGTAGTGCACACCTCTAATCCCAGCACTGGGGAGGCTGAGACAGGATGAATGTGGTGAGTCCAAGGCCAGCCTGGGCTCCATACTGAGTTCAGGACCAGCCTGGGCTACAGAGCGAGACCCTGTCTCAAACAGACAAACAAACCCAGAAGGCCATAGAGACCAGCAGTGTGCCCTTAAAGGGCAGCCGTGTTGGTGTGAAGGCGAAGCCAAAAGCGCAGTGGAGACCGCAGAAACCTGGAGGCGCCAGGAATGTGGACTGTCTGCGGAGCAAAGCTCTCGGCTAGGAGCAAAGCCAGGCGAGAGGAGAAGCTACGAAGCCTCAGTCAGAGGCAACACTGCAGGTGCAGGGCCACCCTTCGGAATTCACGTACCACCAGAATTTACTCCAAGTGCCGGACACAGAACTACAGGATGCAACAGAGCTACAGGATTTAACCGGTGCCCTGCTGAGTTTCAAAATTGTTTTAGTCTGTTAGTTTCCTATTCCTCCCTCTTGGAATGAGAACATTTACTCTGCGGCATTGCACATTAGAAGCAGTTTTTTGCTTTTCAAAGTAGCTCACAGCTGAAGTCCACCTTCTCCCTCAGAGGAGACGCTGGACTTGAACTTTTTTTTAGCAGTGTGCTGGAACTGTTGAGACTTTGGCAACTTGCAGCGAAGAACTAAATGCATTTTGCTTAAGGAAGTGGACCTGAGTTTTTTGGGGTCAGGGTGGAATATTAGGGTTTGGATCTGAAATGTATTTGGATGTTGTAGATTACCAACAGACTCTACAAACTGTTAAAAGGTGTGGCTTGGTAAGGAGGAGTGAATTACAGGTATGGGGCAGAAGACAGGTGGGTGGTAGATTATAGGCATGTGGCAGATTAGGGGCATGTGGTAGATTACAGCTGTGTGGGATATTACTAGGCATGTGTCCTGGAAGGGGCAGAACACTGGGAAGTGACCTGGAAGGGTACCTGCTGGTTTTGCCCTTCTTCCCTCACTGGCTTCCTGTCTGCAATGCCGTTACCAGCTTTCCTCCACTTCCGCCAGCTGCCCATGAACTGTGAGACCTTTTGCAGCTGTGAGCTAAAATACATCTTTCCTCCCTTAAACTGTAGATGCTGGGTATTCTGGCTTAGTGGTGAATAAGTAACTAAGACAGATGGAAAATGTCCACAGCAGGTGAATCCAGAGACAAGAAGTGAACCTGTGGTGCCCGGAGCTTGACAGGGGCAGGGGGACAGCCATGGGGATGGGGCCTCCTTGAGAAGGATGACTGCAAGATGTTAGGTTGGGAGAAGAGCTGTGCAGTTCCGTGACTCCTACAACCTCTTGAACTGTTTGCTTTAAACATGTGAATGATACAGCATGTGCAGGTCCTTTAAGAAAAGAAACACTGGCACAGGCTACATGTCTCTGTAGAGAAAATGCCTGCAGATCCCTCCATGAGACCAGCATCTCCTGACACAGAGAACCAGTGAGAGAGATGGGTGAGCTGCCTGCTACCTGCGAGGCTGAGACAGGAGGGTCACAAGGTCAGGGCCAGCCTGGGCTACATAGTGAGACCTGCCTCAGAAACACAGAAACTAAACAAAAACTGACACTCCAGCAAGAAGTGGGGAGGGGCAATGAGCGCAGAAACCTGGGACTGTCTGGGTGGTATCTCCACATGGGGGGGGGGGGGGGCAGGCCATGCCTGGTACACCTACCACACCAGGTGCTTCAAGGAAGAAGAGGACACTGCCACTGTGGTCCAGGGGCTTACTTGGGTAACAGGAGGTAGCGGGTCCCCACAGCCAGCTGCTCCCTGGACCATCACAGCTACCACAGGAAGAGCCCCTAGATTTGTTGCCACAGTAGCCCCAGACACCCTGCAGCCAAAGGGTGGCCTGTGACAGCCCCAGGGGCCACATGCTCACCTGCAGTACATTGCTCTCGGCCTCCTCGCCTGTGATGACCTCCACCTTCTTCAGTAGGCATCTCCGTGCTGTGGCCTTGGTGTAGGCTGCTGCTGATTCAGCCAAGGACTCTGAAATGTCACCAGCTGAAAGGCTGACTGTACAAGTGGTGAGGGGCAAGGGTGTACCCCTGGGAACCCAGAGTGCAGGGGTGGCTGTAAGATGCCCACTGCCCCTGACAGGCCAGACCTGGAGATAGGCCTGTGCCATAAGCCAGGATCTCTGCTGGAGACAGACCCTCTGGAAGCCACCACACCAGGCCTGGGAGAACAGCTGTCCTAGCCCATGCTCCCAGATACTCCCACCGTTCTCACATGGCCACCATGGCTGGCAGTCAGCCTGCTCACCCATTCAGGGCAAGGCATACCCAGACACTGCCTCTCCTGTCTTGTTGCCCCTCAGGCCAGTCCGAGGGGATTCCTACCAGGGCAGCAGGACTGGGGCGTACCTTTCTCAGGGGTGGCCTCCTGGGACGAGGACTCAGACCCAGACTCGGCAGTTGCATTTTCCCTGGTGGCATCTGAGGTGACCTCATTCAGTTTGGGGGGGCTCTGCAGGGAAACCAGGACCAACTAAGAGGAGATGCCTTTGGGGGGTGCAGTGAGGTGAACCCCAAAGAAGACAGTAGAGGAGATGGGCCATGCCCTGAACTCTGATCCCAGCATGGTCAGAGAGGAAGTGCAGCACCACATGTAAGGCACCACTGCTCTGTCCTATGGCTACAGCTCTACATTGGTAGGGATGGAACTCCCGTCCGCACTGACCTGGGCAGGGCTTGGGGGGCAGGGCCAAGTATAACACCTGTCACCATTCCAGCTAGCTTTACAGAGAGAGGACACAGTTCATCCTAGTTCCATGGGTGCAAGAGATGCCTGTCTTAGGATTAAGGTCACCCTGGCTAGAGGGAAAGGACCTTGGATGTCATTTTAACTTGCTACTCAAAATTCTGTTTTATGGAGATAATGTAGCAACCACATTTTATGTGCTCTCTCAACCAGAGCTGGCTCCCAGGACAGTGCCAGCAGGGTTACTCACCAGCACACGCTCACTCATGTTCTGGCCAAACACAAACTTGTTGCTGGAGGCGTCGGCACTGTTGGTTGAGTTCTCTAAGCTGGAGAGGGGATGCATGGTGAGTGTGGAAGGCCACCTGTGCCTGGGGGCTGAGCCTCAGCTAGCATCCGCTGTGTATAGGCTGTCACACCAGGCAGGGGTCCCTTTCTTCTGAAGCCCTGGGGGTGCTTGGAACAACACCAGCCAGGAGCCAAAGTTGGGAGCACCAGGCATGAGTTCCATGCCAGGTCAGGCTGAGGCTGGCAGCCCAGGGAACTGCCCACCCGGCCCTGAGACAGGCTGGCCCCCACACCTGGAACTGATGTACTGCAGGAAGTAGTTGGTGGCGGCAGGTGTTTCTAAGCTGGGGGGCCCGGCGTCCTCCCTGTCGGCAGCGTCTGTGGCCTCGTTCACAAGCTGGGAGGAGAAGGGTGGAGCTGGGAGCAGCAGCTCAGAGCCCTGTAACCCACTTTGAAATGCCAAGGAAGACTGTCCCTAGTCCGCCACCATATGTTTCCTGGTCATGGACAAGGCCACCCCACAAGCAGTAGGAGTGGTCTCCACCACTGCAGAAAGCTATGGCCAGTAGGTATCTCAGTGGTACATGGTCCACACGTCTGTCCCCAGGGAACAATACCTATGGATCTGCTCTCCTGGGGGCACGTCACACATGGCACTTCTAAGGGCACCCTATATGCCAAGGATGTGTCACACTGGGGTCTCTGTGCATGAGCACTATCCCGGGTGCTCATAGGCGGCAGTGGCTTGGGAAGCTGAAGCAGCCATGCCTAGGATGGGCCTTGAAAGAGTGGCTGGGATGTGCTAGTGACACTCCAGGATCCACGTACATCTCAGGCCACCAAATCAGCTAAGCCTCAGGTCCTAAATGCCTGACAAAGGTAGCTCTAAGCCCTTCCCTGTCTCAGGGACACACACTACTTTAGTGGGAGGCCACAGCCATAGCAAACCCATCTTCAGGGGACCAGAGCTCCTGTGGGATGGCAGTTTCCACCCAGCACTCTGTACACGTCACAGTGACTTCCGAGTCCGCATCCAGGGGCTCCCTGAGGCATGGTGTCCACTGGGCATAGCTGTCCTTTGGGGTGAATTGGGCCCAGCAGGGTGCTGAGCATCCGAGCCTCTACCAGCTTCCTATCAGAAGGTTCCCAGTGTGGCCCAGCCTGCAAGTTAGTGACACACTGTCTCAAAAGCAAAAATAAAAATGGGCCTGTGGTACAGAGTGAGACCCTGTCTCAAAAAAAAGGGGAGAGGGCTATAGGAATGGCACAGCAATTAAAGCTCTTGCCTTGTAAGTGCAAGGCCCTGGGTTTGATTCTCCAGCACCATATAAGCTGGGCATAGTGGTGCACGTCTGTAATCCTAGCACTTGGAAGGCTGAGGCAGGAGGATTGCCATGAGTCTAAGCCTGGGCTCCACAGTGAGTTCAGGAGCAGCCTGAACTACAGAGTGAGACCCTGTCTCAAAAAACCAAACCAACCAACCAACCAACGAACCACAACCACAACCACAACAACAAAAAAGAAGGGCTACGATATAAATCAGTGCAAAGGTCTTGGGTTCTGACCCCAGTGCCACACCACCTCCCTCATACTTCCTAAGTGTGACAGACACTCCCGAAAAACAGAGAGTGGGTAAGAGGTACTCTGCCTCCTATGTCAGAAAAACTGTCTCTGCCCGTCGCACTTAAAAAACAAAACAAAACAAAACAAAAAAACCCAAAAACCACAGGCAGCAGGTTGCAGTAGGGTAGTTTCAGGTACTCAGGAGGCTGAGGCAGGAAGGTCAGCTGAGCCCAGGAAGCTGAATCCAGCCTCAGTGACATAGTGGGAGAGACTATCAACAATAAAATAAGGTGGTGGTACTTATGGGGGAGGAACGGCGTGGGACACACGCGCTATGATGACTGGGGAAGGTGCTGGTATGGTGAGTAGAGGCCAGGAAGGAACACTCAGCACCGTGTAAGGTCCAGGATGCACCAAACTACTAGGAACTAAGGTTGGGTCCAAGTGCTGCCCATGAAGACACAGAGACACCCTCGAGCAAGAGGTAGCTGTCTCAGGCAGCACCGGAATCACTAGCCAGAGCTGGGAGCAGGCACAGGCTTGTCATTCCCACACTCTGGGAGACTGAGGCCAGAGGACTGTTAAGCTGGAATGCAGCCTGGACAACTCAGTTACTCAGGGAGACAACGTATCAATATCAAAAAATAAAAATGGGCTGGAGATGTAGCTCAGTGTGAATGCCCTGGGTTTGATCACAATACAAGACAACACAACACGAGCTATGGATCGTCCTGTTGGGCCCTTCTCTGCTGGGAAATGGGGACACCTGAGTCTGGGAATATGTGCTCAGCTGGGGCCCCCAAGCCTTTAGCAGACCCACAGGAGAGGACAGTTGAGCACAGAAGAGGTGACAGCGCCTGTCAGCGGGTGGCAATGCCCAGACTCCACATACCTTCACTCTGTCCCTCAGGTTCTGCCCGAACACGAAGGCCTGCTGCGTGCCCAACTCCTTCTGCGTGCACTCCTCTTCCTCACGGGCGTGGCTGAACTCATTTTTCAGGGGCTCCTTCACCTACAGAAAAAGCAAAACACAGTCACGGTGACCAAAAAAGGCAGCAGCCAGGAGGCTCAGATCTCCAGGACGAGCCACCTGTGGTCTCACTCCTGCATATAGCTCCCTGGGAGGGATCCCTGGGGCTGCAGGGCTGGCTTCCTGACAAAATGGGAGAAAGAGCATGGGAGACAGGCCAGGTCATGGCCACCCCCAGGAGCAGAGGCCCCAGGGGTTGAGGGCTGCTGGCATTAGTCCTGCCCCCTGGGTGCACAGCAGGATAGGATGGTGCCTTCCACCTACCAAGCCCCCTGAGGAGGGGTGGGCCTTTCTGTCCATACAGACACAGTACAGAGACAGGGACTGTGCTCCTGGGTGCCCATTCTTGGACATACTGGCACAAGGAGCCGCAGAGAAGAGGGAGGAAGGGGTTTGCTGCTATAGTAGCCATAGTATCAGGAGAGAGCCCATCACAACCAGGGTGCACTGTTAGCTGAGGGCCTAATGATACAATGGGGAAGACTAGAAATCTAGGAGGCTGAGGCAGGAGGATTCCAAGCTCAAGTTGTTGAGAAACTCATTGACTAAGCAAGACTCGGTCTCAAAATAAAAAATAAAAAAAGGGCTGGGGATATATAGCTCAGCATGAAGGTCCTGGGTTCAGCTATTAAGTGGACCAAAAATAAAAAACCAGCAACAAATCTGGAGGCTGAGAGTGTGGCTCAATTGTCAAGCATGTGCTTAGCATGTGCAAGGCACAGGGTTCCATCTCCAGCACCGCAGGGAGGAGGCATACTGGTGGTAGTGTGTGTATCTATATGAGTGTGAGAGTGTGGGTGTGCCTGTGCATGTGTTTAGAAGGGTGGTGGGCTGGGGGGGGGGGGGCGGTAAAGGAATAGCTTCGTGGTTAAAAAGCCCTTGCCTCACAAGCATTAAGTACCTAAGTTCAATTCCCTAGTACCACATAAGCTGAGCACGGTGGTGGATACCTGTAATCTATCCCAGCACTTGGGAAGCTGAGGAAAGACTGCTGTGAGTTAAGAGGCCAGCCTAGGCTACATAGTGAGTTCAGAATCAGCCTGGACTACAGAGTAAGACCCTGTCTCAAAAAAAAAAGTGCCTAGGGTAAATCCTGGAGAATAAAACCTTAAAACCTGATGGTCTGCCTGGGCACCTCTTCACTGGACGGGCTTTTTTCCCAGATTTGCACACGTGACTAGGGAGTCTAAGAGCGCACTCCTGCGTGCTATGGCTGGGGAGTGCTAAGCCCTAGGAGTTCATGTGGTTTTCTAACACTGCATGACAAGTGCTGCTAGGAAAAGTTGACAAGAAATGAATGACAAGTCCTGGAGCTGCTGACGTGGAGGCCCGCTGGCAGGGCTGTGGCCTCAGGGAGGAGACGTCCGGTGCCCAGCCCGCAGTGTGCCCAGCTGGACCCTGACACTTGCACTAGCTGCGCTCTCCAGCTCCTGGCTGTGCGTTTCACACGTTCTGCTCTTGCTGACTTGCTGCGGTGCCCCGTACTCCTGTCCCTGCTGACTTTACTTTGCCTCCCTTCTCCCCCAGACTGGGCTGTGGGCCGGAGGGGACACACATAAAGCCCACAGGCTATTTGAAGCAAGAGGAAGGGACACAGGTCGGTAAAACTGTGTAGCAGAATGTGTCTGGCACGGAGCTATCTACGGCCCATGGCTCCTTCCGCAGGCTCCAGTGATATCCATCGGCAGAGACCTGTCCTATGCCTCAATGGACCCATTGAGGTATGCTCCCTTCTCCTGCGGAGTCCCTATACATCCCCAAGCCTATGGTCCCTGTAGGCAGTGTGCCTGTGTGTGTCATATTCCTAGGGTGGCAGGGAAGGCCAAGGTCAAGCTTGGGACCCTGGGGCATGATCACATCAAGTGAGCGTGAGACCATGTCCTAGCAGGCTCAGTGGTCAGAGGATGGCATCGGTGCAACAGAACAGAGTACCAGGGGTGTGGGGTTCTGTCTGCACAAATGCCTGCCATGTGCAGAGGAGCTGGCTGAGTAGGGTGGCCTCGACCCACAGCTACGTGGAACTGGGGCAAGATCCTCAAAGGGCCTGTCCAGGAGCCAGGAGTCTCACACAGCCACTTCCAGGGAGTGGGGTCAATGTGGAGATCAGACCCTCAGGCTGGGGCCAGTGTGCAGCACTGTCCTCCCTGACTGCCCTGGCATGTGAGTCATGGGGTTGTGCTCTGTCCCTGAAGGCTTGTGTGCTGGAGGCCTGGTAACAGTGGCTGAGCCCATAGAAGGGCCAGGGGAGCTCCCAAGAGCCAGAGTTCTCTGAAGGCAATTGTTATACAGACTAGGACTGCCCTTCCCAACCCAACCACTGGCTAGCATCCTGTCCTGCCTGCAATCAATCTGTCCTTGCTGGCTCTCATCAGAGATGAAGCTGGGCCTGGCTTGCTAGGGACACATGGCCTCTAAACGGCAAGCTACACGGACCTCTTGTCTTCGCAAACTAGCCAGCCTAGGTGTTTTACTAGAGCAATGGAAAACAGACTGATACAGCCAAGTACAGTTGCTCAGTGAGATCACACAACAAACCCAGAGAGTCTGAGACTGCTGAAAACTGTCAAGCTGGGGAGACCCCTAGAGCACTCCCCCCAGCTCACCTACCTCAAGCGTGTGTGCATCATCAGCAGAGTCTGAGGGGCTTTGCTGGGCAGGGTTTTCTGGTGGTGATGATGTGGTGGGGCCTGTGCACTGTGCTGGGATGCTGATGCCGTTGGTGCCGCTGCTGGGGACTACAGGAGGGAAGGAGGGTGTCCAGGCAGCCTCTGCCCTCCCTGCTTGCCGAGGCGTTGTGCCCCATCCCATCTAGGTCCCCTCTCTGGTGTGGTTGAGGGTGTGACGTCTCCCTCAGGGGGAGAGGATCTGGTGTCCCGGCTAGAAGACACCTGTTCTGAGATCAGAAACAAAAACAGAAACCCAGAAACCCAGCACCTCACAGAGGTGAGGACATTTTAGCCTATTCCAAAAAAGGATTGTGTTGAATTTTCAGTATGTTAAGGATTACTGTTAACTATAAAGAGAGGGAGAGACAGAAAGAGAAGAGAGAAAGAAAAAAGACAAACAGGGCTGGATGGGGTGGCATACACCTGTCATCACAGCACTGGGAGAGGCTGAGGCAGGAGGCAAGTTCAAACCCAGCCTGGGCAACTTAGAGATTTAGTGAGACCCCGCTTCAAAAACAAATACAACAGGGGCTAGAGGAATAGCACAGCAGTTAAAGCACTTGCCTAGCAAGTAAAGGGCCCCGAGTTTGATTCCCTACACCATATAAGCTGTGCATGGTGGCGTACACCTGTAATCCCAGCACTCAGGAGGCTGAGGTCAAGGCCAGCCTGGGATGCAGAGTGAGACCCTATCTCAAAATAAATAAAACATAAAACTTAATAAAAAATAAAAAAGGGCTGAGGATGTAGCTCAGTATGAAGCTCAGGCTTGCATGGGTCCATCCTAAGTACCACCCAAAAGAAAAATACAACACACTCACTCCAAAATCTGACTTTGACAGTTCAGCATTAAGTTAAAATAATTTCCAGTATAATTAAACACTCTTCAGGAGTATTACTCAGGTCCTAGGATCACAGGTTGAGTGGCTTTCAAGGAAGAGCTCCAAGAGGACAGCTAGGGGACACCCAGTGGGCAAAGGCACCAAGAGCACTAAGACCACAAGTGACCTTGATGACATTTTGGGAGCTAAGCTGAGAATCATGTCTAAACGTTAATGAGACGAAAACCCATGACTCATTCAAAACATCTGCCAGGTAGGCACTGGGAGGCTAAGGCAGGAGGATCTCATGTTTGAGGATCCCTGGGCAACTTGGTGAAACCCTTTCTCAAAATGAAACAAAGCGCTGGACACATAGCTCAGGTGTAAAAGCCCTGGGCTCAATTCCCAGCGCGGAGGGGTTGGGGGGTGGGGTGGGGTGGGGGAGAAAGATCCTCAAGATTGTTAAATGACCTATGCAAGGACCAAAAGGAACAGTCTGAGTTCTGTCAACAACCAGTAGGGGGACATGGGGACAGGTGCTTAGTCACAGAAATGGGTCAGCTTGGGCAAAGAGAGGAAGTGGGCCACTGTGAGCCCAGAGCAGTGGGAGCCTCGGTGGGGCTGGAGGGGTGCAGGTCCACTGAAAGGCCGTCTTCCCTCTTTATCTCCCAGTGCACGCAGGTCCCTAGGGCCTTGCTAGTCATCCCAGGCCACCCGCCCATGTCTTACCGCTCTGCGCCAGTGCCCTAGGCTGTGGGGCCTGCAGCACAGCTGGGCGGAGCACACTACGCTGTTGCTCCTTAGGCTTGTGGCTTGGCAGACCTGCAGGGAATAGGCTGTGCTGGGCCCCACACTGTGTGTGTCCTGTCCCCTCCAGGGCTCCCAGCAGCCTACCCATGTCCCTCATGGGGGGGGGGGGGGGGGATGCAGGTTCTAGAACCTGAGATCTCTTCTTTCCAGCTTGACAAAGACTCTGGCTATTGTCACTTTACAAAATGCCCCTGTTCCAGTGAGCCTGTGGCCCTCCCTATCCCTCAGGGAAGGCACTAGTCAGGGACTGGTGACTGTCTCAGAGTGGGTCTGAGCCAGGGAATGGCAACTGGGGTGGGAGAGTCAATTCTCAGAGACCCTCATAGGATTTGGAGCCCTCAGTGCATGGAGAAAGGCCCACTGCCACAGACCAGGGGTACGAAACCCCACAGGCAGCCACACTGGCCCAGACACCAGGGTAAAGAGCATGAATGCTGGCGAAGGTTCTCTGAGAGCGATGGCTGGCTTCCCGGCTGCTCTGGATCACAGCGTCCCTTCTGGTGATGATGTCCCAGGATCCCAGGCCCAAAGCTACCTCCTCCCACTCGTCCCTTATCCGTGGGGCTGCCTACCTGCGCTGGGTGCCTGGCCATGGATCAGTGTGGGTGGCTTCAACCGGAACCCGCTGCTCTTCTCCTCTGTAGGCAAAGGGTAAAGTGTGCTCCCAATGAAAGGGAGGGAAGGAGGTGCCTCAGGGCACTTAAAAGAAGCCTGCCCCAGGGAAGCCTGAAGCACAGGCCCAGCACCCACTACCTCCCCTCCTCAAAGACCATCTGCAAGGAGGTTGCTGTCAACACACAGCAAGAGGACAGCAGACTCCGAGGCCCCTGGAACACCATAGCAGCCTGGTTTGGGCTCCGCCTTTGTCCTCTGCCCCTGAATCCATGTCTTTAGGACTTGGCCTATGGCAGGGGGGGTAGGAAGGAGGGTCTAATCTGACTCACAACAGCAGGGTTGTCCCTGAGGGTCCGTCTCTCTCAGGGGAAAGTGCAATGACAGTCACAGCCTAGGCAACGAGGGCAAGTAGCCTGGCTTCTATGCTGGAGTGCAGGAGGTGACTAGGGCACAGTGTTCCAATATGACGTTGAAACAATTCCTTTGTGAGGAGCAACAAGAAGGTTGGGGGAAATTCAACCAAAGAAAATTAAATCATTGTTGGAAAAAAAATGAAATGGAAAGATCTCAAAAGACCATACACAGCATGTGACTCCGCAAGAAACAGGCTCCTGGGTACCAGATGTTGGGGACAGGGGTGACACTGATGGGGGTGAGCTCATGGGGTGATGGAAGTCACAACATACGGTGAAGGGACACACTTCTGGGTTCATGCTAAGGCAACTTGGCCATACCATCACAATGACAAAGCTGGAGTGTCTCAAGTGAGCATGTGGATGAAAGGCCAAGCAGGGCCTTTTTGGAACGTAGGAAGGCCCATGGGTGGTGGGTGGCTGGGGGCTGTCATCTGTGGCGTGACTTGGTGGACACGCAGCCCAGCAGGAAACAGCCTGAGGGGCAGGCATGGCTAGGGGCCAGTGTTATAGGCACCTGGGCACTGGGGGAAGGGGGCCCAGGGTGGCTCGACCCCACTGAAACACTCAGCGTCATCTGGATCCTTCTAGAAGCACACCTCCCAGGACCTTCCAGTCACCCCCAGGGCCAGGGATACCTGTTGGACGAGGTGGGCTACTCACTGCTCCAAGGAACCCCTTGGTTCATCAGGAGTACCTTGGAGCAAGAGCCAGAGGGTCCCCAGAGGCAGCCTGCACAGGATGGGGTATATGGGAGACATGGGAAACATGGGTGGTGGAGGACATGGGCTGACTGGGGACATGGGGGGTAGGGGCATGGAGGCCTATGTCTGGGGATTCTATACACAGACAAGCTGACAGGATGGGGGAGGTATAGAGCTCACCCCAGCTGCACCTGCCGAGGTACTAAAGCAGAGACACTCCCAAGGATTGGGATTAGGATTGAGGGGCTATTCTCCAGGACAAAAGACAGGGGCCCCTGGGTTCCAGAGCTAGCACAGAAGAGATAAGCCTGGAACTTCTTGTTCAGACAGAAAGAGAAGACAGGGACCTGCTCCGTGGTCACAGGGACCTGTTTAACGGCTCCACGGGGCCAGACCCGGGACGACTTGGGTGTTCAGAGCCACAGTATGAACTGGAGCTCCCAAGCTTGCATGGCACGTCAGTCAGCAGAGGACAGGCCGGAAGAGAATTCTATTACTTGCTGGGTGGACAGGGTCTCTGTGTCAGTCACCAGGTCAGGAGATCCTTGATGAGGGGATGCCTCTGGAGGCGGGGGAGCGGGGAGGGGGGCAGGGCGGGGGGACAGAGATGCGCTAGAGACGCCAGGAATCCCAGGGACACTACCACAGAAGGGCAGGAGAGACTCTACATTGTTGATGGAACTGGAGCAGGGAACATGAGGTAATGGGAGACACAGGGAGACATCCTCACTGAAGGACGAGGAAACAAGTGGACATCATGCATGTGGATACAGACTACTTTCAGTCACAGTCCCTAGTCTGACCATTGGGAAATGCTGGGCTCTTAGCTTGGAGGATGGCACTAGGTCACAGGCTGTGAGCTTTCCAGGCAGTGGGGTGGGGAGTAGTGGAGGCCCTGTGCGTACATGGAAGGCCTGGGCCCTGTCCTTTTGTACAAAGGACACAGGAGCAAGTAGGGGAAAAGAGGGATCTTTCAGGCAAGGGGAATTTTTCCCTTTTTTTGAGACAGGGTCTCACTCTGAGGACCAGGCTGGCCCTGGACTCACGCAATCCTCCTTGAGTATTGGGATTACAGGCGTGCACCACCACGCCCAGTTTATATGGTGTTGGGGAATCAAACTCAGGTACTTAGCACCTGACTTAGTGTTTGCTAGGCAAGCACTTTAAATGCGAGCCATTCCTCCAGCCTGTGTGTGGGATTTCAACATAGCATGGATAAAGGCAGGCAATGCCTCAGCTGAATGAGCAGAGGAAGCCTGAGGGAAATATTTTTTTTTTTTTTTTGCCTTTTTAGACAGGGTCTCACTTTGTAGCCCATGCTGATCCTGAACTCACTATGGAGTTCAGGGTGGCCTTATACTTATGGAAATCCTCCTGCCTTAGCCTCCTGAGTGATAAGATTACAGTCACGTGCCACTAAACCCAGTTATTATATGGTACTGAGGGTCAAACCCTGGGCCCCATACTTCCTAGGCAAGTACTCTAATCACTGATTCTTCAAATTGCTCAACAGAAGCTGGGCCTGGTGGTATAGTCTTATCATCCCAGCATCCTGGGAAGTTTAGATAAGAAGATCACAGGTTCAAGCCCAGCCTGGGCAACTTAGTGACTTAGTGAGAACTGGGGATGTATGAATAGCTCAGTGTGAAAGCCCTGGGCTTGATCCCCAGTGCCGTAAGAAAATGAAAGGTAGAGCAGTGTAAAGGTTGGAAGGCGGTAAGGAGAGAACAGGAAGTAGGTGATGCTCCCTCTGCAGGTGGCTACCACCCTCCCAGCACCTTCGAGTAGAGGACTCCACACCCAAGGCTGTGCCAGACCTGACTAGGCTTGAGCCTCCTGCCCCTTCCCTTAGGCTGCCCTGTTCCTAATGCTGAGGAATGAGGGAGGGGAGAACCTGCCCCTCTCCGAGCCCACAGGTGACCATAGAGCTCCACTTCCAAAGGATTGAAACCCACAGCTTCCGAGACGCACATTCTGAGGCAGAACCTGCTGCTGGCAGCCACCACCATGTGGGTCAGGACACCACCTGCCAAGTGATGCCTAGGCACAACCGTTATGCTATTTACCTTTGGGGCCCTCCAAAGACTCAGGCCCTCTTCCTCAGGAGAAGGTTGCAGTCAGCTCTACAAACTTGGAAAGACAGCTGCTGCTTAGGCTCCAATGTCATCAAACACTGCAACTCCCCTGCCTGAGGCCACGTCAATGCCAGCTTGTCTCCTGGTGCTTTCGAAGTCACTATGAGTTTATAGGAGGCAGGCGGGTTATGGAGCACAGGCTGCTAATGTTGCTTGTTACATTTTTCCCAGGCACCTTGGCCACATAGGGAAGATTTGCAGAGTCTTGGTGTGGGCTGCTGGGAGACCAAAAACAGTAGCCACAAGCTTGTCCCAGAGGACTGAGAGAGTTGCCTGGATGCTAAAATGTATATCTGCACAGATCTAGACATTGCTAATTAATGTGAAAACTTAATACACAGGGAAGGCTACATCACCAGCCTTTTCTTTTTTGAGACAGGGTCTCGCTCTGTAGCCCAGGCCGACCTTGGACTCACCGCCTCAGCCTCCTGAGTGCTGGCATTACAGGAATGCACCACTATGCCTCATTTATGTGGTGCTGGGGAATCGAACTCAGGTACTTAGAACTTGACATAGCGCTTACTAGGTAAGTGCTTTAACTGCTGAGCCATTCCTCCAGGACCCCTATTTTTATTTTTGATTTTTTACATAGGGTCTCACTAAGTTGCCAACTGGTTCAGGGAGGGTTCAAACTTGTAATCCTCTTGCCTGGGCCCAAGTATTTTATTTTTTGAAAGAAAAATGCGTAAATTTATTACTTCATCTAGAGGACACAGTTTAATAGTGAAGACAAACCCTCAATGTCTTAGTTACTTTTTTGCTTCTGTGACTTTTTTTTTTAAAGACAGAATCTTGCTCTTATAACACAAATAGCACACATGGTCAAAATCTTTTCTTAGGACGTCAAACTCCTTACGAGCAGGCTGGGAACAGGGAAAGAGAAATGCCAGGCCTCAACTCCAAGTTCACACCTGAAGGCCAGGAGGCCCAATGTGTGTGAGGGAACAGAACACGTGCCCTGGCTCTCAGTATGCAGTCTACACGTGTCCCTGGGCAGCAACCCAGTTGTGTGCCAGGAAGCCCATGGGCTAGGAACTGGCAAAGGAACACCAGACCTCCCTAAGTGGAAGCGCTCACCTGGGGCATGGCGGGAAATACAGGTGGGGAGGGGCAAGGGGCAGGGTGAGGAGCTGGAGCAGCCCACACAGGTCACCTGTGGGGATGGAGGAGGTCTGAAGCCTAGCATGAAGACAAGGCCATGAAGGCAAGCCTCAGACACCCCCACAGTGGGGAATGCCTTCCTCAGCCCCCATGCCTCACCATGCTGCAGAGGTCTGACCCCACTGGGGACCTCTCTTGGAGCACCTACCTGGCTGTGATGAGGGGAACTGGGTTAGAGAGGACGTCCTTTCTCGTTTGATGGGAGGGCAATAACTTCCATCTTCGTGGTCGGAATCTGCAGCATAGAATACGAGGGGGGGGGGAGATGTCAGGCCTGGAGATGGAGCCCACTGCCTTCATGCAATGCTACATTCCCAGTCCTTCAGTGTTTGAGACAAGGTCTTGCTGAGTTGCCCAGGCTCGGCTTGAATTTGCAACCCTCCTGCCTCAGCCTCTCAGAAGGCTGGGATGACAGGCCTGCACTGTTGCTTCTGGTTCTTTATGCATTTTATCACCACGGGTAGTCAAGTGTTTCAGGGACTCCCTTACCTTCTCCTGCTTCTGGACTGGAGCCTCCCGCTGATCTCTGCACAAAGAACATAGGATAAGTGGTGAGGGGGCATCCTGAGCGCCCCAGAATCTGATGCCCCGCAGCTCAGTTACGTCCTCTGAGGAACCCACAAGCCCAGCCTCCTGAACTCCACATCATGGGGCCTTCCAGTGGCTGGAGGACCCTGCCCAGCTCGGATCAGCGCATCGTGGATCCACAAGTCACGGCCATCTCTCCCATGTGGGGGTGCTTCATGTGCTTGTCTGACACCTGATCAGAGGGCCTCTCATCTAGGCACACCCCTGCCTCAAGCTGGGTTACTGTTTTCACAGGTGACAGCCCAAAGGTCAAGGGCCACAACCCAGTGCACAGCACACACAACACAACGGGCAGGTCCCACGCAAGGACACCATCCTCAGCCGAGCAGCTCTGGGCCCAGCCCAAGGGCCTCAGTGTCCTGGGTTCTGCATGGGAACAACCAGCTACGAAGCTTAGGATGACTAGCTCCCGTGCAGTTCCCCATTCAGACACACACCATCGTTTAAGCTCTCTCAGCCCACTGCCAGTTTCCAGGATGGGACTGCTCCTTGGCTACCCTCCACCCACGCAAGAGGGAAGCAGAGTTGAGCCTCAAGCTCAGCTCCACAGGGCCCCCAGCCTCTACACCACCAGTGAGGTGAGCCCATCAGAGCTCAGAGTGGCAATTACCACCAGTCAACTGCAGAGGGCAGCCAGGAGAGGTGCCAAAGAGGCTGCGGGCACACCTTTCCATTCAGGGCTTACAGCCAGTACCTACGGCCTGGTGGGCCATGTGTGGTCCATGCTTTTGCTTCTACATTACACTCCTAACAGTGTAAACACTCAGCTCACTGTGCCTGAAGCTACACCAACCCAGAAAGGGTAGAGGTTTGCTCAGAGTCACATGGCTTACTTCCAGGGACAGACAAGGGCCCTCGCCTGGACTGTCCCTCCAGAGGGAGCCTACAACATAGGCCTGTTAGGATAGCAAGTCAGTTCCTGCTCAAGGCCAGGTTCCAGGTGCTCTTGGGAACGGTGGTTGTGTTGTGAAGGACATCACCATAACTACCACTTGAGTATCAATGTGACAGGGAGGCTCAGAAGTCACAGAAACCCAAGTGCTAGGGAAAAAACTCTTAAACTCATGGGGGGCTGAGCAGTGGTTGCAGCCACTGTGAGTGCAAAATGACATCCTTGTGCACAGCAGGTCAGCTTCAGGATAGCACGGAACCGTGCTGGTGGACGAGTGAAGTGCAGGCCACTGTGTCCGCCCTGGAGCAGGTACAGCTCTGTTAGCAGTTCTTGGCTTTGCTACTTCCTGGGCCCTTGGCAGGTAGGGTGCTCTGTGAGGTGAGGCAGGTGTGGTCACAGCCCAGGGTAACATACAGCTACTGGGATGACCAAAGTGGCGCCCAGGAGCCCTGAGTCAGCTCCTCCTGCTGCATGACAGGCCCTGGGATATGTAGGGCAGGGCGTCAGAGCTCCAGGGACAGTGCAGCCGTGGGTCAGCCAGGCTCCAAAGTGAGTACCAGGTGTAGCCAGAGGGTAAGGTCCTTGGTCAGGACCCTGCTGAAGAAGATGGGGTCCCATCCAGAACTTAGTAGAGGTGGCTGAGACATACTGTTTTTTTTTTTGATAGGGTCTCACTCTGTAGCCTAGGCCACCCTAGAACTCATGGCAATCCTCCTGCCTCAGGCTCCTAAGTGCTGGGATTACAGGTGTATCACCACACACAGTTATTATGTGGTGCTGGGGGATCCAAACCAGGGCCTTGCACTTCCTAGGCAAGTGCTCTAATCACTGAGGTATGCCCCTAGCCCCAAGGCACATGCTTTCGGTGGTAGGGGGATTAAATGCAGGGCCTTTGCACTAAGCTACACCTCTATTTTTCATTTTTTATGTTGCGAACAGGTCTCACTAGGTTGCTAAATTGCCCAGGATGGGCTTGAACTTGCATTCCTTAGTCCCCTGCACCCACCTCCTGCAATGCCCCAATGGCTCCAACTTTTTCTGTGTGACACAGTAGACATCTAGCTGCTGTGAAGCTTTTGTGGGGACCTGGGACAGGAGATGGCCATCTTCTCAGGCCTCTTGCCACTGAGGATGGCCTGCTCCTCTGACAGTGGCATCCTTAGTCTCTTGCCACTGAGCATGCACATCCTGAGTCTCACCTCTTGGCTCCCTACATGCGCCCCCAGTGGCCGATCCTGACCCACTGAACACAGGTGCAGGAGGGCGCCGTTCAGGGAGCACAGCAGGGGCTCATTTGGGACTGGATCAAAAGGGAATGTTGTCCATGACACCTCGCAGCCTCAGCCTGGTGGAGAAAGTGAGGTGCATGGCCACACCACGGCGAGCCCTGATGTCACTGGCCCCTGAGCTCTGCGCGTCTCAGGTGTGCACCATTAAGGCCACCCTGGGCTGCTGTGACCAACTGGTGATGGGGGGGGGGGGGCGCTTCCTACTTGCTTATTTCGACTTCATTTACAATGGTGGGATAACGGCTTTGACTTTAATCCTTTGGTACCAGTGGGAACAGCCATGTCTGCCTAGATTGTCCCCCAAGCACCTAGGAAGTGTACGTGCCCTGTTATGGCATGCGCTGCTGGGCAGGCTGGTCTCCAGTGCTGCGGGGCTCAGATGTCCTCCACCTCTTGTCAACTTTGAAAGTAACCATCATGTTCTAACATCTCATGGTCATTGTGTGGTCCTCTGTATAGGCCACTGCAGCTTCTAAGGTCCCAGTTCTCCACACCCTATCCCAGGGCTGAGTAGCCAGGTCATGAGCCACGCAGCTGAGTCCTCGTTCTCAAGGGGCCTCTGGGTCCCCTGTCACCTCTGCTTCCCAATCAGGCCTCTTCCTGTTTCCTCACACACCAGCTCTGTCCTTTTGTGTGAACTGTGCCTTCAAATGGGCTGTCTCTGCACCCTTAGGTGCACCCCCCTCAGGCTGGTGGGAGACAGGGCTGCAGTGCAGCCCCAGAGTTCCCTGGCTAGCACCGCTGCACCATGGAGTGGGGCATGCTTTCTGGCCCACCTCTGCCCTTTAGGCCTCCACCTGTCTTGTGCTCTCATACATCCATCTGGTGTCCATTTCCTGCTCAAGTCCCTGGCAACCAGGACCTGGGACAAAGGACACACTTGGCAAAGACCTGCAAAAAGGCTGGGGTCTGTGCACTCTGCTGCTATACCTGCATGGTGATCCTGATGAGAAAAGGTGTCTGGCCAGACAAGACCCCAATGCTGCCTTGACTTGAGGAGACTCTCAGACCCACGCCCTGACTGAGGCCTTGCCTCTTCGGAGCCCTTTGTGAGGGAACTATGCCAGCAACAGCTCACCTGGGACCAGACAAGGGAAGTAGGGAAGTGGGGAGACAGAATGAAGGATGCCCTGTCTGTGCTGTCCCTCTGCCCTGGTCCAGTCAGTCTCCATGCTTGCCAAATGGAGGTTTCTTTCTCCAATGCCACCTTCTGATCCAAGCCATCTCTGTGGAGTCTAGGTTCCTCCGTGACCATGGTCCCAACAAGGCCACCACCAACTCCACTGACATTTTTTGTGCCTTGGCAGTGGGTCAGGGTGGTACAGGGCCTCTACATATGGCTACCCAAGGCAGTGGGTTTTCAGGGCTATACAGTCACGTTGAGCCTGCATCCAGCTGCTTTTCTGACCTTGATTTTTTTGACGTCACAATGAAAACTTTAAAAAATATTTTTATATTTGTATATACGTGTTTAATTGTATTATATGTTTATATTTGGTCCAAGACAATTCCTCCTAAAAAAACAAGGGCAGGGGCTGGATGTATAGCTTAAATGATCAGTGAGTCTGCGTAAGAAGTGCAAGGCCTTGGGTTCAATTCCTCAGCACCACGTATGCTGGATATGGGGGCAAGCCCATTCAGTCTGGCCATGCCTGCTGTGGGAAGGTCCCAGGCAGTGCAGGGCCCGCAGCTCCGGCGCTGGGAGGAGGCTACAAGGATATGCCCAGAACCCGTCATCCCAGCACTTGGAGACTGAGGCAGAAGGACTGCTGTGAGTTTGAGGCCAGCCTGGACACATAGTAAGTTCACAACCAACCTGTACTATAGAACAAGACCTCACCTCAAAAAACAAAAACAAGGTAGGCTTCAGTTTAAATGTGCTAGATGTGGGAGGGTCCCAGGACAGGCAGGGCCCACAGCTCAGGTGCCGGAAGGAGGCTAGCGGGATATACTCAGGGCCACGTCTCAGAGGAGACCTGCCACAGGACCAGGACCCATGGTCAGCTCCCGCCTGGGCCACCATGATGAGAGACTCCAACACTGCTAGTTGTGATGGGGAGCAGAGGCCTGGGACCTAACATCACACCCCTATCTCTCTGGCACCAGGAGTACACAGAGTGATCTGGAACTAGCAAGGAGCCATCAGGGGAGCAGCTGAGCTTGAGGATATACCTGAGTCCCTATGGCCAAGTATAGAGGGGATATCACATCAGCCCAAAGCAGACCACGGGTGGGGTCAGAAGTCCCTCTGCACATAGAAGAGTTGTTGATGAGCAGCGACACTGGGACATCAAGAACTGCCCTCCATAAACACAACTCCTACATGCAGTCGGTCATGACCCAAGGCAGAGAAGCGCATGGCCAGGCTACAGGCCCTCAGGAAAGGAGTGCAGCCACCTGGCCTGGGCTCCTCAGATTCCCAACAGGAGTGGCCGCGGTGGCTGCCACATGGGTCAGGGAGAGCACCAGGCTGTGGCTACTCTGGGGCTGTCCATTCTGTCACAGAGACAGCCAGCTCTGGCATGCCGGTGGAAGAGAGAGAACTAGAACGCAGTGGACAGTGGCTCTCTCACCAGCCTGGACCTCCTGCAGCCCCCAGTGTGGGCTCAGTCTTGCTGGTCACAGGGCATGGAGTAAACATGGAGCTGCCCTCTCAGGGCTCCACTGAGAGACAGGAGTCTGAAAGAGACAAAGCCAGGAGACTAAGAGGAGCCAGACCTTCCCTGGGACCAGGTCCCTGATGCCAGCACACTGATGAGGCCTCTTGTACTCACAACATAGGAAGCTGGACTTCGTGCTCTGCCAGAGACAGGGGATCATGGGGCTGGGGACAGGCCATAGAGGTGGAGATCTGTGGGGGATATTCTGATGTGGGGTAGGGAAAGATCTGGATTCATCTGGATGCAGAGTCCAAGTTCAGCAGAGAAATCCAGGCCCATGAGGGCCCACGACAAGGCATGTAGGGCTTGCCTAATGTCACTTGAAGCCTGAGTGACCCAAGAGAAAGCCCAGCATGCTGGGAACACAAGATACGAGTGCAGGAAGTTACTTGGGAGGTCCTCAGAGCTGCGGCAACTGCCTTGGCTGTCTGGGGCCATCATCAGGTATGTGAATGTAGCACTGTGGAAGGCCTGAGGTCATGAGCATTAGGAGTTGGGGTGTACAAGCCTTACTTTCAGGGCTCCAACAGTGTACTGGTTGGCAACCATTCCCCAGGGCTCCTGTGGTTCTGGCTGTTCTTGGGGAAGGTCCCTGCTAAGAAGCTTCACCTTCCACAGCCAGGGCCTGGAAATCACCAGCCCCGCCCTTATAGTACTGGGGTCCCCTGTGCCCATAGAGGGCTGCCACTGTCCTTGACTGGCCTGCAGGCTATATCTACTCAGAAATCTGTTAGTCTGTGGCTAAAGAGTCCTGTAGTAACACAGATAACTTGCTACCATGCTACCACCTGCAGTACAAATACAACCAGCTGGATGCCCTTGGCCGACCAGTTCCCCAGCATGGGATGGGAGGAAGCTGGGGCTCCTGGAGAAACTGGCATCGTGTGGCCACCTAACCGTGGAGTAGGGAGAGTGAGGACAAGGAGATGAGTGGAAGGTGACTGGGAGACTCCACCTGCAACTTGCCTCCTCCTGTGACTCCTATGTCTCCCTGGTGAAGCAGGAGCCTCCTGTGAGGGTACAGAACCCGCAGCAAAAAAGCCTCCACATCAGGTGTGTGTGTATGTGTGTGTGTGTGTGGGGGGGGGAACCCCACTGCTCCCTGATCTCCAGGAGCATGAGCTGAAGGGACCTAAAAAAAAAATCCTTGATAAGATCCCTTATAACCAGTGGCTTGTACTGCCACTGGATGGGGCCTGAGAGGGTAAGGAGGAACCTGAGAATCAGCAAAGTCCCCTGGGCAGCCGGCGTGCATAAGGCGCGGACTTACCCCTGCCAGATCTCGTGGGGATGCAGGCTGCGCTTCTGGAGCAGGGGGTGAAGGAAAGCCACTGTGTGGGCCAGCGGGGACAGAAGGATCTGGGGCAAGCCTGCCCTAAGACTTGGGGTCACCCACACCATGGTGAGGGGTCTCTGCCTCCCCTTGAGGCTCTACTCCTAGGTCCAACAAGTCCTTTTGCTCTGCAGGGGACTGGGAGCAAAAAAGACAATGGTCCTTCAGTCCTAGTCCAGGCTGATGGTGGGGTGGGGAAGAAAAATGGACCAGGCCTGCTTTGCTTGACTGTAATGGGGCTCTGAGGTACCCAGGAAGCCTGGGCCTTGTGGCCAGAGGAACCATCTTGGGGAGCAAGGAGAAGGGGTATGATCCCTCAGGTAGTAATTATATGATGGGGGTGGGACTGGAGAGATGGTCAGGCTTTCCTTCTGGGGTCCTGGGACCTGCTCAGCCATGGCCTTCAGCAGCAGCTTATGCCCTTGGGACCATGTGCTTCCCATCTTGACAGATGCAGATGGGGTGACGGCCACCCAGGTAGGTAAGAATGTCGACAGAGCCCCCCAGACTTACCCCACACACCCCGGAATCCCAGGGTCCTGTCACAACTCTTTTCCTGACAGAAGGCATCCTGAAAGGGCCTGATCACCAAGCTTCTCCGTGGCACTGGCCAAAGGGTGGAGCCACACCTCTCCCTGGTGGGCCTAAGTGATTAGGGCAACCCTGTACCCTGCCCAGATGGGCACATGTCCTCTGGGTATGAAGGGATAGCCTCTCTACAAGGTCTCATTTTGTTCCCCAAACTGGCTGAAATTCTCAGGTTCAAGTGATCCTCCTGCCTAGGCCTCTTAAGCAGCTGTAACTAGTGGAATGCAGGCACCCCCTGCCTTGGGAACAACTTTTAAGCGTGAAACACTATAAAGAAAATGACTTGAGAGAACCCCAAGGCAGTATGGGTGCTAACCCAGTCTGTATCTCCATGACCTCCAGAAGGACCCTGCTGGCTCTAACAGGGAACATTCAGAGGCTGGAATGGGTGTCTCCCCGCCATTACCATGTGGTGCTACTTCCTGACAAACTTTGACACTGGGCTGGGAAGAGCCAAGCCTGGGGCTTTGGGGAGGCATTGATGGTCTCTAATCACCGCATAAGGACTTTCTTTAAGCCAGGCTTGGGGTAAAGAAAATATTCCATCACCCATTTGATGGACTGGGGTAGGGTAGGCAGGGCATGTGGGGAGACAAAGGTAGAAATGATACTAATTCTTCATCGCTGGGTAAAAATGAGCAGCTCTTAAAGTGCTGCAAGCTGTCACTTCCCTCTCCTTCTGCCCAGCCCCTGAACAGATCACATGCCAGGCCTTTCTAGCCTTGCCATCCTCCTGGGCACCAGCCTATCTGTCACCCTGACTGCCAGCATCATCATCACGGCTCAACATGCCAGAACAGTGTTCCTGCAGCTGCCTCCATCTCCTTCCCAATCGGGCCTTCTCCTGCCAGAGTGACCCGAAATCCTCTAAGGCCACACGTGCCCCATGGGGACATGCTCCCGCTACTTTAGAGAGACAGACTCCATAGGATGCCCTCATGATAGCTGGGGAACAAGGTGGCGCCCCATGTCTTGAGACACTGCCTGCTGGTGGCATGGGCATGGGGAAAGACCAGCAAGTCCTCTGTAGAGACTTATTAGGGCATCAGGACTGGAATTAAAACTAGCCACCCTAACAACAGGAGAATCAGGCAGCTTGGCCTGAGGATCGTCACAAGATCCTGCAGCCTGGTGGGCCCCCAGGCATGCTGAGGACTTTGGCACAGAGCAAAACCACAAGTGCCTTGGCTGGCAGATGGGTGGCCTTTTCTCCCACGTGGGACCCTTCACCTTGGGCTGAGTCAGCAGCACTGCTCAAGTGCCCTCCTGGGGGTGGGAGCGTAGGACTCCTTTATGCACCCCGGTGGGTGGCTGGAGATCATTTACTCAAAGCCAGGTTAGCTGCAGCAGGGCAGTGGCCCATGCCTGTCATCCCAGTACTCCGAAGCCTGAGGCAGGAAGACTACAAGTTGGAGCCCAGCCTAAGCAACTTAATGAGATCCTGTCTCAAGATAAAAAGGACTGGGGATATAGCTCTATGCAAAAGCCCTGGGCTCAGTTCCCAATATTGAAAGAAAACAAAAAACAAAAGAAGGTTGCTCTCTCAGTCAACACCAGAAATTTCTGATCTTTGGGAATCAAAAATTGTTAAGAATATTATCATAAGGGACATGTAGGGAAAATTCAAAACAGGGACTATATCCAAGGACATTACTGAATGCACAATCATCTGCTCAGGAGTAAGATGGTGGGACACCTGTAGTGTTTAGGGGAAATGGGACACAGGTATGGAGTGGGACCAGTACTCAATCATGACGTTAAGGCCAAGAAAGAAGCCAGGTGGGGAATTCAGGTTCCCAGTGTCACTCATTTATTCTGGAGGTTTGAGAAGGTTCAAAATATGATTCAAAAAATTCAAAATACAGCATTGAAGCAAAACAGGAGACAAAAATTAAGAACTTGCTCAGAAAGAGTGTGTAGCCCACAGGGCAATGGGGAGGGGCTGGTCTCTGCCCAAGGGAAGGAACCAGAACCCACTCACTCATTTCTTCTCTCTCTCTTTTTTTAACCTGCTGCTGTGGATTTAACCCAGGGTCTTCACTCAGACCCTTTTTATTGTTTGAGACAGGGTCTCACTGAGTAGCTAAGCTGCCCTTGCTGGGCTTGAACTATCTTATCCTAGCTCAGTGTCTCAACCAGTCTTATTTCTGGAACTAGGGAGCTGAAGAGAAACTCAGTCCGCTGCCCACCTGTACACCTACCTTCCCTCCCTCCAAGGACTCCCAGGCAGCATGGAAAGGCAGGACAGACTCTACACTGTGTGGACATGGTGGGGGGGGGGAGGGGTAGGTCTCTTGAGGGACCCCAGGGTCCACTCTGTGATACAGAGCTCTATGATCTTGTAGAAGTGGGTGCTGCACCACCAGCTGAGGGAGCATCTATCCTCAGATGATACTGGGTTGGCTCCATCAGTATTGTGACAAGTCTTGGATGCTTCCAAGGTAGAGAGAAGCCTCTTGGGGTCTCTAGCTGGGGGTCAGGACCAGCCTGCAGGGGGCTTGCAGATACCTTCCCAAAGGCCTGGGGTCCATCACCCATATACCCAACCTGTGAGATCAGGACTCCCATGAGAGTTAGTGATGGCAGCACCATTGTAGATGAACAAACACTAAGTCAGTCTTCATCCTGCCAGTGGTCCAAAGTCTCCAGCTTTGTACAACTATCAAGTCCTATCATTTGTTTTAAAGCAGGGGGTTGCCAAACTTTTTCCCACTTCCTCCAGCTGGGGACAAAATCCAGGGCCCCGTGAATGGCAAGTACATACCCCATGGCTGACCATACCCTGATACTAACTGGGCTGTGTGGCCTCTGTCTATGCCCTGTCTATATGCTGCTTCTGGGCATCCAGGGATGAGTGAAGGGGTCACTGTGGTCATGTTCTCATATGACTGCTCCAAAGACAAGTGGCTACAAGAAGGGGGCTGAGTTTGCTGACTCCTGCTTTTAATTGAATGGTGGTCCAAATGACAATCCTAATGATACCCAGAATTGTAGCAAAGTCCCTATTCTGTTCAACATAGGAGAAAAACAACCTGGCCATCAACAGACCCTACTGACTATTTTATCCAGTGTCCTGTTTTGAAACCAGAGCCCCTCCTTCCCACAAGTGGGTCTTCCAAAGGACACACAGCAAGGACCTACATACTTCAGGTGTGTGGCTGGTGGGGAGAAGGGATGGCGGAACATCCTGGAAACCCTATCTAGGGCACCAAACATGAGAAGAGAGTCATCACAACCTCCACACCCTTCAGTGGAAGGATCAACAACTCTAAGACAGACTCATTAGTTAATGTCACAGACCTCGGGTGCTGGCCAGGTGAGCAGAGGGATGTGCATGGGTGGGTAGGAGTTGAGGCAGTAGCCCATCCACTACTACACCCCTAGCACCTCCCTCCCTTCCTGCGCCCTCCTGACAGGTCCCTGGACAGGAGTAGGAAGGCATGGCCATATATATAGCAGTGAGAATCTCCCTTGTCAGACCCAGGACAGGATCTTTAAGCTCTAAATCACAGACCTGCAGCAAGAGGCACCAGGTACACAATCCCAAACATTGTGGTTCCCAGACATGGGCCTGGGCACCCTTCATTCAGTGTACCCCTCAGTGGTGTCAAATCCCAAATGTCACCACATTGGGAGAGTAGAGTGAAGGACCCCCGATCAAGGGGCAGGAAGCCCCCATAGTGCTACTGCAGTACCACCCAACCCTGCAAAGATTCACCAGGTATGGGTGTCTGTATCTGTGTATCAGGATGAATCACTGCCTGCCACAGCACACGGCATAGAATCCCAGAGGGACAACACAGACAGGGCAGCAGAATGCAAGCCAAACAGCCACTCTCTACACATACCTGCACCTCACTTGGCAGGGCTACGTCACTACCTGGCAGTCTCTGGCATGTGTGCATGTGTGCATATGCACGTAATACTGGGGCAGTGCCCAGGGCCTCATGCATGCTGAGCATGCTAACTTTCACTCTGGCTGCTCCCTGGAGCCCTCACACCCATCACCACTGTTTTCTCCCTCACAAAGGCCATTTTTCTCCTCCTCCTCCTCCTCTTTCCTCGCTGACCCCTTCTCTGAGGTATAGTGGCTTTTTTAGAACAAGCCATGGGGATTAGGAAGAAACTACTAGCACCTTCAAAGCCAAGTCCCCTGCCCCATCCCTGGATACCTCAAAGCCCTTGCCTGGGTCCCCTCAGCCCCACCTAGAGTGACATACAGAGAAGATGCTTGGCCCCTTACCTTTTGTCCTTTGTCCTTCTGAAACACAAATGCGGGCGGAGCAAGGGCAGGATTTTCTGCAAAAAGAAAAATTGTTTTTTTCCCCCCCAACACTGTGTTCATGCAGTAATCACAGCTACACTTGCTTTTAACAAGTTAAAAAAACACACACGTATAGACAAAAGTGACTCTCCAGATCACCAGGTTCCCTATGAAAGCGCCTGGCCACAGGCCGTGGGAAGCTTGGCTAGAGAGCTAGGCCTGGGGCCTGCACATGCCAAACACACTTTGGACACATGCCATAAGATCCCAGGACAAGCGGGCGCCTCTGGGCGCAGCCACATCCAGGGTGGCCCACAGAAAGGTACTCAAAGATCCAGACCTCTATAAGGCACTTCTCTACTTACAAAGTCTGGGGACTCATTTACCTGTTATTTTATTTTCAAATCTGTGGGTGCCTGGCACCTGATGAGACAACGGCATTGCAGCCTGTAGTTGCCGTGCTGCACCATGTCTCTCATGCTAGCCTGGTACAGGGCTGCTGAGAAGCCCTTGGCCATGTGGGTGGTACTCTTACCCCCCCCCCCCCATCAGTCACAGCGGGGGAAGAGTCCTGCTCTCCTGGGCTCTGGTGTGGGGGCAGGGGCTGACTGGGAGGTGGGCCAGTACAGCATCAACATACAGGGGCACTCCCTGGAGCACTGGGGATGGAGAAGGTCCCCAGAGGCCCCAAGGGAAAGCAGAGGGAGTGTTCAGAGGCAGGTGAGGGGCATGTGCAGGACCTGGGAGCACTGCTCAGGCTGGGGGCAGGGAGAGAGGTGGTTGTGGAAATATTGGGATGGTGACTATCCTAACCGCAGAGAGACAGGCCTTATGGCAGGTTTCACAAGAGAAGGGCCAACACCATGCGACCAGATAAATGCTGCCCCTCGAACCTCAAAACCCAGCCTTGGGGCCCAGTGTGCTAGCAACACACTGGCAGTGGCCTTCCTGCTAAAGTGTAAGTCCACCTGAGTCTGGCTCCAGTGCAGCATGTGGAAACGACAGGCATGAGACCCAAATGCCCCCAGTGCGTGGGTCTCCAGCTAGGCTCTCTCCTCCCTAGGGTCCCCCTCCCCTTGAACAGACCCTAATGAAGAAAGGATCAAACAAGTGAAGAGTAAGCCTCTGTTGGCAGATAAATGATGCTCAACTAACGTAGAGGGCCTAGGGCCAGAGGAGCAGCTTCCTGCACACACTGCTGCCCTCTGTCCCCAGGCCAGCCACTCCATGGCTGCATGAGAGGAACCCTGCAAGGATATGGGTCACAGCCAGCTTGGGTTCCTCTTGGCTGTTCTAGGCCCAACACAGATTATCACTATAGACAGGCAGGCCTTTTGGGGAGCTCCAGGAGAAGGCAGGAAAGGGCCAGAGAACCCAAGCAAGAGAAAACTCAGCCCTAGGGACACCTATCCCCACCTGCAATGTGCCCTGGGCACCCTCCCTTTCCTGCACAGTAGGGCCTGCCCTTGACCCACCATGTATGGGTCGGACTGGGGTTCCCTCACAGCCCATGATCCTGGCACGTGGTATGTTTACATGGTCAGCAGATGGTTGTGGTGGGTGGGGTGTACCTCAGGTGTGGGCCATGAAAAGTCTGGCTAGTTAGCACATAAAAAAAAAGATATCTGAAGGATAGATGAGTGAGGGGGCACTGACTAGGACAGACAGGAACTCCAAGGCTGGCCAAGGGGCTTTCTGGGGCTGCTGTGGTACAGGCAGCTGCCCAGAGTCCTTGTGACTGCAGGACCTGCGGGGGAGCTCTGAAAGCCGCTACCAGGAGCACCTGATCACTTCTAGTTGGCTCCTGGTCCCTGTCTGGTCCTAACTAGTCCCCAGCCCTGGCACCACTCGCACAGGTTTTCTATCTGTTCTTCTCTGCTTTGCTCTCACCACTACATCCAACCTCATGGAGCAGCCAGGAGCCCCAGTGAGGAGTTCTCAGTTAAACATGCATGGTCCCCATCTGTGGGAGACTGGGCGCCTGCACACAGGCTGCCCGCCACCTGCCCCCATCACTTCTGATAGACCATGAACTGTCTCTACCAGCTCTGCCCCCTGTAGCTCAAGGGGGACCAAACATCTAAAGATCATCTATTCTGTGGACCTCACACACATGACAGCAGCCACTATGCAATCAGAGAGGATCATCTGGCTCTCATTTGGGACTCAGCTCCACAGGAAAAGCAGAGCAGGTCTAGAAATGATAAACTTAATTTTCCCCCCATTTATACAAGGGCATCACTCTGTATTAGATATGTAAGGTCTTACTATGTAGGTCTGATTATAGAAACTAATAAAGTATTCTCTTAAAAAGGGGGGAAGGAAGCAGAAAGCGGGAAGTTGAAGGCAACTGGAGTGAAGATCTGACAATGGGTGACACCGACACTCATGCGGCACCCAGGCGGCCTTAACCTTCTACACCACACTGTGCTCTCACGCCGTCAGCAGAGCCTCCCACAGGAGGCCCAGGAGAGGCAGTCACAAGCCCCAAGGGAGGCCGATGGGCTGCATTAACAAGGAAGGGTGGGCCCTCTGCAGTGGGCATGTGGCTGTCGCACTGGCTATTGTGAGGGAAGAGTCCTCAGGCATTCTGTCGTGGGAGCACTAGATGCAGCAGCTTCGGCCTCTAAGACCGCACAGGGAAGAAGCAGAGCTGCTCTGCAGCAGGACAGTGTGCACGCTGCTCTCATTTGTCAAAAGTGAGATGGTGGAGAGCTCTGGGTCACACACTCCAAATCCACGCTGACCACACTCTGTCTGCTCTGGAGGGAGCCCTGTGCACGTGTAGCCCAGATGCACGGCCACATAGGCAAGGTGCCTGCCTCAGACAGTCCCTGTAGAAACCACCAGAGGATGCTGCAGACCTAGGAGAACAGCATGGAGAAGACCCAGGCACTTCCGCTGCCTCTCTTTGCTCACCTCCCCCAGCCAGAAGAGCTCCCCAGCTGGAAGGCACTTAGAATGTCATCAAGGTCCTGATGTAACCTGAGCCGCAATCACAGACAGCCATGGCTCCACATTCTTACCTGGGAAGGGGACACGGGATGCACCTCCCTTGTCAAGGCAAACAGCAGCCCATGGGTATGTGACCATTGCTGCCACCCGGCTCCACCTGTGGCACAGCCTTCCTGGCCTGGTTTCCTTCAGGTGATGACAAAGCCCTGCACTGCTGGGGACGTGTCCCTCCAGCTCCGGGGTGGGGGCAGGAAAGCACTGGCCCGGGCTTACCATTCCCAACAATGCTTCCTGGACCTGGGTGGGCACCACACCCAGTGCTCATGGCTAGCCCAGTCATGGTGGAGCCCATACACACTCTTCTGACTCTCCTGCAGTAGTTCTTAGCTGGTCTCCCAGAGCACAGGGCATGGACTCTTTGGAGGTAACACTTTTTATGTTACACACTTCTTGCCAAATGCTCTTCATCCTGTCACAGATCTCAACTACAAAGCCTAAGTTGACATCTACCAACAGATCTTCAATTTCCCAGCATGGCAGGAGCCACAGGCCACCTTCATCCATGAGGTCCAGGCTGCTGTCCAACACCAGACCTTTCACTTCCTGCCACAGCAGGAACCACAGGCCACCTTGAGGCCCCATGTCTAACAACAGACCTTCAACTTCCAGCCATGGTAGCAGTTGTAGACTACCTTCACCTGGGAGGGCCCAGGGTCAGCATGGGAACAGGATGGGGTGATGGTAAGGGGACAGAAGGCAGACAAGGCCTTGGCTCCAACAGGGAAGCACAAACCTGCACCAGACACACGGTGTTAACTGGTGACCACAGAGCCGGTGCTAGGAGAGGACAAAGACAGCGGGGCAGGCCACCTCAAGGTCACAGCCCAGGAGGGACAGCCAGGTGAATGCAGAGGAGCCTGGCTGAAGAATCCCCAGAACACAGGCTATCAGGGCAGAAGTAGCCAATGGGGAGAGGAGGAAGAGTGTGGAGTGGAAGGACTCAAAAGGCCCCTGGCAGTGGTCCCCATATATGGCTACCCAAGCATTGGTGACCTAAGGTCACAGTGGTCCTCACACACGACGGCCTATTGTCACAATGGGTCTCCTCACATGACAACCTGTGGCCACAGTAGTTTCCACATACAGTGGCCCCAGAGTCAGAGCAGTCCTCATGCATGGCTGTTCATGGTCAAAGGGCACCCTGAGAATCCCACATTCAAAGTGCTTGGGACCAGAAGTGTCTTGGATTTCAGACTGCTTTTGGATTTTGGAATAAACTTACAAACACATAAAGAGATGTTTTGGGATGAGATAAAATTCAATGATCTGAAACATTACGTATCCCATATATATTAATAAAAATGGTGGGAAAAATTTAAATATCTGCCACACATACTTCATAAACACAGGCGGGAAGAATTTCATACAGTATTTTAAAATAACATTCTACATGAAACATAATCTTATGACGTGGAGCTTTCTACCTGCGGCATCCTGTTGGCAACCATGGTGGGGGAGGCAAGGAGACTGGGCCTTGGGGACGCACCGCAGGAAGGAGAGAGCCTGCAGGGAGCCTCTGAGAATCACTGAGGCAAGGCCTCAAGAGAAGCAGCGGACAGGGAGGAGCCTGGACATTTGGGGAACAGACAGGACCTACTGGTGCCTCGGCTGTGGGTAGACTGCCAGCATGAAGCTGCAAGGATACCTGCTGCTCTGATAGGGACTCTGCAGGCAGGGCTCACACCACCCTGGTGTTGTTGCTGACTTGACCCTTAGGTTCCCATATCCACAGTGGCCACTGATGCTGAAAAGCCTCCTCTCCTAGCTCCCTGTCAAGAAGGTCAGTCTGTCAGGACTGCTACCCTGCTCACACTGGTTTTTTGTGGCTGAGCTATAGACTGAGCTCTGGGCAGCCCTGAGGACCAAAATCAGCAAGGTCAGTTAGAGTGATCCTGGCAAGAAAGGCCTGCCTTCCGCACATGTGCGCAGGTGACTACTAGACTGGAGATCTCTTGCTCTTCTGTGAGTACTGAGATTGAGCAGTAAATGCTGAGCACCAGAAGGACCAGTTTTTGAGAGAACAAGTGGCTGTTAATCCGATCCGGCGTCCAATAATCCCCAGACCTGAGTTGTCTGGCCCCCCACGACCCTGGCCTCTCTTGGGACCTGAGACAGGACTAAACAAGAGAAGCCTCAGCTGCCTGGCTGCCCCAGGCTCCTGGGGAACACAGGGGAGATGGTCAAGCCCTGTGCTGGTTTTGGCAGGGCATTCTCTCCGGGTTAGAGTCATGTACTTCTGTCACTGGAATTTCCTTCAGGCAGGAGTCTGGAACTATCTGCAGGGATCAGCTGAGGTCTACAGGCATTTTCAGTTCCTAAAGAGGGGTAGAGGTGTTCTGTTACAACATCTAATAGCCACTGTCTATGGAGAACAGGATGCTGGTCTACATAACAGATGCCCAGAGCAGCCCTCAGCACAAAAGCCTAATCCAATACCAAAGTCACCATGCTGAGGTCCTGAAAACATATGCTAAGACTTAAATCCATTATTAAAACAGGATGAGAACTCTGCTCCCAGACACCAGGGCAAATTCCTGCCTCAGCCTCCAGAGTGCTGGAAAGACAGACATGTGCCACAACATCCATTCCCTACTGGGCCAAGGATGTCAACAGGAGACCCCAGCAGCAAGGGCTGACCTCCTTCTACTCAGAGTGTGGGAATCAGTGTGGGCAGTGTCCTGTGACTACAGGCACCCTTTCCCCATAGGCACAGCAGGGCCTTCACTGCCACAACTCTGTGTCAAACAGCCCCAGCGTTAACCCTGCTATTCAAAGTTCTGCATGTCCCTCAGCTCCAAACCAAGAAGGAGGTGACAGCTAGTAGTAAGTGACATGATTACCAAATTCTCTCTTCCACAACTGCCCCTAGATTTGTTTATAGCTGTGACCATTTTACAGACACAGGAACCGAGAGCAAACAACTTGACAAGATGCACACCAAGAACAGTCATCCCAGATCCTCCCAGCTGTGCCCCAAGCTAACTGCAGCAGCTCCCATCCACACCTGGTTTAGATTCCCCCAAGGCAGAGGTGGGGTAAGACCCACACTGACCTCAAGACAGGACTCACTAACACGCTGGGTCAGCTTTCTGAGCCTGCGAGTGGTTAAAAGGTCCCCACGCACTTCCGTGAACACACAGGCCCGCTGTGATACCCTATCAGTTAGGAAGCGAGTCCAAGCTGTGCAGAGTGCTGCAGGCCCGGTGTCCTGCACACTGGAAAGCTGAGGTAGGATCCTAAGCTTGAGCCAGGTTGGGCAACTTAGCAAGATCCAGTCTCAAAACAACAACGAAGACAAAAAAAAAACCCACACCACTAAAATGTCAAAGCATTCATTCATTTAGGGCCATTGAAAAAACTACTTTCAAGAGAAGATGAAAACCAGTGAGAAAAAGCATTATTTTGTATCCTAACACATTTCTGTAACACATGGCTTAACAGAGGACTGCTGAGGCCTCTCCTCTGTTTCTGTCAGTATTTCTGTTTCTACATCACCCACCACAGACCGATGGGAAAAACTCCAAAGTCCATCCCTGTGATAATCAGTTAAAAAAAGCCAATAATGTGTCCATGGCATGACTTGGGGGAGTGGCTGCCTACCAGGTATAAGGCCCTGGGTTCTGTTCTCAGCACTGAAAAAAAAAGCAAATAATGTCTTTATATTATGCAATCAAATACTATTGTGCTATACCCCCTCTGCTTATCTTTACATTATTATGAAAACTGTTCTGAACTTGAAGCCTCCCAAAGGTTTTGGGGGCTTGCTATGGAGTAGGGAGTCTCTGAAATTCACTTCAGAAATAATAAATCCAGGTATTTCCCCTTAAAAACTGCAGAACTTTAAAGTGCCACTTACTGATTCAAAATGCACTAACAGAGGGCTGGGGGTATAGCTAAGTGGTTAAGGTACATTCTTAGCAAGCACAAGGCCCTCAATTTGACTTTCTAGCACCACATAAGCCAGGCGTGGTAGAGTACACTTGTAATCTCAGCACTTGGGAGGCTGAAGCAGGTGGACTGCCATTGTGTTCACAGCTGGCCTGGGCTTCATAGTGAGTTCAGGACCACCCTGAACTATTCAGAAAGATTCTATCTCAAAAATGAAATAAAATAAAATAAATAAAAACACACCAACAGAAACCTTGGTGAGTCAAATGAGACATAACAACCTGCTCCTACGGCAGATGCAACTCCTACCCTTGAGCCGTCAGTCACCCAAGAAGCTCCGAACTCCTGGCTCCAGAGCTTCAACCGCCACTCACACAGGACAGCTTGGGCAGCGGCTCTCAGTCAACCTGACAACCACCCTGTGCCACAGCTCCCCACACCATCCATGGAACCACGGAGCGTGCAGGGGAGCCCGGGGAACGCCCCTTATGAAAGAGTTCAGAACCTGCAGCCATGGCTGCCATGTCCAGAGCAGACAGCCGTGCAGACTTCCCGCCTAGGCTCCAGAGCACCACGGAGAGCAACCAAGGCCCACGGCTACTGCTACCTACCTGTCTCCTGACGTTTAGGATCCCCACTCCCATGCACCCCAGCTTAGCTCCCCTAACAACCACTCAGCACAGCCAGCTCACCACACTCCTGGAGATACAAGCTGAAGACCCAACAAGAAGGTGCGAAAAGCCACAACGGTAGTTTTCTGCAGGCTCTGTGGCAGCAGGACACCCCTCAGCTACTCCCAGACCACCTCTGCCACAGAGACAGGAGGAACCACTGTACCTCAAGACTGCCACCTGAGCCTGACTCAGTCATCTACTCTCATCATTTCCTGAACATTTTCAAAACTTTTCTGAAAAATGAACTTAAAAAAAAAAAAAGAACCAGGGCTGGGGGCATAGCTCAGTGGTTAAAAGTGCTTGTCTAGCAAGCACAAGGCCCTGGGTTCAATTTCCCAGCACCACTTAAGCTGCACATGGTAGTGCATGGGAGGCCACAGACAGTGAGTTTAGTACCAGCCTAGACTACAAAGCAAGATCCTGTCTCAAGGAACAAAACAAAACAAACATAAAGAAAAACCCAATGAACCAATAAACATCCCATTGTAATCATCTCGCCACTGGAAAGGTGCAAATGGAGGAAACCTCCACACAAACTTGATGGGGCAGGATCAGCGGACTCACCTGGGGACAACTGCCCCCAAAGACCCTGGGCACTATCTGCAGACATTGGGGATAAGAGGTGCTATTGGCAACCAGCAGGGTAAGGTCTGGACCTGAGCCACAGCCCACAATTCCCAGGGTGGCCCCGAGATGCTGGGCTAAGAGACTCTGGGCTGGATAACTATGTAGGGAAGGCAGACAAAATTCAGGAAGCTCAGGTGCCAGCTCCTCCCACCGTTCCCTCCTAGGCTCATCCAGAGCCACCTGGAAGGCAGCATGCTTGCCGCCCCCGAGCCCCACCTTGCTCTCACCTTGCAGGAAATGGAAGCAGAGCCCAGTGCTGCAAGACAGCACCATGAATGCTCGTGTCTGCCCTGAGCGCTGGCACTGCTGCTCATGGCAACCAAGCGAGGCACGGTGGGTACCAGTACCATTGTCCTGGGGAGAAACTGAATGCCTTGGTCACTCAGATGGTCCTAGGCAGTCATAACACAGCATGACCCCCTGGAGGGTGGAGCCTGGGCCCACCATGGCCACAGCCACCAAAGGATCTCATGGAGATAGTTTTGTACCCTGCTCTCTCCACCCCAAGAAATGGCTACATTTGGACCTCATGAGCTCCTGGGTGAGGGAAGGGCAGGTGTGCTACTGACATCTACTGATTAGATATGGGTATGCCACTATGCTGCTAAACATACTATGCTGCTGAATAAACTACACTGCATAGGACAGCTGCCTCTGTCAGATCTGTCCAGCCTAAAGTGTCAACAGTGCCCAATTTGGGACCCTGCATCATACAGTATCCCAGGTTTCCACTACATGTGCCCATGGAGTCAAGGGTTTCATGCTTTTTTTTTTTTTAAATCTTCTGTGGTCCTGGAAACTGAGTCCTGGGCCTTCACATTGAGCTACATTCCTAGCCCATTTTTATTTTTAATTTTGAGCCAAGGTCTCACTAAGTTGCTGAGTTGTCCAGGCTGGGCTCAAACTTGGGGTCCTCTTGCCTCAACCTCCTGGAGCACTAGGATTAAAGGCATGCGTCTCTCAGCCTGGCTCATGTTATCTTTTAAAGCCAAAATTCAGAATTCAGGTTTTCCTACTGTTTCTATACCTCTGCTTACCCTCTCCCATCCCTCCTTACTTTGGCAGAGGGAACCCTCTGCCTTCATTCAAACCTTGATCCAGTTTATGCTCAAGTGTAACACTAGCGCTCTCTCTCTCCCTCTCTCTTCTAGAAGTGAAGTCCAAAGAGACTTCAAAAGTCACAGACTCCAGGATTGCTAAGGAAGAGCCGCAGTCCAGGCCTGGTGGTGCAGGTCTGTAACTTGAGCACTCCAGGAGCCAGAGGCAGGACGATAACAAGTTCCAGCCCAAGCTGGGTAACTGAGCAGGATGCTGTTGCATATGAACAGCAGGAAGAGGCTGTGGATATAGCTTCAAGCAAGGGCCCTGTGCTCAGTCCCCAGTACCAGAGAGAGGGAGAGAGCAAGCGGGCAAGCGAGTCAGCTCCAAGAGGCGCCTGTGACAGTCACCACGGCAACGAGGGCCCCGCGTGCAGGGCTGGCTTCCCATCCCAGATGGTCCCTGCACAGGAGCACAGCGAACCTCGCCTGTTCCCCCAATACCAGTGCATCTCTACCCTGGCTGGCCCCTACCTGTCCAGAGGCCAGGGCACAGCCATGTAGAATGGGAACCTGAGGCGGTGAGGACTGAGCACCTGTGAAGGCCATCCTCCACCCTAGGTGACCCTAAGGCCCCACCAGGGCAGACGGCTGAGGCCTCAACTGACACAGGCAAGGGATCAGCAGGAGCAGAGGAACAGAGCTGGTGGAAGAGAAGCATGGGCGCTGGACCCAACTAAGGATTCGGCTCTGAAGAGGCCCAGGCTGAGGACGCCTTGGACTGGAGTTTAAGCAGCAAGAAGGAAGATTTAAAAACCTAACTTTCCAGACCGTGCACAGACAGATTCACACGCCTCTACAGACACCTGCGGCTGCTTAAAGACCAAGGGCTCCCACAGAATCAGAACCAGTGTGGAGGCAGGCACCAGGGCTTCTTCACTAAGTTGCTAAGTTGCCTGGACTAGGCTCAAACTTTAGATCCTCCTGCCTCAGCCTCCCATAGTAGTAGATGACAGGCCTGTGCCACCTGGGGTCCAGAAAAATACATTTTTAAGGCACTAACAACAGACAGGACTTGCTGTGACGTGTTAAACAGTGGAATCAGGGGTGACTTCAGGTTCTGGTTGAAGCCGTGAAGGATAGCCTTGCCATGAATAACCAAGTATTCAGGTAGACAGGTGTGGGCGGAGGGCAGGACAGAAATTTATTTGGATACAATGTGAGCTGTGCTTACTGGACACCCACTGACAGATGTCAACTATGATGCTGGGTGCATGTCTTTCCCATAAGAGAGGCAGCATGAAATGCCCAAGCACGGAGGGGTGGGTGTTTGCAAAGCCAGACTACCCTGGTTCTCAGCTACCCTCACCTGGCTCAATTAACCCTACTGAGTTAGTGTCCTCACCAAGAGAATGGGACTAACCCTACATAACTCATGGAGCTTCCGCAGGACAACACAGTCTGTAGAGACTTGAGAAAGGATCTCACTGTGTTGTCCAGGCTAGCCCTGAACTCACTAGGTAGCCCAGGCGGGCCTCAAACTCACAACATTCCTCCTGCCTGAGCCTTCTGTGCTGAGATTACAGGCAGTAAGTGCAGACCTCAAGCGCTGCATGGTAGCATCCCAAAGGCTCCCTGCGGCTGAGCACTCACGAGGAGCACTCATGCAGTCGCTCCACTCGCTTCAGAAACCTTCCGAGAGCGGGGACGTGGCACCGGGGGACCCACGGCGCGACAGATAGACAGCCCGCCTTCAGTCGTGCAGGAGAGAAAAAGGAAGACAGCTAAAAATAGGCCTGGGAAGTCCTCAAGCTAGAGCCAGAGTGGCGCGACTCCGACGGCAGGCGACACCTGGGGCAGAGCCCTTCCCTAGGATTCGGAAGTGCTACCCGGGAACAATCATTCAGGTGGGTGTTGGGGGGAGGGGAGCTACCGGAGATCTCTGCAAGTACAGGCAAGAATGACGGGGGTGGAGGTCGCGGCAAAGGCGGCCCCTAAAAGAGGGGATGTAAGTATGTGTGAGGGACGCACTGGCAATAAAGGGGGACCCGGGGGCGGGGCGGGTGAGAGGGAGCGATGGGGAAGAGGGGAAAAGAAGACCTGGTTGAACGCGGGAACAGAGCGGGGCTGGGTCCCAGGTCAGGCTGGAGGGGAGTGAGCGTGGCGCGCCGGGCCCAGACCAGGCCCTGGGCTCTGCGGACACCCAGGCCTTCTGCCTGGCCGGCACCTTCCGCCCCCTCCGTCCCAGCGGGGCACATTAGGGGAAGGGGCCCCAGGCTCGGGCCCGCATCTTCCCGGCTCCGGGGCCTGACGGAGGCTCCGACCGGGAACGGGCCAGGCCGGAGAGCCCTAACTAGTGGAACAAGGCAGGGGGCGGCTGCGGGGCCCGCGGGCCTCAGAGCACGGCGGACAGGCCTCCCCCAGCCTCCTGCGCTCCCCCCGCGGGCCCGCCGGCCCAGAGTCCCCACCGACCGCCCTCCGACCGCCCGCTGGCCCCGGCGGCGCCTCCCCTACCTTCGTTCGCCAGGTCCGCCATTTTACTTCCTCCAGCCCTCCCACAAGGCCCTGCGCCGGTCGGGGCTCGCCTGCTTGCAGTCGGAGCCTCCCGCGCGTGCGCACCAGGAGATCCGACGCTGAGCGAGGTGGGCAGCTTGCGTTTGCGCACTGGGCCGCACGCCTCGACCAGCTCCAGCTCGCGCCCCGACCGCGCGCCTGCGCACCAACTGTCTTCCCCGCCCCCTGCCCCTTTTCCCGCCGGCGGAGGTGGGGCGGTTGCGGCCGCGCGCTCCCTTGTGGTCGTTGTGTGATTTGACGCCCCGTTTCTCCGTGGGTTTTCTGGGAGTTTCCCGCGGCGGGAAAGGGAGCGGTCCAGGGTGCAGCGGTGACGGCCTTCCTCTAGGTAAACCCCTGGTCTGTGGGGGCTTTCCACGTGTGCAGAACGATGACCTTTACATCAGGTCTCAGTTTCCCCGCCCTAGGAGACAGCCTTCGTGCCCACGCGTTACCGAGGCCACGCAGCTAGGTGGCGGGAGCTCGCGGGGTGTTTGGTCATGGGGCACTGATCTGAGGTGTGGGATCGATCTGTGCAGCTCTGCACCTCGAGCTCTGGGATGCTTGCATCCCGGCGTCCCTGGTGCTGAGTTGGAGATTAGGCTTTCCATCTGTAAAGTGGGACGATCTAGCTGGACTTTTATTTGACTCCCGAGTTCCCCTTTGCCCACTGCCGTTCAGCCACAAGGATCTTTACACATGCTGATGCTTCAGTTTGGGACTCACCCCGCATCCCCCCCCCCCGAAACTCACCCCCCCCCAACCGCAGTGCCCTGGAGCTACATCCCAAACTTTTTTTTCTTTCATTTGATACCGTTTTTGCCAAGTTGCTCACTCCTCCTGCCTCAGCTGCAGTAACAGGCATGTGCCACCGTGCCCAGCCTCGCTTTGGGGAGTTGTATTCCAAATCTTGTCTAGGTTTGAGTCCCAACTCTGCTACTATCTTCAGTCTAACCTAGATGACATGGAGGTCCTACAGCCCAGCTTTCAAGCTAAGAAAAAAATTAAAAACATTTTTAACTGGTTGGAAAAAAGCAATCAAAAGAATTTTTGATATGTAAAAATTGTATGAAACTTAAATTTCAGTGTCTATAAATAAAGTTTTATTTGAGTACAGCCACACTTATTTGTATGTTTTGAGCCCCACCGCAGAGTCCTTTAACATAGTTGTTGTGGTGCTGGGGACTGGCGTATTTCTGGTGGGGTACCCGGGACCTTTGTTCCAAGCTGCATCCCTGGCCCTTGTGACTTTTTGAGACAGGGCCTTACTCTGTTGCCTAAGCTGGGCTTGATCTTGCCATCCTCCTGCCTTATCTTAGTTACTATTTTGTTGCTGTGACTCAAATCCCAACATCCACAAATTAAGGAGGAAAGATTTATTGTAGCTTGCAGTTTCAGAAAGTCACAGTCCGTTCATAGGTGGGCAGCTGGAAACTGGTGGAATCACATGTTTGGGGCTGCAGCTAGAGCCAGAGCCTGGAGCCAGTGTCCCAGAGACAGAGATCCTCACAACATGGTGGAACAGAGAAGTCTGGGAGGAAGGATGAAACCAGCACATGCCCCTCCAGGTCAGGCCACAAGCATCCGCCCCTCCCAGCCAGGTCCTGCCTCCAAACACTACACAGTATCCATAGGTACGTGAGGCTTTTGGGGGACACTCCAGATCCAAACCATGACATGCTTCAGCCTCTCAGAGGGCTGGGATAACAGGCCTGTGTCACCAAACTTGGCTCAGAATCTGCATTTTGACCACATATCCAGGAGCTTCATACTCATGTTAGATCTTAAAGTGCACGGGAAATCAAGAGATATTTGTGTGGAACTTGTATTTACTCTTGTTCAAGGGTGGGTAGATTTACCACCATTAACATTTTCTCAGCTGGGCTAACTATTGCTTAGGAATTAAGTGCCTGCGTAGCAAGCACAAGACCCCGGGTTTGATTCCCCAGCACCACATAAACCAGACGTGGTGGTGCGCACCTATAATCCCAGTACTTGGGAGGCTGAGGCAAGAGGATTGCTGGGCTACAGTGAACCTGTGCCAAAAAATTTTATATAACATGCCTTTTAAAATCTTGTACTGGAGATTAAACCCGACACCTTTTCACTCAGCTACATCTCCAGCCCTTTTTTACTATTTTGCAACAGGGTTTCACTCTATAGTTCAGGCTGGTTCTGACCTCACTATGTAGACCAAGCTGGCTTTGAACTCACAGCAGTCCTGGGGCTCAGTCTCCCAGGCTGGGGATTACAGGCATGCACTACCATGCCCACTTCTGTGGTGCTGGGGAATCGACCCAAGGCATTGTGTTTGCTAGGCAAATGCTCCTACTTGCTGAACTACACCACCAGGCCCCTTTTTTATCTTTTGTTTTGAGACAGGGTTTCACTAAATGGTTAAATTGTCCATGGTGGGCTCAAATTTGTGATCCTTTTGCCTCAGACTCCCAAATGCTAGGATTACAGGCCTGCACTGGGTTACATTATGTAGATAACTACATTATCTATGGATACTTAATAGGTACTTAAAATAGCAGACCAGTGAGTCTCAAATGGGAGATGGCTGTAGGAATAAACATGAAAACTGTTACTAAACTCAAGGCAGATAGTGTCACCTACCAAGGTGCCCCGCTGGAGGCCTCTTTTTTTCTCTGATGTGAAGGGAGATTAGCAGAGAGTTAGAAAGGAATTCGAAGTGGATTATCACTCAGCTGAAACTTTCTCCGTCACTCCACAGAGGTGGGAAGACTGTCATCCATGTGGTTTGCTGTCACTTAATGCATTGTCAACACATGACTCGAGATCATGTCCCATGCCACATTCATCCTACCCTTGGGGAAACTCCCAACATATGTCACCACTTGCTAAATATAAACCCATTATGACTTTTCAGGGGACATTGAGAGACTCAAAATCTGGCAGCCCAGACGGTTTCACAGGGAGGGAGGGGATGGTGCCAGCTTTCTATCCTCATGCTCCCCTTTCACTGCCCTGTCTGCTCTCTGGTCCCAGATTCACCTGGTCAACAGGCATCTAAGTCACTACTTGTTCATTGCCTGCTTGGGTGGCTGCTAAACACAGCTCAAGTTCTCTGCCCTGTTTCCATCTGGAAACAGGGTCTGTTCCTTCCCTGCAGTGCTACCGGGCTTGTCAATCAGTATAAAACTGTGGGAATGACACTGTATGATGTGCCAGGCTGTGGGACCCTGACTGGGCCCGGGGTAATTGTAGGTAGAAGGCGGCTCAGACCCCGATGATCAGTAGTAGAGCCCCTCCCTCTTACCCCAGGCCCAGAATGGATGCAGCTCAGGTTGCAGCATGCCCAAATTCCTAATTTTCCCCTGCTTCTAGACCCTTACCAGAAATCATGTGGTCAGACCTGCCACGCAAATTAGGTTACTTTCAGACCCATAAATCCCACCAATCAGTGCATGACCCTTGGACCCTCCTCCCTTCAACTGCTTATAAGCCTGGCCCTTACCTCCAGTAAGTGAGCTGTTAACACTGATTCAGCCTCCTGGATGTGATTCCGTCCAGACCCTATTCCCCCAGTCTTCGCTGGTTCCTGATCGCTGGTGACCAACGGTGGCAGGGCCCCCAGGACCCTAACACAAGGCTAGGTCACAACAGGGACCAGGATGCAGGGGGACCAGGAGGGGGGTTTGTTCATTTTGTTGTTTTTCAGTATTGGGTTTGAACCCAGGGCCTTATTTATCTATTTTTTTTTTTTTTAATTTTGAGACAGGGTCTTACCAGTTGCTAAGTTGCCCAGGCTGGACTTGAACTTGTGATCCTCCTGTCTCAGCCTCCCAGTGTTAATTTTTTTCCCACCATGACATTTTTATTTCTCCCAGCTGTATGTGGACTGCCCCCTAACCTTGGGTTCCTTTGATGTTCCCTAATCATTAAGTTCAGGTCACACATGTGCCTCTCTGAGGTGCCATGGAGCTGGCTGCGCCTTTGGTCATCTTAGATCCCCAGAGTTTCCTAGAGGAATCTTGTTTCCTTTGGCAAATCAGGTGTCTCGTTGGAGTGGGATGCTGTGAGTCTGTGTAAACAAGACTATTTTTGTGTTATTGGGGATCAGACCCGAAGTTTTCACACTGAGCTCCATCTCCAGCCCATTTTTATTTTTGATTTGAGACTGTTCCCTTAAGTTACTAAGTTATTCCGGATGGGCTTACACTTGAGATCCTTCTGCCTCAGCCTCCTAGAGTGTTAGGGTGATATGCCTGTGCCACGGGACATGTCTCAGGCTCCCTCTCCAGGTTGCTATGGTCTCTCCAGCCAGGCATCTAGGCAGCCAAGTAAAATCCTGGTTGTCCTTCTGGACACTATCTGAGCTTGCTGGACCAGGAAAAATAGGCTATGCCTCCTGGTGGCCACTGAGTGGTGGCAAAGGCCAAAGATGAATGCAGGCCCCATGGGCTGGGGCACGGAGCGCAGTTCACCTCAGTCCAAGGCTTGGGCAGATCCTGTACGGATGGGATGGAAGTTCTGTCTACACCACGGGGCACTTGCAGTCACCTGGTACAAGGGACTGTTCATCTCTGGATGGCTTCAGGGACCGGAGGATCCCTTCAGGATCTAGCTGCAAAGTTCACGGGTCCCCAGGGGGGTCTCAGCTTAGAGCCAGGTCACCATTGTGCCCAAGAGTCTCCTTTGAAGGGATTTGCTGGAAGAGGTGACACCAAGGAGCCTAAAGGAGGGAGGAGGGACCAGCTGCCCTGGGGTGGGGGTTGGGAGGCCAGTGAGATGCTTTCCTGAGAATGTACTACCTGTAGTTTTTCTATGTTACAACTCAGCTCATGTGAGCCACTGGTGGTGGTGGTGCAGACCTATAATCCCAACACTTTAGGAGGCTGAGGCAGGAAGGTCACAAGTTCTAGCCCAGCCTGGGCAACCTACAGAGCCCCTGTCTCAAAATCAAAAATCAAAGTGGTCTGGGCCTGCAGTTCCAGAGGAAGGCCCTGGATGTGGTCCCCAGGACTGGAATCGACAGTTAGTTGGCTCTGCGCTGTAGCCAGGATTCTGAAGAGTCTATGTGGCCATGTTCCTTAGTCCTCCCCCTGCTTTGGGTTCATCTCCACGCTGAGCAGTTCCCGCGTTTCCAGCAGAGGTGCCATTTTGGATAACCAGATAACATCCTCTTACGGCCCATCACGCCAGGCCACATGGAACCCTGGGCATGTGTGACCGTCACACGGGAATCTGAGCATGGAGTGGGTGGAGGCCGGGTCCTGCTCAGCACCCCACAGGGCCTTGGGTGCTCCCAGAGACAGCTACCCGGCCTCAGTGCCCCAGCACGGGGGAGCCATCACTGAAGCCCTCAGCAGTGCCTGTGGTGAGTGCTCCCTCCACTGCCATTTCCTCCTGGGCATGGCTGGGGCCTGGGACCAGAAGCTGTCACTCCCACTGGGCTGACAGGTCCAGTTGCTCTGGGACACGTCCAAATGATAGGAAAGAGATTGGGGTGCGGCCTGCTCTGGGGTGGAGACTTGGGGATGAAGTGTGGGTGCCCAGATGCTGATTTCCTGCCCAACCAGCTGAGGACCAGGTACCAGAGGCTCTGAGCACAGTGGAGGGGTGTTCCCATCATGGGAATGGGTAAGGCCACCAGGATGGGGTGCATGGGCGGCTGCCAGGAGGTGCGGGAGTACTGGAGGGGCCAGTAGGGGTACCCCTAGCCAGAGGGCCTCTCTTTTATTTGCACTCCTGCAGTTGGACCACCCAGCTTGTGTTAGAGTTCCCACCACTGATTTCTGGCATCCTCGCAGGGGCTGACTGAGGTCATCCCAAGGTGACCAGGCCCTAATAGAAAAGCTCATCACCTTTTTATTTATTTATTTTATTTTATTTTATTTTTTGAGACAGGGCTTTGCTCTGTAGCCCAGGCTGGTCCTGAACCCATTATGTAGTCTAGGCTGGCCTAGAACTCATGGCAATCCTGCCTCAACCCAGTCCTGAATTACAGGCATGCGCCACCACACCCAGCTAATCTTTATGTGATGCTTGGGATTCGAGCCAGGGCATTGTGCATACTTCCACAACTACTATAACCACTGAGCTATACCCTCGGCCCCATCTCACCGTCCTTAGATCATTCCACCTCAGAGTCCAAGATGGCTGATGATGCACCAATCATCAGGTCTATATCCTGGCCCCTGGCCTTCATTTCCCCATGTGCACTTACCTTGAAAGGTGGTACAGAAGAGGGAATGGGATGGAAGTGGCTGACATGGAACCTTACATGGTTGCATCTACCTCCTGGGGGCTCTTGGTAGGATCTGGCCCTCCCAGAGATGTGACACCTGATTGACGTGGCTCAGGGCCTTGCTGGAGGGAGCCCGTCGCAAGCAAGGTGTGATGTTGAGGACCATGATGTGCTGCCCATGCTCAGCACCCAGCAGAGACTGGCACAGTTGGGGTGTGAAGTCCTGGGACACCCCCGCCCCACCAGCCATGCAACTCAGATGCACCCTAGGGCAAAATGAAAACTGGTTTTTCAAAAGTTAAGAATTTTAAGATAAGCCCAGCCTGGACAACCTTGTGAGACCCTGTCTCGGAGCTGAAAACCAAAATGTCTGGAGTGTAGAGGCTCTGGGGTCATTTCCAGGATGGCAAAGATAAGACCAATGGAGATGGTGGTGGCAGAGTAGCATCCATGCAGGCCCTGGTGCCCCAGCCCAGAGAACGGGCACTGGCCTGGTGTCTGAGAAGCAGCTCTGGGGCAGCTGTTGGGGACATGGGCTGTCCTCCCGCCTGTGGGGCTTTCTGTTCCCTAAGAGGATGGTCCCAGCCCTGAGACCCCCGTCCCTGGCTCCATTTGCCCCACCCAGGCTGGCTCTGAGTGTGGGGCATCTGTGGATACTGAGTCCCAGGGACCAGAGCATGGCGTCCAGGGTGCCCTGGATAAGCCCTGGACCAGCCAGGAGTCAATGGTGGCTGCCCCTCTGTGGACCCTGCCATACTTGGAGGGCTGGGTCTGCTGAGACATGTGTAAAGAAACCTGGGAGGAGGGGTCAGAAGTGGCCCAGGTCATTGCTCCCTGGGGCAGATGTGCAAGGGAAGCCTGGGACTTGGGGAGGAGGTGCCCAGTTGGAGGGCATCATGTGAAGGCCCGGGCTGGGTACCGATGGTGGCCCCCAAAGTGAGTGTACCCTGTGTGTTCATTGCTACAAGGAAGAAGGATGGGTATGAGGGTGGGAGGTGGTACTGCACACATGTCACTAGCACTCTGGGAGGCTGAGGCAGGAAGATTGCAAGTTTGAGCTGACTGGGTAACTTAGCAGTACCATGTGTCAAAATAAAAATAAAGGCTAAGGCAGTAGGGTTGCTGTGAGTGTGAGTTCAAGGCCAGCCTGGGCTACCTAGTGAGTTAGGACCAGCTGGACAGCAGAGTGAGATCCTGTCTTGATAAACAACCAACCAACAGGTGAAAAAAAGGGGGGGGGGCGGTGCTGGGGGATACAGCTCAATGAAAGCTCTCAGTTCCATCCCAGGACTGGAAAAAAGAAAGAAAAGGGGGCAGGAGTGAGAGCTCATGGGGCCTCTTACTGTGGAGCGCATGGGCACGGGGAGAGCTTATTCAAGGGGATCTGTGTCACCCCCTCTGCACTGGCTGGTTTCTGAGAGGGGTCAGGTGCCCAGGGTTGGGACTGTGTGGATGGTTCTACTTGTGATTTCTGTCTTCTGAGACCTGACATCCTTGAGATGTGACCAGTCTCAGACATGGTTGGGCCCTGTCACGCCCCCTCCCGGCACGGCCACCCAGCAGCCCTGCGAGGTGTCACTGGCCCTTCTGTGTGCATGAGAACAGATTGTGGGGATGGACACACACACTATTTGCCATCAGAGAACCTTTAAGAACAGTCAGGGCTCAGAACTATTGGCATAAACACTTCCAACAGGAGGGACTCAGGCATCCCCAGGCAGCACTGCCCTGCAGGTCCTGTGCCCACTGAAGGGGCCTGGGCCACCTGTCCTTGGGGTAAAAGTCTGATTCTGAGGAGGCTGGGGTGGGACTTGCAAGGTGACAGGAACAGGGTGGCTCATGGGGAGCTCTGGAAGATGCCGGGGAGGGGCACAGGCACTGCTGTGTGGACATGGTGGGCTGGCCATCCTTGGGGATATGGCTGTGATACGGACCCCCTTGAATAAGCTCTCCCCATGCCCAGGGTTTGGCTGGCTGGTATCCATGAACTTGGCAGGACCCAGGTCCTTGTCCTCGTGGGCCAGACATCGGAGCAGGTGTTACAGACTGGAGTGGACTTGTTTCTATGGCTTCTTCTTCCCCAGGCTTTGAAGCATCTGGGACCCAGCAAACTGCAGTGGCTGAGGAGGCCTTTGGCATATGCACACGTGACCCACGGGCCGGGGGCCCAGGACGGTCAGTCCACAAGATGCCATGAGGCACTTGGGGACTGGTCCTGAGGGGACCCTGGTGCACACCAGTAGTGCAGGGCTGGGTGGGGAGGCTGCCCCTCCTGGCTCAGCTGAGGGAATTTTGGCTGCATGGCCCCCAGAGCCTTCAAGGGGTTGGGATGGGATAAGGGTCCCTTGGCAGGAGGTCGCTGGAACCAGGGACCCTACAGTGTCTGTGGCAGCTGTTAACAACCATGCTTCCTTTGGATGGTGTCGTCCTTCCCAGTCCCCAGTGCAGGCCCCAGGGTTCCCTCTAGTCCCAGTAAACATCACAGCATTGAAGAGGCACCAGGCGGTAAGCTGAGAGGCTGGGGTCCCAGGGCGAACAAGGGTGCCTGCAGGACAGGTAGGGCTAGATGCCCCCATGCAGGTAGCCTGAGTCACTGCGTTCGCGTTTCACCAGGGGCTCACCCAGGCTGTGGGTGCCCTCGCCACTTTGTGGGGTGCTAGTGTCATCTGCAAGGAAGGGGGCAGCACGTAGTCAGAGTTGCAGAGGGCCACCGGGGAACCGCCCAGCCATCCACAAGTGTGTCTGGCTGGGTACCTCCAGAGGGGCTTCTGAATCTGGCTCTTCAGGTAAGTGCCAACTGGCCTGTGCCAAGTTCCTGGCCCTGTCAGGCCTCTGGGGCCACCACCCTGGGGTTAAGGAGTAGGTCCCTCTGCCCTTCCATCCTGATCTTTTAGTGGGCTTGGCTGGCTGTGGCCTTGCTCCTAGGGGCCTGGTGAAGCCACCTACAGATGTCACAGGACCAAGCCCACTTCCCAGCCACCCTCCACCATCCACATGCCAGCTCCTGAGTCCTCTACCTGCCCAGGGCTGCCCACCTCCTCCTGTTGTGGGGACCTGGGACAGGAAGGCCAGGGAGGCAGGACACACACACCTTTGTCCAGTAGCGTCAGTGACAGGGAGGCCAGGTCATTGAACTGTAAGGGAAGCCAGAGTCAAACCTGTAGAAGGTGGGGTCTGGGGCTGGGGGTGGTCAGGGTAGCATCTCCAGCCAGTTGTGTCAGTACTGGGCCAAGTATGGGCAACCCAATAAGTTAATGAGACCCTTACCCTACTCACAAAAAATAAAGGGTTGAGGATATAGCTCAGTGTGAAGGCCCTGAGTCTAATCCCCAGTACTAGAAAAAAAGGAAAGAATCAAAGAAAGAAACCCCCCCAAAATGGGAACCACCCAAGTACCCAACAAGGAAACAATGGATGTACCCAGTGAGGTCCATCCACACACTGGGATATTACTTGGCCAGGAAAATGAGCAAGTTTCTGACACATGCTACAAGTGTGGATGGACTTTGGGGATCTCATGCTCAGGGAGAGATGCCAGACATGGAAGGACACACAGCATGTGACCAGATAGGAAACATCCAGAACAGGAGATTCTAGACATGGGAAGCGGACTTGTGGGGCTGGGGTCATTGCTCATAGGGACAGATGGGGGTAGCTGAAGCCCAGGACCCTGGACTCTACCCTTCCCCCTCCCTCCACCCTGATACATGGCTCCCACCTCGCCCATGACGGCGATGGGCGTCTCCCCCGTGGCAGCGGCCACACGGTGCTCCACCAGGTAGAACATGTACTCGTCATACAGGAGCCGGATGAGGTGGAAGGAGCCGAAGCTGGCGGCACTGCGCAGGGTCAGGTCGCGGATCACCATGGAGCTGGGAGTGACAGGTACCGACCTCAGCTCAGTAGCTGCTTCTGCCCCCGCCAGGGACACATGAGCGGGGACAGGAAGGAGACGGGCTGCTGGCTCACAAGCCGAATCCGGGCCCCTTGTGCAAGGAGGCTGTGCACGGCCAGCCCCAGGCCTACTGCGCCCCTCCCCACCACTGGCTGGGTCAGTGAGCAGACGTCCCCTCCGTGCTGCCTGCCCATCAGCCATCTGCCCATCAGCACTGGAGCGAGAGTACCGCGGGGACAGAGCAGCACCCTGGCCCTCGGGGAGCGCGGAGACCGGCCACAAGGGGAGCAGATGTGGAGGTGGCGGGTGATGGTCAGGATGGTGCAGGACTGGGACAGCAGAGGACGTGGCACTCAGACCCATCTGGGAGGCCGTGGCTGGCCGGGGAAGGGTGGTCCATGTCGGGGGTCGGGGCATGAGCAAAGGCCCCGAGGCTCCGAGGCAAGGGTGGGCACGAGGGGGGCTGGGCAGCGAGAGGCGCCCGTGGAGGGTCGCTGTTGTTTTGTGCATCTCAGGGCCTGGAGGCCAGCACTCGTCCCACTGCAGACCACTGCCCGCCCAGCAGGAAGGTTTTGCTGGGAGCCACGTGAAAATTTTTTCTTCTGGTAGACAGCAGTCAGTCTCTATTGGTGGCTGCTCAGTGCTGCTGCCAGTGTGGGACTGCATGGGTGTGCCCCAAGTGCCAATAACACTTTATTTTCATGAACAGGTGGACAATAACTTGGCCTGCCAGCCAAGCTTGACCACGCAGGGCACAGAACGGCTTCTTACTTGGCATTTTCCTGGGGCACAGGAGCTGCCTTTCTCTCTGTGTCTCTGGTACTAGAGATGGCCCCAGGTCTTCACACTGAGCTGCACCCCCAGTCCTTTTAGCTTTTATTTTTCAGTGTGAGACAGGGCTTCACTACGTCACAAGTTGCCCGGACTGGGCACACACTTGAAGTCCACCTGCCTCAGCCTCCCAGAGGGCTGCGATGGCAGCCAGGTACCACCTGGCCCGGCACCCTCCCTGCCCGTCCCTTGTTGCCACGTCAGTGAAGTCGGCTAGTGAACCACATGTGCCCAGAGCCCCAGAGATGACCTGGTCAGCAGAAGTGTGGGCTGAGCCAGCAGCCCAGTGGCACTGTGCCACTCAGAAGCTGCGTGCCCGCACAGGGCCTGCAGGCAGGCAGCCCGCAGGAGTTCCAGCACTACTGTCCCCATTTGTCTCTGGGATTCCTCCCTGCCCCGAGATCCCACTCACCTATAGAAGGACCACTTCAGCAGGAACTGGCGCGCGGCCTTGGGGAAGCCGGGGCTGCCGGTGTGCTGCCTCAGCACCTGGGTGACCACGCCGTCCAGCCAGCGTGCCCACTGCTCCAGCGAGCTCTGCTGCTGCAGTGTCACCTTGAAGTCCTGCTCCAGCCGCTGGACCACACCCTCCTCGCACTGGCATACCCACGAGGCCTGCTCCTGGGGCAGTGACACGGACGATGCTGATGCCCTGGGAGGACGGCCTGCAGCACCCACTCTAACTCCCAGTTGTGCCAACTCCGGCACCCAACTGCACCCTGGCCCTTTTGATTTTGAGACAGCATCTTACTAAGTTGCTAATTGCCCAATCTGGACTGGAACTTGAAGTATACTGCCTTAGCCTCCTGCCCAGCTGGGGTGGTAGCTCCAGCTGGCGTTCATTGTTAATGGGTGAGTACAGGGTCAGGTGATAGGTAAAGGCAGAACCCCAGGATGGCTCAGGGACAGTGCCAGGAACACGGCAGCCAGGACGTGGAAGAGGGGCTGACCCCAGGAGGCAGGGGGTACCCGCAAGGAAGCGCATGGGCCCTGGGGATGCGAGCTGGCAGTCGTGGTGTGCAGGGATGGGTCACAGCTGGGTGGTAACCTGCACATTGGCGAAGTCCACACGGTTGAGGTCGCTGAGCATCTGCGTGATCTGGGAGGTGTTCTGCAGCACTGCACGAGCTGCCTGTGCCAGGTGGTTCAGGGACGTGTACCTGCGCAGCGTCTGCGCGAAGGCGCTCACCACAGCTACCTGTCGGCCACGGAGGACGCAGGGAGACAGTGAGGCAGGGGACCTCCCACCCAACTTGGCTCCTCAGCCCCTCAGGTTGCTCAGAACACAGTGCCAGGCCTGGGAGCCAGAATTTGCAGCTTCTTCCAGTGCCTGATAGGTTGGCTCCCTTGGGTGGGCAGGCAGGCTGGCTCTGCTCCTGGGAGCTTGTGCTCTCCCTGCCAGGAGCACTCCTCTCCCAACTCCTGACTCTCTCTGACTCTTTCTCTCTATGCCCAGGGCTAGGGATGGAGCAGTGCCTCCCTCATCCAGGCATGGGCTCACCATGACCAACAGACCCCATTTCCTTTCCATTTTTTACTTTGAGACAGGGTCTCACTAAATTGCCCAGCCTGGCCTCAAATTCAAGAGTCTCCTGCCCCATCCTCTTGAGTAGCTGAGTAGACAGGTGTACATGACCACGTCTGCCCTGTGCCCGGCCCCCTACCTCCTTAGGAAATGTCAGGAAGATGCTGAGGACTAATGGTCATCCTCAAGGGCACTTTGTTTCTGGTTTGTCACCAGCACGATAGAAAGATGTGGTGGCCAGGACATTAAGTCCTGGGACTGCAACACAGTCTGTTCTGAACTAGCCTGAGTGCATGACATCAGTAGCTCTGCATCCTCTCCTGCCAGCTTCTCTTCTCTCTGAGGACCCCAGTCCCCCAGTTCCCGTGTCCCCTTCCCATGCAGCATGTAGCCGAGGGTCCCTGCGGCTCTTACCTTGGTCTGAACGACTTGCTGTGGGAAGTCACTCATGGCGCGGGTCAGCCAGCCCTCCAGGCTTTTGGCAAAGTTGCGGATCGCTTGGGTTAGGGTACCTGGAGACATATGCCAAAGGGTGCTTGGTGAGGAGGTGGCAGGTGCCTGGAGACCTGCTCTGCCCCAGCCCCCAGGGACAGGCACACGGAGCACAGAGGGAGGGAAGCCAGGGTCAGGCTGGAATGTTCCCTCTGTCAGTGTACATCTGTCTACAACAGGGGACATGAGTGCCTATCACATTGGGAAGCTCCTGTCCTGGAGAGGGTTGAGGCTGGGCATGCTGCTCAGCCCTTGCAGGGCCAGGGACACCCCACCCAGAAAGCAACTTGGCCTGGTGTGCTTACAGGGGAAATCCTGATACACTCACAAGCACACACACATGCACGTGAATAGATCGCTTCCAATTTTATTTTGATATAATAGGACTTAACCCCAGAAATCAAGAAACTACACTCCAAGTCAGATTCAGAGCACTAAGTAGCTACGCAGATCAGTCCCCATCAGCCGAGGTCACGGATTTGGGCTCTACCATTTTATGGTGAAAAGCAGCAAATTAGTCTTGTTGCTTGGTTTTGTTGGTTTGTTTTGTTTTGTCTTTGTACTCAGCTGCATCCTCAACCCTTTAAGTTTTGAGGGTTCTTTTGTTTTATTTTGAGGCAGAGTATTGGTTTGGATCTGGAGTATCTGTGGCTACTGTGTACTACTGGGAGGTGGTGCCCGGCTGGAAGGGGCGGGTCCTTGGGGCCTGGCCTGGAGGGGTGTATGCTGATCTGCCCTTCCTCCCTGACTTGGCTCTGTTCTGCCACGCTCCAAGGAGCTGTCTCTGGGTCTGGTGCTGGCCCTGTTCCACCATTTCCGGCCGCCCACTTGTGAATGGACTGTAATCTACTGAAACTGAAGTAAAATAAATCTTTCCTCCATACAGTTGTAGATATTGAGTATTCTGTCCCAGAAATGAAAAAGTAACTATGACAAAGGGTCTCTGTATGTTGCTAAATTATCCAATCTGGGCCTGAACTTGCCATCATCCTGCCTGAGCCTCCCAGAGTGTGGAAGTAACAGGTGTATGCTACCCAGCAACAGCAGAGGAGCACAGAAAGAGGGTTGCCCATGTATTTAAAGGTCACCATTGAGGTGTGTGTGTAGGGGGGGGGGTGTCCAGAGAGGCCCCCGTGTGGCTTCCTAGCGTCCCTGGTGAGCTCTGAGCCTGGCCCTGACAGGAGCAGAGCATGCAAGGGCCACAGAGGTTGGCTGTCACCTTGCATCAGAAACCGAGGCAACACCAGGTGTGGTGGTATAGACGTGCTATTGCAGCACTCTGGGAGGCTGAGGCAGGAAGATGTCAAGAGCAAGCCCAGGCTGGGCAACTGAGTGACTTAGCAAGATCCTGTCTCAAAATCAAAAATAAAAGCGGGCTGAGATGTAGTTCAGTGTGAAGGCGCTGGGCTCAGCCCCTAGCACAGCAGAGAAGAAAACAAAAGCACATCTGCAGAAGCAGGAAACCCCGCTGGGTGACGAGGGAGCAGCTGCCCTTGCTTTTGGGAGTGCAGCTAGAGGCAGGCCAGGCTTGGGGGCTGCGTTGTGCGTGCGTGTGTGCGCGTGGGGGGGCGGACTGAGGGCGCGGGCAGGGTGCAGTCTCACTGGGGACGGGACGCAGCACGTCAGGGATGAGGACCTCCACCAGTGCCTGGTACAGGATGTGGTCGCAGCTCCGCATCCACCGCAGGACGGGGTCACACTTGCACAGGGTGACGAGCTGGTCCTTGGAGAGGGTGGTACCCTCGGGCCCCTCATCACTGTGGACACAGTGCAGGGGATCCTCTGAGGCTCAAAGGTAGGGACAATAATGGCCCTCAAGTGGCCCCAGGAGACACATAATGGACAGAGTGCATGGTTTTGGGGGGGCGGGATATTGCTGCTGGGTGTTCAGTGTCTCTGACCCCAGGACTCACCTGTCCCTTCTGCCTGTGGCCAGGGGCTAAGTGTCCCTCAGCTGTGGGCCAGAGCTCCTCCCACATGGGGTCCCCTCATAGCCCCCTACAAGACCTCCATTAAAGGTCTGTCTGCAAAGGTACAGATGGTCAGATACATTCTGCCAGCACTATGATGTCTACGGAGCACCTGTGGAGGCCTGAGGCTGTATCAGAGGCCACACAGGCCTCGGGCCTCGGGCCTCAGGAGGTGGCCCTTACCTGGCAGGAAAGGAGGCGGGGCTGTCGCTGGAGGTGGCCTTAGAGTTCCAGAAGGACAGCCACAGCTTCTCGATATAGTGGAACTGGAGGTTCATGACAACATCCAGGGTGGCCTGGGGCAGGGACAGGTCACACAGGGGCGTCTCTCACAGGTCCCTAGGGCCACAGCAAGGGCTTCCGAAGTCCCAGAGTGATGTGAGAGAGGGGAGGAGCACTGGACAAAGTGGACGGAGAGGCCCCAACTCTGGAGAGGATGGCTGCGGGGATGCAGCTCTGGGTGCTTCTGTACCCTGTGGGATGCCTCGGAACACCTCAGCACCATCCAGGGCATCCGGTGATGCTTCAGTGCCACCTAGGTGGCCTGGCAACTCCTCATGGCCACCCGGAATGCCTGCTGACATCTACGCCCCACCCAGGACACCCAGTGATATCTAAGCTCCACCCAGGACACCTGGTGATGCCTAGGTACCCAGCAGCACCGGAGCTGAGTGTTTCAGATCTGCCTCCGGGGTCTGGAGACCGCCTGGCCGCTGTGGGGCATGTGTAGTCACCTCACAGTGCCGTCGGTATGCCAGCTGCAGGGTTTCAATGTCGCGTAATGTGACTCCGTCCTGCAGCAGCTCACTGCCAAGCTCGGGTGCTGGGAACTCTGGGAACGCATGGGACACGTCTGGTGGGGGAAGACACAGGGATGCCAGGCTCAGGCTTTGAGAACATGGGATGTGCAGGGGACACTTGCTCCCAAAACCCAGGCCCCAGGCTGCATTGTGTACAGCAGTGGGCTTCTTCCTATAGGTTTCAGTGTTTCTTGGATCAAGTTGAGGACACTACCATCATGTCTCAGGGATGCAGTATCAGCTGAGAAAGCAGCCAGAGCCCAAGCCTGTCACCCAGCAAGGGCTTAGCCTATGGGGTGGTGGAGCCAGCATGCACCCAGGGGGACCTTGGGTACACAAGTCTGGCACCAGCACAGCCTCTTCAGGAGCTCAACTCCCACGGGTTGTACTCAGCCCAGCGTGGCAGGACAGGCCCATCATCCCAGCACTCTGGGAGGCTGAGGCAGGAGGACTGCAAGTTTGAGCCTAGCCTGGACAACGTAGTGACTTAGACTTAGACTTTGTCTGAAAATCACAACTAAGCAAAGAGCTAGAGATGTAGCTGAGTGCAAAGGCCCTGGGCCCTATTCCCAGTGCCACAAAAACAAACAAACAAACAAACAAACAAACAACAACAAAAAAAAACAGAAACAACAACAAAAATCCCACAGGGCAATTGTGGCAGCCACTGAAGGGCCACCTGGGTGATGATGGCTTCTGGCGGGGCTGATGGCAGATGCCCAGGCTGGACTCCAGAAAGAGGTCACTGGCAGCACCCTGAATGCCCAAGAGAATGGGACCAGACCCACGAGAAGCCAAATCCTGCCCCCACCGAGGTCACACATTTTTAAAAAAGACACCTTTCCTTCCCGCAGTCTCTCCATCACATACTCATTTTGTTTACTCTTCCTGTGGGACCGCTGGTTAGACCCAGGGCCTTTGCACTGAGCTACACCCCCACGCCTTTTTTGTTTGTTTGTTTTTATTTTTAAGATTTTGAGACAGGGTCTCATTAGGTCACTAAGTTGCCCAGGTTGAGCTTGAACTTGCAGTTCTCCTGCCTCAGCCTCCCAGAGTGCTGGGATCACAGGTGCACACTACCCACCCAGCTGTGTACCTATTTTGCTGATGGTTACTTTATAAATTTGGAGACACATGCTGATTATCCCACCCATTTCTAGAACTTTTTGTCCAACTAAAGAGGCATCTGCCAAGAGGCCTGGCTCAGTGTGCCCCAGAATGCTGCTAGCGGAGAACCGTGGGGCGGGGTTCCCATAGCCTGCTGGGAGGAGGATGCTGCAGTGGCCCCAGGGCCTCTGCTCACCTATGTACTGCTGGTGGTGCTGGCTCTGGGCTGCCATTGCCTGCTCGGGCGCGCTGTGTAGGCTGCCACACTGAGAGCTGCTATCCCCAACACTGCTCATCTTCTGGGCCGGTCGGTACCTGGCAGGGGCCACACGCCATCATGAGGACCAGCAGCATGGCCTGGAACGTACTGGGGTGGTGGTGTGCAAACAAGTGCACAAGTGTGTGTATGTGTACATGTATGTGTGTATGTATACATATAATAATTTTTAAAAGTGTGGCAAATCACATGGCACAAAATGTACCGCTTTAATTGCACCTAAGGGTACAATCTGGGGTCATGGCACAGTCAAGTAGTCTTATTTACTAGGCCCTGAGGGTGGAACCCAAGGCCTTGAACAAGCTCCCCACGTGAGCAGCACACCTAGCCCGAGGGTGCTGAGAAGGCTGGCAGGAGATGAGGCCGCCCAGGCCAGGAGGCCCTGCCTCCTCGAAGGCCCCGCCCCTCAGAGGCCCTGCCCCCAGCTCTCCTGGGGGGGGGGGCCCTCTCCCCACTCACCTGGGCTTCTGGTGCAGGGGCTGCTGCCGCATGGCCATGTACTGCGCATCCTCCTGCAGCCGGTGCAGCGGAGAGTCAGGCTTCAGGCGGATGCCGTAGTAGTGGTACTTGGAGTTGCCCCTGGAACACACAGCCAGCGCTTGGCCCACGCCCAGTCTCCCTCTGCCGTGGCCACTCTGATGTGCTCCCTCCTGATCTATGTGAGTCATATCCCCGAGACGCTCTACAGTGCTGGGGATGGAACCCAGGGCCTCTGCACCCTGCCATGTCCCCAGACCTTTTAATTTTAGACTTATTTTTTTGGTCCTACAATGTTGAGGAACAAAGTTGTGGGTGAAGGAAACAAGGTGTGGGACAGGTAGCATGGTTCTTTATTTAGAGGAGGTCTGGAGTGGGCTGTCCCTTTATTTTTGGCTTTGAAACAGGGTTTTGCTCAATTGCCTGGGCTAGGCTCAAATGTGCCCTAGCCTCCCAGAGTGCCAGGATGGATGACAGCCTGTAGCCCTGGCTGTTATGGGAAACCTGTTTTTTTGTTTTGTTTTTGAAGAACAGAGTCTCGTTCTATAGTCCAGACTGGTTCTGAACTCACTGTGGCGTCCAGGCTGGCTGTGAACTCAGAGCAATCCTCCTGCCTCACTCAGCCTCCCAAGTGCTGGGATTACAGGAATGTGCCACCACGCCTAGCTGACATTATGGGAAATCAAACGGAAAGGAAGCACAGTGATCCCCACGCCCCTGAGCTGGCTCCGGGGGCTATGCACAGGGACAGGGTCGAGGAGGCCTACCTAGTCCCAAGGCGCCGCGTGCGCAGCCCCATGAACACAGAACGGATGAGCTTCCCGAAAGAGGCAGCATTGACCGGGTCCAGCTTGTGCTCCTGGCAGTGGAGCAGGTAGTGGCTGTAGAGGGAGCTGCGTGGGAGGCTCACACCCTCGGCCGTCTCGTAGTTATCCAGGAGCCAATGGAGCTGGGGGGCAGGGGGTGTATCAGAGTCTATTCCTGTACCCAAACAAGGGGCACATCTAATTGAAAACCAGTCACATTTGCCCCTTAAAGAAGAGACACACAATCACATCAATAAGGAAAGCACACCTGGCAGCATGCAGAGTCTGTTTATGACCACACCTAGCCGGGGCCAAGGAAGGGCTGGCCCTACCTGAAGGGGCTTACATCAGCCTGAGCTGGCTTTGCCGCAGGCCAGACCAGGACAAGGACACAGGCCTGGTCACCTCTCCTAGTGAGCACCACACTGTATGCCCTAGCCACACAAACGGGCAAGGAAAGGAAGGAAAGCTATCCTGGACAGAAGGAATTAGACTGCTGTATCCGCAGACAGTGAATAGACTCAGGATGAAAGAGGACATCGGCAAGGCTGCAAGATACAAGGTCAGAAACCAAAACTCATCTCTGTGTCAATCTCTGCTCTCTGTCTCTTCTTCGGCAGTACCAGATCTGGAACCCGGGACCTTCACAGGGAGCTACAGCACCAGGTGTTTGTGTGTGTGTGTGTGTGTGTGTGTGTGTGTGTTTTGGAGGCAGGATCTTGATTAGTCAGTATGTTGCCCAGGCTGGGCTCAAAGCTGTAATCCTCCTGCCTCAGCTTCCCAGAGTGCTGGGATGACAGATGTGCACCACTACATCCAGTTGAAAAATCAATTGTATTTTCACATCCTAGCAACAAGCAGTTGGAAGCTGAAAGTAAAAAATAAAAATAAAAGTCAATACCAATTAAAGGTATTCCAAAATCATGAAATACATATAAATCTAACAAGATATGTACAGGATCTCCATGTTAAAAATGACAAAACTGGGTCTGGAGGAATAGGTCAGCAGTTAGGCTTGCCTAGCAAGCTCAAGGCTCTGAGTTGGATTCCCCAGCACCACATAAGCTGGGCATGGTGGTGCACATCTGTAACCCCAGCACTCGGGGAGGCTGAGGAAGGAAAACTGTCATGATTTCAAGGCCAGCCTAAGCTGCATAGTGAGTTCAGGACCAGCCGTCTCAAAAAAAAAAAAAAAAAAAAAAAATGCTGATCCATGAAATCAGAGAGGATTGAAATGAATGAAGAAAACAAACCATGTTCATGGATGGGAAGATGTAAAACAGTGAAAACTCTGCTTCTCCCCAAAACAACTGAGTGCAACTTAACCCAGGTTCCCAAGGTGCTATATGCAGGTGTGGATAAACTGACCAAAAACTCACGTGAAAACTAATTTGTATAAAGGGCCAACCTAATTCTGAATAAGAATAAATTGGATAGAACCACTTCACTTGATTTTTTTTGAGGGTCTCACTCTGTAGTCCAGGCTAGTCCTGAATTTACTATGTAGGCCAGACTGGCTCAAACACAGAAATCCTCCTGCCTCAGCTTCCTGGGTGCTGGGATGACAGGAGTATACCACTGACCTGGTTAATTTTTGTGTAGTGCTAGGGGATCAACCCCAGGGCCTTGCACATGCCAGGCAAGCACTTTCACTGTGTATTTACTCCCTAGCCCCTCGCTTCACTTCATTTTAAGACTTGTAATAAAGCTATAGTGATCATGACAGTATACTTCCGGCAAAAGAACAGACATGTGGATCAAAGGGACAGCACGAGGCATCTGGAAATAGAAACACACACACAATATGAAAGCAGCTAGCGGGTGAGGACCACACACTTGATATTTTTGTTTGTTTGTTTTAGCTTTTCTCTTTTTCCAAATGAGGCTAGAGCAACTGACTGTTCCATATGCAAAAATAAGTAAGTAAATAGACATTGAGTTATACTTTAGACTTTTTGCAAAAGGCATCTAAATATTAAAGGTAAAACTACAAAGTTTTTCAAAGAGAGTAGGAGAAAACCCTCATGAGTCACAGGTAGACAGAGACTTTACAAACGTCACCAAAAGCAGGAGCTCACAAACCAAAATTGTTAAATTGGACTCAAGCAAAAATAAAAAATATTCTTTTGCTACACTGATGCTCCTTAAAAAATGTGAATTACACCGAGTACTGGGAGACAGTACTTGCAAATCATGAATCTGATCGGGGACTTGTTTCTAGGATATGCAAAGAATTCTCGAAACTCAGCAGTAAAAAAACCAACTCAGTTGAAAATATCAAATATTCCAGGCCTGGTGGTGTAGGCCTGTCATCCAAGCACTGTGGGAGGCTGAGGCAGGAGAATCTCAAGTCTGAGCCCAGCCTGAGCAACTTAGTAACTTGATGAGACACTGTCTCAAAGAAACAATAGAATACAGGTTGTGGATGTAGCTCAGTGTGAAGGCTCCAGGCTTGAACACCAGTACCACCACCACTAACCCCTGCTAAAAAAAGCAAATGACTCGAAACAGTTACCCACGAAAGGCAATGAGCAGCAGGCAGCTGCTGTCCACCATGAACTGGGGAAGTGCAGATTGTAGGTGCCACGACACTGGACAGAAGGGACAACATGGAGCCAGTGTTGCGTGGAGGGCTTTGCACAGTGTGGGGCAAACTCTGGGAAATGGTGGGGTGGAGGGCATGATCGGAATGCAACAGCCATACCCAGGAACATGGTTTGGCGGTTTCTATGATGTGAGACATGCTTACCATGAGGCCAGTGACTCCACTTCGGGGCCTCGGCCCCAAAGAGGAAGCACGTGTGCCTCCCAGAGCCTGTGCCTCAGTGCTCTGGGCTGCCAGCCTTGCTGTGGCCCCAGCTGGACCCTGTCCAGTGGCCCTGCCTAGGAGACAGGCACATAAACTGTGTGTAAGAGCAGGCTGCGTGGTGAGAGAAAGGACCAGCTGCAGACGCAAACCATACCTCGACTGACTCTGAGAAGGAGCTATCCCTGAATGTCCCCACTGTGAGATTCCAGGTACATGACCAGCCCAGGCCAGCCCATAGTGATGAGACCAGGTTGGCAGCTGGCAGAGACTGGCAGGGACTACAGCAGGGACCTGGCAGCGTCAGTGGTGGGGACCATGGTGTGGTCCTGACTACAGAGAAACAGAGGCAGAGGCCATGGCTGTGTCCCAGGTGTGAGGAGGATGTCATGGGTCCACCTGTGTGCTCAATCCTGAGGGTCCATCCACTGCCCACCAAGGTCAATGATGCTCAGTGCTGACTCAAAAAATGCAGGTGAAATCACAATAAGGTGCCAAGCGGAGGTTCAGCAAGCCATGTGTGGAACAGATTAGGGTCTGTCTGCCCAGGCAGAGCTGGGGTGTGGGGGCGTCCTGACAGCACAGCCTCTGCGGCACTTGGCCCACGGCCTGCAGGAGGGCTGGCTGGTGCCTCCAGGAGCTAGGCCATATAGTAATGACCGTGACGATCATGAAAGCATCACAGGCTGGGGGGGGGCCACTCGTGCCCCCTTCCACAGCGACACATGACCCGCCCTGTTCTGCCCTCACCGACCCACACCTTGCATTCCTGCCTCAGGCCAGCAGGACATGCCCCAGACTGCCTCCCCCTCACTGACCCCATGGCTGTGGCCACTGCAGCTCTAGCTCAAGGTCCCCTCCATACATACCGTGGCTGGTGAGGAGCGGGCAGTGTGGGCCAGCGAGTGCCGCGTGCTATCCATGCTGTGTAGGAGGTAGGCTCCCGTGCCGGACACCACGGGGTTCCCCCCAACGTCCACGGTGATGCCCACCATGCCGTGTGAGGCTACCGCCGGTGGGGATGAGGCTGCCACTGTCACCTGGGCACCCCCTGGGGACTCAAAGTAGGAGGCTGCACTGCTGGGAGCGAACAGCTGGGGCTCGGGGTTGTAGGTATAGGCCGCACGTCTGGCAGAGAGAGACGGGTCACTTCTGGGACCCAGGCCATCTGGGTGCTTCCCTGGCATGTTTACAGTAGAACTGTGGGCAGAAGCTGCATCCCCCAGCCCCACCCCGCCGAGCCTGCAAGGCCTTCACATGTGGCACACTAACTGAAAATCAATCCTGTACAAATGCTAAGTGGCAGCTAGGCTGCGTGTCATCCTAGCCCTCTGGGAAGCTAAGGCAGGAAGATCTCAAGTTCAAGCCCAGCTGGGCAGCGTAGTGATACAGTGAGGCCCTGTCTCAAAATAAAAACTCAAATACGCTGGAGATGTAGCTCAGTGCAAAGGTCCTGGGCTCATTCTCCACTAAGTGGGCGAGCAGGTTCCATGCAGAGGCCCATGCGGAGGTGGGTCAGTTGCATGGCTGGGGTCATTGGACACGAGTGCATCAGAGCAGATCATGCCTGTAGACCTGTCCACATGTGTTGAGTGCACATAAACTGCGTTAGAGCAGGCTGTGTGGTGACAGAAAGGCCCGGCTGCAGACACAGACCACACCTCGCCTGACTCTAAGGCACCCACGTAGCCGAAGGAGCTGTCCCTGAATGTTCATGACCAGCCCAGGCCAGCAAGTCGTGTGTGAAACCAACAAGGCTGAGCACACGGGGCTGATGACACTACCAGCACCACAGCCCTGGTGTGGGTGTCCTGCGGGTGCGCAGATGCTGTGTCCCTAGCCTTTAGTATCTTTTCCCTTTGTTGCACAGAGCGCTGAGCCCAGGGCCTTCACTCTGAGCTGCACCCCAGCCTCCTTTTATTGTTTAGTTGAAACAGGGCCTCACTAGTAGCTAAGCTGTCTAAGCTAGGCTCAAACCTGCAATGCTGCCTGGGTGACAGGCCTGCGCCACCACACTTAGCTCTGTTTTTCTTTTTATTTCTTTCTCTCTCTTTCTCTCCCTCTCTGTCTGTCTCAAAGACAAATGAGTTTACAGTAGGAAGGGCTGTGGTTTCTGAAACCTCCCCAGAGCCAGGAAGCGCGGACGCATCTACCCGGGAGCAGGGAGAGCCGAGGGCGAGGTGGGACACGCACATGGCTCCGCTGGCGTAGATGGTGTCGCCCCCTTCCACATACTGCACCTGCGCAGGGTACACATGCTGCACGGTTGGGACCTGGAATGACACGTGCAGGCACTGCGTCATGGCCACCGCTGGCCGCATCCTGGTCACCACTCCCAGGTCCCTATTTGAGCCACAGTGCCTCCTGCTGCCTTCTGGGAGAGGCTCCCCTGCCCAATCCATGGCCAGCTCTTCCTGAATGACACGGGAAGGGCAGCCACGACCACAAAACCCACCCTGTGGGCCTGAGGACCCACAGAGCCCACTGTGAGGCCAGCACCCCAACACCCTCCATGGATTCAGGCTGGGGTGTGGGGGGCTCATAGCCACCAACCACAGAAGCCAGCGGGGTGAAGGACTCTGGCGTAGGCTGCTCAGTGTTCCCTGGTGGCCTGTGCCCCTTCCCAGCTGAAGTCTGGGCAAGTAGAAGGGGCCTGGGAAGATGGGCCCAGAGTTCCCAGCATGCCCCAGGAGCCAGGTACAGCTGTAGGCCCCCACTGTCCTCAACAGAAGGGTAACCTGACTCTGAGATCAGGAGTTCTAAGGCCCCCTGGCAGGTGTACAGGAGCCTTAGGGTACCCTTCCTGAGGATAACCACCCTGTCTACACTTGCCCAACACCTGGTCTCTGGAACAGCTATAGGGCCAGCAGGCACTGGACAGTGTCCCCAGGGAAGAGGCAGGGACCACCCGGGAAAGCCAGGTCCCCACAGCTGCTTGGCTGGGAAGTTCTGCAACTGCCACCTGGTTTCCTTTTCTTTATTAACAGTTCCAGGGATAAAGTCCAGGGCTTTCACACTGGCTTACACACCAGCCTCGGTTTTTGTTTATTTGTTTGTGTTTTGAGACAGAGTCTCTCTGTGTAGTCCAAACTGGTCCTGAACAATGTAGCCCAGGCTGGCCTTGGACTCAAGGCAATCCTCCTGCCTCAGCCTCCCAAGTGCTGGGATTACAGGCATGTGCCACTACACCCAGCTTTATGTGGTGTTGGGGAATCAAATTCAGGGCCTTGAGCTTGCTGGGCAAGCGCTTTAACCTCTGCATTATTCCTCTAGCCCACATACCAGCTCACTTCTTATTTTTGATTTTTCTTTTGGTCTCGCTAAGTTGCTCTGGATGGGTTCAAACTTGCAATCCTACTGCCCTCCTCCCCGAGTGCTGGGATGACAGGCCTGTACCCCCAGGCTGCACGCTGGTCTTTGTGTTGATGGCACACTATCGATGGCATCCTTGGGAAGGATCTTGACAGAGATAAGCCCTAGGGCAGAATGCTGGCCTGGGCCTGGGTCCACGCTAAGCCTTCCTGGAGCCCCAGTTTTTGTCTTCAGACCTTGCGAACCTTTCCCAGCTCTCATGACACAAGCAGCGGACACCTGGAAACCTGTTACTATCTGCACTGGAGTCCCCCTTCCCTCCAAGGAGAGTGGACAGACTTCGGTCCAAGGGCCCAGTCTGGCCCTTTGTGCATTTTTATAAATAAAGTTTTATTGGCAGGCACCCAAGCCTGGCTGCCTTTGAGCTGTAATGACAGAGGCAAATGGCTACACCAGAGGCGGTATGACCCACAAAACCAAAAGAGGCACCTCTGGCCTTTTCTGGATAAGGCTACTGTCCTGACTGCCCTGAACTGGGGTTGCAGCATGTGATTCAGGAGAGCCATCTCCCGCTCCACATGGTCTGACAGGTAGCACCTGCCTCCCCCAGGGCCTGCGCTTCCCACTGCATGTTCCCATGGGTCCTGCTCTTGTGAAGCATTAGGAGACCATCTTCTCGGCTCCCGGCTGAGTCACTGCAGCAGAAGGGGTGATGGAGCTCCCAAGGGAACTTCCTGGGTAACTGAAGATACAAAACAAACTGAAATGCCAGAGCCAGGCATGGCGGCACCCTCCGTCATCCCAGCACTCGGGGAGGCCGAGGCAGGACAGAAGCAAATGCAAGCCCGGTCTGAGCAAGTTAGCAAGACCCGTCTCCAAACCAAAAGTAAGAGACAGAGCTGGGGGTGGAGCTCGGTGTGAAGGCCCTGGGTTTGTTCCCCAGTACTAAGGTTTAAAAAAGAAAGGAAAGACAAGGTGAGGAAAAAGCGGCCCCCAGCCAGGAGTGGCCCCAGGGTGAGCGCAGCCTGGGTGGGGCAGGGCTCTTACCTGTGGTGGCGCCTGAGGCATGCGGGGCAGGGACAGGGGCTGCATGACGGCCCCCTTGGGCGCGGAGCCCGCCGCCTGGACCAGCACCCTCTGGAGGAAGGAGATGACACTGAGTCCCCACAAGGGGCACTGCACCTCACCCGGGCAGTGACACACATGGTCCTAAGCTTCGCACAGATGTGTGCGCATGCACACAAAGGACACGCATGCTGAGCGGGGCTGGCTGTGACAGTGGGCACATGTGAACACACGCACCTCGTACTCCTAGGCAGGCATGAGCACACACTCCCTGTGCACACGCGGCCACACATACCTCTGCTGAGCCCGCAGCCCGAGGGTGGTGAACCGCTGGCCCCTGCGGCTGACTTGTACAGCTGCCCCTGCCACTGCCCTGGTGAGGGGGTTGAAGCATTATGGGACCCTGCAGGCCACCCTGGAGATGTCCTCTTTCACATAAAGGGAAACGAGGCCCAGAGCAGCTGAGCTGTGCCTGTCAACTCCAGGGCTCAGTCCCAAGGCAGTGCCAACCTCTCCCCCACATGCCTGTGCTGTTTGATGCCCAGGGGATGGGCTGTTCTGCCCACTTTGAGGACTGAGGGATCATGAGGAGCTGTGCATATGTGAAGTGTGGCATATGACTGGGGATGTCACTACGGCACGGGAAGTAACTGCCTCTCCATCCGCCTCAGAGTTTGGTCTCAATTACACTGCTAATCTTGGTCATTTCTCTTGACTCACTCCTGTTAGACTCATACATTGTTGGTGGTCTGGGGCCACAGTGCACCTCTGCATACTACCCAGTCTGTTCCACATCTGTTCCATGCCTGGCCAATGAACTCCTGGGGGTTTGGGCTTTTCTTTTCTGGTTTTGTTTTTTGCTTTTTGTTTCTGGAGATCAAGCCCAGAGCCTTCACACTGTGCCCAGCCCATATTTGATTACTGATTCTGAGACAGGATCTTGCTCAGTCACTCAAGCTGGGCTCAAATTTGCGATCATTCTACCTGTCTGTCTCAGCCTTCTATATTGCTGGGGTCTCAGGTGTGCGCCACCAGGCCTTGCACAGGGTATTTTTATGGCCTGTGTTATAGTTTGGATCTGGAATGTTCCCAGAAGCCTCAAGCACTTGGATGTGTGGATCGTCTATGGATTTCTCATGCTGTTAGAGGTGGGGCCTGGTCGGGATGGGTGAACCCTGAAGGCGTGGCAGGACATGCTCCTGCCCTGACTTCTTCCTAACAGTTTCCCTTCCTCTGGTAATGCCGTGAGCAGAGGTTCTCTCCCAGACCCTCTGCCATGTTGCCACGGCTGGCAGACCACAAACAGAGACCTCCTGAAACCGTGAGCTAAAATACACATTTCGTCCCTTAAGTTGTGGATGTTGGGTACTGTGTCCTAGCAACAAGAAAGTGACCATGGCATCCTGTCTGAGCCATGGGAGACACCCTGAAGCAGATACCTGCAATGAAGACACCTTCTCTGTCAATTTTAAAGAAAGTAGGGCTGGAGGAATGGCACAGTGGTTAAAGCACTTGCCTTGCAAGTGCAAGGCCCTGAGTTTGGTTCCCCAGCTCCACATAAAGCCAGGCATGGTGGAGCACGTCTGTGATCCCAGCACTCGGGAGGCTGAGGCAGGAGGATTGCCGTGAGTCCAAGGCCAGCCTGGGCGACACAGTGAGTTCAGGACCAGCCTGGGCTACAGAGCAAGACCCTGTCTCAAAAATAAATAAATAGATAAATAAATAAATAAATACTGTATTCACCCTCTAAGGCTGGATTCCATTTAAAACCAGATGTTAAGAATTTTAACCTAGTGGGTCTGGTGGTGCAACCTCATAGTCTTTTCATGTAAAAGGTCATTTCCAAGGTACGTGAAGGCTCCCATTGGGAGAGGGGACAAAGTTGGGGTGGCGACTGCTTTCCAGTCCCCGGTTTCTGTTAGCATTTCTTGGGTGGCATGTCCTAACAGCAACAAGCCGGATGTTGTGTGGGATGTGACTGAAATGCCCACTCCTCTCTGCAGTGGGAAGGGTCCTCAGGGCCTCAGGGTGCAGAGGTACGGTTACCTGTGGGGAGGCGGGCACGGGCTGGGTGGCTGCAGTGGCAGGATGCAGAGCCACGGACGTGGGCGGGTCTGGTCGTCCCTCAGAGCTCTGCATGCTCAGGTCTGGAGAGGTAGAAGAGGTGGCATAAGTCCCTGAGCACAGAGGGCTTCCCACCACCCCAGAGCTAAGGGTGGTAGTTAGGGGAGGGAGAAGAGGCAGGGACAGGGAGCAAGAGCCTTCCCAATGCCAAACCCAAACAGAACCGGCACATGGCTGTGGGTGCTCCTCCCACCCCGCCCACACCTGCGCCTCCTCTGCCCCCTCTGACCAGGCGGGTGGCCTGGAAGAGCCCAAACATGTCACCAGCAACCTGAAAGCTCCTGGGAGGATGCCTGACATTTAGGGGTTCCTGTGACAGGGCCTAAGGCCAGGCTGTCCAGGTGGCTCTACAGCCATTTGGGCTTTGAAGGATTTGGCAGGCCTCTACCCACGTGGTGCCAGGAGCTCCTCCTCTGCAAGTCAAGGATAAGCAGGATTATCCTCAGACAGGAGTTGCCCTCCGGATAGCATGTGGCTCTAGGGCCTAACAGGTGATCTACAGAGGGACCACTGTGTCTCTGGCTGTACTGTGTCCCTCTGCCCCGCAGCACCCGTGGCGGGGCCTGAGAGCCCCTTGGAGACCGCCTCTCCTCTCAGGTGTGTGCACTTCCGAGCAGGGAGTTTAGTTTTCTGGTTTTCTATTTTTTATTTTTTTCAGACAGGGTCTCACTCTGTAGCCCAGGCTGGCCTTGGACTCATGTCAAAGCTCCTGCCTCAGCCTCCCCCATGCTGGAGTTACAGGTGTGAGCCACCATGCCCGGCTTTATGTGGTGCTGGGGAATTGAACTCGGGTATTTAGCACTCGATGTAGCGCTTGCTAGGCAACTGCTTTAACCACTGAGCCATTCCTCCAGCCCCAGTTTTTATTTTTTAGGTAGTACTGGAGGATTGAACCCAGGGCCTTCCCACTAAGCTCTGTCCCCAGCCCTTTTTATTTAGAGCTAGGGTCTTGCTAAATTGCCCATGTTGTACTCAAATGTGCAACCCACCTGTCTCAGGCTCCCAAGTCCTGGGACTATAAAAGTGTGACACCGGGACAAGTTAACCCCCACCCCCTTTTGATATAGGGTGTCACTGTGTAGTTCAGGCTGGCCTTGAACTCACTAAGTTGCCAGGCTGGCCTCAAATTTACAGCATTCCCCTGCCTCAGCCCCAGGAATGTTGGGGTTACAAGCCTGTGTCCCCAGGCCAGCTACACCTTTTTTAAAACGCGAAGCAAAACTGACAGCAGGAAAAGCATTTCCCAGGCAATGCATTACAGGGTGCAAGTTTGAATCTCGGTGCTGGTGTAACCGGGCTTGGTCACTGGGCGGGGGAGGGCGATCTGACCCCGACCGCATTTCCCCGTCTGACTGCTAGATGGCGCACGAGCCACGCGGCTCCCTCCGTTCCTGCGCCGGTGCCCGCGGTGCTCCTGGCGGCACCTTCTCTCCTGGTCACCCCAGGTGCAGACCCCAGGCGCGGGGACCAGGCTCGGCAAGGCTCTGTTTGGAATCGTGGCTTTCTTACTTTTTCTTTCTTTGGTACTGAGGATTGAAAGAGGGACTTCTCACTGAGCTACATCCTCAGCCCTTTGTTAAAAGATAAATAATTGGCGGACCTAGAGGCACAGGCCTGTCATCCTGCGCTCTGGGAGGCTGCCCGGGAGGACTGCAAGTTCAAGCCCAGTGCGGGCTGCTTAACAAGCTGGGGCCCTGCCGCAAAAGGGTGAGATGTAGCTCAGTGTGAAGACCCTGAGTTACATCCTCAGTTACAGAAAAAAGGAAGAAAGGGAAAGAGAGAGCCAGTGACAGAGACGGGCAGGCACAGGCTGCCCAATGCGGAAGGTCCGGCCACGCTGGGTCCCTGCGCTCAACTCACCCTGCAGCGTGTGAACTTTCAACACGAAAAGTCACCACTGGACAAACCCTGCACACACCGCCACAGCCCACAGGGACACACAGGCACAGCGGGGTCGCTGCTCAGTCCCCTGGATGGGCCACCGCCCTGTGGCTGCCTCCACCATCAGGCCAGGATCAAGTTCCCAGGGCTGTGCCCCAAAGCCGCGCCACAGGGCGGGTCCAGAGACAAGCTGCGAACTGGTGAGGGCGGAGAGCAGAGTTCTGGGCTGGGGATGGCCTCCAGGCACACTGGCGGGTAAGGATGTCAGCCGCAGGTCCCCCGGCTGAGGCTGGTCTGTGAACTGGGGCTCTGGCCTGCGCACAGGGCAAGTTGTAAAGTCCGGGGCCTCGGCATTGCATGTGGTCTTAGCACCGGAGCTAGCGAAGCGGCCCCCAAGGAGAGGGCAGGGCTGCACAGGCCCACCCCACGGGTGGCAGCCCACGCCACTTGACCCTCAGCCTGCTGGGGACCCGGCTGACTGTCAGACCTCCCATGCTGGTGGTTCCGTTCTGCTGCTCTGCTGTCTCCCTTCCCTTCTGTGAGGTGAGGCCTTGGGCATTGAGCCACTCAGCTGTGTCCCTAGCACCTCCTTCTTATAAATTTTTTTTTTTTTTTTGGAGACAAACCTAAGAAACTAAGTTGCTAAGTTGTCCAGGCTAGCTTGAACTTGAGATCCTCCTGCCTCAGCGTCCTAGAGTGCGGGGATGACCTGTGCTGCCACCACGGGCTTCTTGTCCTCCTTCCATGGCAGGGACTGGGCTGGCCTCCTCTGCCTGCCTTTGCCCAAGTCGCCTGAGACTGCACTCCAGAGCCTGGAGTGGCAGGCACTGGAGTCACCTGCTTCAAGGGGCTTGGGGCGGGGCAGCTGGCTGGGGAAACACCCATCTGCTGCTCCCAAGCTAAGCCACTGAGTCCTGGGGGCAGAGGCAGAATTGGGGATTACCCCCCACCCTGGCATGCAAGGGCCTTGGTTGCTTCTTGCATTTGGTCTTGAGCTAGTGTCACAGTGTGCGACCTTTCAGAGCCACAGGTGACAAAGCTCCCTGTGGGCCTAGCTTCTGGCTTCCTGAGCTGAGAGGGGCAGAGCAGCTGGCGGTGGGCCGCAGTCAGGGAGCTGCCTGGGCACTGGGGCCTCTGTTTACAGCAAATACTGCATCGCCTGGCAACCAGGAATGTTGATGGGGACATGAGGCGGGCGGCAGCTCCTGGCTGGCTCCCAGCTCCAAGCTGTGACTCACAGCAACCTTCAGCAGCTGCTCCTCCCACACCAGGGGGCGCTGTCACCTGCCGGAGGCATCACCGACCTCACAGGTCCCTGGAAGAGGAAAGGGGCCAAGTGGTTTGTGGTCCCTGGTTCCTCCGGCTGGAAGACTGATGCTGTCCTCGGCATGGCCTCAGGTGGCCCTTGTGCTTGCTTAGTGGCATGCAGGTGGCTCGAGAGGTTCTTGGGCCAAGGACAACACTTATTTCCTGTCCCTGGACAAGAAGGACCCGCCTGGAGCACCCCAGGGAATCTGTGTTGCTTCCCAGGTGATGACAGGGACCAGAAGTCACACCTGTGTCCCCCTCTTAGCACCTTTCAATCCAGGACAGAAGCTGTGGCAGTGTGTGAGTCTGGATCAACTGTCCGTGACTCTGTGTGGCCCTCACCCACTGCAGGCATGAGAAAGACACTCATCCCTACAGGTACCACCTCTGTACCCCCTGCTCCCCGATGCCGGGCCACATTCACCTCCTGCCCCACTCCAGCGCCCCTGCTGAGGGTCCCAGCTCAGGTGTGGGCACCAAGGTGTGCAGGTGGGTGGCTCCTGGGAGGATGCCCTGCAGGGCTGAGCAGTGTCCTGGCCACCACCTGCTCTAGGCCAGGAGCTCCTCAGACAGAGCCCAGCATCTCAGGGCAGAGTGACCCCAAGGGAAACCCAGATATATGAGGACACACAGCCTTGGGGAAAACAGCCCTGCACACCAGAAGGGCTGGGCCTAGCTATCACAATTGTCACAGCTCAGCCCAGCCAGGAGGGCAGCAGGGGAAAAAGGACCCTCAAAGGTCACTGGCCCTGGTGGGACACTCCGCCCTAGGGGACGCCCTTGATTCCCCCCGTGCCTGCACTGACGCGCATCTGAGACGCGTTCCTTGCAGTTGGTTTCCCATGGGCGCAGCTGGCTCTGAGTGACTCTGAATAGTCTCTTCAGAATTACATTCCTGTCCGCGTCTGTGACACCTGGGCTTCTGATCCTGTCCCGCCGCGAGAGCAAGTCCCCAGCCCAGCAGCAGACATCCCCCCTCATGAAACAGGATGTCCTGCGGGGAGCTGAGGGGCAGGGGTCCCCTCCCTAGCATCAGTAGGCCACTTCAGCTGGGTGTCCTCAGGCTCAGGGACCACTGCCCCGACAGGGGGACATCAGGGTTCCCTGTTGGGAACATGGAACTCGACTGTTGGTGTGCAAACTGACGGGCAGCTGCCCCATCGCCAACTGGGGACATTCTAGCTGCCTCTTCTCTGGGTAGGTTCTAGCTGGTCTTATGCTCCTCACCTGCCCCAGTCACCCCACAAACACAAGGCCTGAAAGACCCTGGAGCTCTCACTTCCTGGGCCACCAGAAACTGTGTTCAGTCTGTGGACCTTGGTTCTCACCCCATGCCAAAGAGAACTTTAAATTATAGCAAAAGCAAAGCTTTTCGCTTTAGAAGTATCTGTGATTTGAGCTGAACATGGTCGCTCAAGTCTGTCACCCCAGTACTCTGGGTGGCCGATGCAGGAGGACCACCAATTCCAGCCCAGCCTGGGCAACTTAACAACTTGGTGAGGCCCTGTCTCAAAATCAAAAAAATGTAAAAAGGCCCTGGATTCAATCATTCTCCAGTGTCACACAAACAGAAAAAAGAATTTCCTAGAATGCTGCTTATGTTACAGGAACTGTGAGCTGATGAATTGATCACAGCTGGTAGTGGCTTTGGGGCTGGGTCATCCTGGTGTTGGGGTCAACCCTGGACGCTGCAGGAAATTGAGCAGGCCACTGCCGCCGACTTACATGAGTCACTAAGTTGCCCAGCCTGGGCTAGCACCTGGGATCATCCTGCCTCAGCCCCCTAGTTTGCTAGGATGACAGGTGTGGGCCCTGGTGCTCAGTTCAGCTGCCATCCTGCTTGGCATCTCCTGCACCTAGGATGGCCCCCTGGCGGTCTCCACACATATCTGAGGAGGGACGTGTCGGGTGCCTTGCTCAGGACTGTGTGCTCCACAGCTCCTTGGCCAATTTAGGCAAAAGGAGGCAGGCGTGCAGGTCCTACTAACAGTTTTCAGGGCCTTCCCAAGCCAGCCCTGCTGCCCCACAGGCCAGCACTTCACTCCGCAATGTAAAAAGCAGGATGAGCCTAGCCCTATTCAAGAATTCCCACGCAAACCTCCGCCCAGGCAGGGAGGCCCTGAGCGCTCGTGGGGCCCAGCTCTCTCGCCTGACTGACGAGAAATTCACCTGCAATGATGTGCAGGTGTTGCCCAAGCTGCAGAACCTGACGCAGGAGCGACTATTCCTGTAGGACGATTTAAGAAAAAAATCAAAAGAATTGGCCAGATGCAGTGTCATATTCCTATAATCCCCAAATCCTGGGAGGCCGAGGCAGGAGGATCTCAAGTTCAAATGCATCTTGGGCAACTTGACAAATTAGTGGATCCCCATAAAAGGGCTAGGGATAAGGCTCTAGAACTAGTACTGAGAAAAAAAAAAAAGGACTGAAATCAAGGCATTATTACTTGAGAAATGCCTGCTTTCAATAGGGATGGGGTGTAAGATTACTTTGTAGTACTTCCTCTGGAAGGTTTTATTTTTTCCAGTACATAATGACCTTCTATAACTACCCTTCTGCAATCGTTGCGCATAAGCCATATATTTTAATTAAGCTTTTGGGGATTTTTTTTTTTTTTGAGACAGGGACTTGCTCTGTAGCCTAGGCTGGTCCTGAACTCACTATGGAGCCCCAGACTCATGGCAATCCTCCTGTCTCAGCCTCCTTACAGGCATGTGCCACCATGCCCGGCTTATGTGGTGCTAGGAAATTGAACTCAGGTACTTAGCACGCAAGCACTTAAACCGCTGAGCCATGCCTTCAACCCCAGGGAATTTTTTTTTTTTTTGTAAGACAGAACTTACTCTTTTTCATTGTGTATGTGTGTGTGTGCTGGGGACAGAGCCCAGGGCCTTCACACTGAGCTACATCCCCAGACTACCTTTATTTTGAGACAAAGGTCAGGGCTGGAGGAACAGCACAGCAGTTAGAGCACTTGCCTATCAAGAGCAAGGCCCTGAGTTCAATTCCACAGCTCCACATAAACCAGATATGGTGGTGTACACCTGTTAGCCCTGGGGAGGCTAAGGCAGAGGGACTGCTGTGAGTTGGAGGCCAGATTGGACTATGTAGTAAGTTCAGAACCAGCCTATTGAATGAGACCCTGTGTGTGTGTGTGTGAGTGTGTGTGTGTGTGTGTGTGTGTGTGTGTGTGAGAGAGAGAGAGAGAGAGAGAGAGAGAGAGAGAGAGTCTCACTAAGTTGCCCAGAGTGGGCTTGAACGTTCATCCTCTGGCCTGGGCCTCCCTGCTGCTGGGATGACAGGCCTGCGTCACTAGGCCCAGGCACGATGCTGCTCCATTATAAGATCAGCCGCCAAAGCAAGCGGGGAAACTTGCTCAGACTTCAGGCAGCCCTAGACCATAGCTAAGTTCCCAGGGTGCGGGTAGTGAACACATTCACACGCTGCAGGGGACCTTGTCCCCTGGTGGGCGTCTGGGCGCTTGCTGCACCTGCTGGGTCTGTCACTGGCTGTGCATTTGCAGCTGGTGCTGCCTAATGTGAGACTAGGGGGAAAAGAAGCCCTCCAGGAACCCGCCTGCTAACAGCTCTCAACTGACAGCCCCAGACAGAGCTGGGGCAGTGCTGGGCAGAGGGAGGACCTGCTCTGGGTGAATTTCAGGGCGTGTTTACCTAAGCAACAAGCCCTGCTAAACAGCTGATCCCTGGGGTAGCCAGTGTGGGCACACGGTCACAATTCAACCTGTGGCCGCAACATACCCACTAGGCCAGTCACCTGTGCACGGGGACAGACACATGGATCTCCTATTAAACATAACACACATGAACTGCTGAGGGTCACCAAGGACTTGAGTGCTGAACAGGAGCCTCTGCACTAGGAATCAGAAGGCCTGGCCTCAGTTTCTCCAATCGGCGTGTGGAAGCCCCTGCATACTGTCCAGGGCTCGGGCTATCACTGGCACACCAAAGAATGCGACACTGGGCTCAGAAGCACCGGGTTCAGCTGGGCCCAGCAGCGCAGGCCCATCTGTCATCCCAGCACTCCAGCTGGCAGAGGCACAAGGATCACAAGTTGGAGCCTCGCCTAGGCCACTCAATGATGCATCAAGACCCTGTCTCAAAGTCAAAATTAAAATTGGATGGGGATGCAGCTCAGTGCAATGGTCCTGGGCTTTGTCCTCAGTACTGGGGGAAAAAAAAGCGAGCTCTAGGGAAATGTAGGCTCATCAGTGACGCAGACACGGGGTGGCTGGGCTACGATTTCATAAACACAGGAGCTAGATCAAAGGAGCAATGCCACTGAGACTGAAGGAAGTCGTCAGTGGAGCAGGGTCTGGGGCTTCATCCCAGGACGAAAGTTTGCTCCACTGTCCCCACGCCCTGTCCCCAAAAGTGCCGCATGTGACGCCAGCAGACGCTGGGCTACCTGTCCAGGCAGAGCATGCGCCACATGACTTAATCCAAGGGGAGGGTTTGCAGTGCGCCCCTGGACGCTGGAGCCATGGTCTTGGCACTGCCGGCCTGGCCCTCATTGTTTGCTCAGCAACAACAGTTGCCGGGGCAACGCAGTCCACTCCCGTTTCCAGGCTCCTGTTGCTGGGCAACCAGGAGAATACTTCCCAAACCAAACAATGTCATCCCCCAAGCAACCCCTGTATCTCACACTAACCAGATCTAAAAAAAAACCCTCCCAAATATGTAATCTATTATTTTCAGAAGCTCAAAGAGAAAGGCAAATAATCTCTTCTCCTTAGTAACCAAGGGGAAAACAGTTCCCCATATTTGTTCTGAAATAGCAGAACCCAGGACAGCCAAAGTCCCTCTGTGGTGGGAGGTGACAGCCTGCTGTCCATGGGGGAGGGAGTCCTGGGGACAGAGGGCAGTAGGGAGCCAGCAGAAGAGGGATGGACCCATGTGGTGCACAGCTAATCTAGAGACTGGCGGACACCGTGGGCCCACGCGGGACACTGACACCTCAGCCCTGCTCAGGACAGGAGACTGCTCAGGGAGCCAGGCCGCTTCTGAGGCCCCGACAGCAGAACGCACAGTGTGTCCCAAGCGTGGGACAATCTTTGCCTTTGGGGTGGAGGGGTGGGGGGCATGTGATGTCTGCTGTGTCCCAGGCCTGTTGAGCCTGCGTGTGGCTCCCCAGCTCTAGCCTGGAAAGGGCGGGTGCCTCTGTCCTATGAAGAGAGTGGTGCTCAGGGCGAGTGGCCTTGGCTTTGGCCAGCACCTAGGATCTTGAGACGTCTTGACAGCAGGGGCAACTGCAGCCACGGCCACCACAGGCCCACCCCTGAGGGACAGCCATGTGCACCCTCAGAGGCTGGCGTGCCCCGCAGCCTGCCAGCTTGGCCCGGGCTGCCTGCAAGTCTCTGCTCGGCTGTGCCATGGGGTTGTTTCTAGAATAACTGGGCATTTGAGAGGTCTCTGTGGGTGGAGAGGGGGACAGCTCCACACTGCTGGATGGAGAGCCTGCACCCAGGGCGGAAGGAAATTCCAGCCAGACTCAGGTGTCAGCCCATGACTCAGGCTCTGAAGAGGCAAAGACATCGCTCTTAGGCCAGGAGATGACACGCCAGAGCCCCTGGAGTTGTTCTTGGGACCATGCCAGGAACATGGCCGGGCTGGCCCCATGAAGGAGAGTTCTGATGTGATCCTCACATGCAAAAGGCTTGTGGGCGCAGGGTCCCAGCTGGCCCCTCACTCATGTCCACCAAAGCATACTTCCGGACAGAAGGCAGACAGACGGAATCCCTCCCTCCATGGATCCTGTATTGCAGAATGTGGGTGTAGAGGATAGGTCAGAGGATGCCAAATGCCAGGACCAGGAGTGAATGGGTTGGGTGTGGCAGGGGGTGGGGCGAGGGGTGGCTGTCAGAGGGCTGCCCAGTGTCTCCTGGAGTACAGAGACTAGGGAAGGGGGAGATGGAGCCGGGTAGCGAGGGACCATATCTATGGTGTCAGAACAGCCAGCACAAAGGCCGGGAACAGGTGGTGCAAAGGTACTGCAGCAGGACCTGTGCAGCTAGGGAGGAAAGGGGAAGGGGCAAAGCCCAGCAGGCCCTCATGGGCTTTGGCTTCGCCTAGGATGAGGTGCAAGTGCCCAAGACTGTGAGCCAGGAGTGGCCCAGCTGACCTGTGTGGTAGGCAGAGCCCTCTGTCCCCAGGGACTCAGCCATGGAGGGGAAGTGGAGGCAGGTAGGAGGCTGACATAATCCCACGATAATCCCGCACCAGACAGCGGCCAGGCCCACGCAGCAGAGTGGACAGACCTCCAGGGCGGCCCTGGTCCATCCGTGACTGTGGACAGGAGAGGAGAGGGGCGTTTGGCAGGGGAGGGGAGAGGTCAGGAGCCTCCAAGGTTCCTAGAGTGAGAACTGCAGGAGAAATGGCCTGAGAGAACTTAGGGGTTCGGTTCTGGGATTCAGCACCTGAGAGGCTCCCAGACACCAGCCTGGGGTGCTGAGAAAGCGCTGTGCAAGTCTGGGGCGCCAGGGCAGGGCGCGGCCATAACCGGGCTACAGAGCAAATGGTTACTGCCATCAGCATACAGAGGAAATCAGCTGGGTACACCGGGGCACAGAAAAGAGACTGCAGCCACCAGTATACTGAAAATATGTTTTTGTTTGTTTTTTGAGACAGGGTCTCACTTTGTAGTCCAGGCTGGTCCTGAGCTAACAACTATGTAACCCAGGGTGGCCTTGAACTTAATGAAATCCTCCCGCCTCAGCCTCCTGAGTGCGGGGATTACAGGTGCGCACCACCACATCTGGCTTACACGGTGCTGGGAAGTTGGTGAGCACTCTAACTGCCATGCTATGCCTCCATCTCACCCCCTATTTTGAGACAGAGTCTCACGATGTAGTCCAGGCTGGCCTAGAATTCATGGCACTCCTCCTGCCTTGGCCTCCAGAATACTAGGATTACAGGCGTGTGCCACAGTGCCCAGAGTATCAGAAAACACGGTTTAAGCTGCCCTGCCCAGGGGACTTCGTTATGGAGGATGGAAGGAGAGAGAGAAGACAGAGAAGGAAGAGGAGTAGGGAAAGAGGAGAGGGGAGGGGGAGGGAGAGGGGTGGGAACCCAGCCATCTCCCTGTGTGCTGGGAAGCCTAGGCTGGGGGATCCAGGCGTTGCGGGATCAGGCACTGTCCTGGGTGGGCAGGACCAGGCCCTGTAGGAGGCTTCTCAGGGTAATTGCACATGCAGCCTGGAGCCTGGGCAACAGGTCAGGTTGGAGACATGGAACCGCAGGCTGCCAGGACCTCAGGGCCCCAGAGACACCCGGAGCAGGTACAGGGCAGAGTGGGGCAGGGAGCCGAGGCCATGAGGGGCTGGGATACTCGGAGGATGCTGCGAGGCTGGTCAGGCCGAGGCCAACTCAGCACTGTCACGGAGAGGAGGCACCTGGGCCCGTGGCTGGATCCTTTGGTTCGGCCTGGCGGCCTCTGGCCCAAGTCAAATTTCTGCACAGATGCTGTGTGCGCACAAAGGCGCTGAGTAACCAGCCCAAGCCACATCGCAACCCATTTTTATTTTTGATTTTCAGGCAGAATCTTGTGAAGTCACTACATTGACCAGGCTGGGCTGGAACCTCCCAGAGTCTGGGACAGCTGGCCTGCACCGCCAGCCCAGCTTCGGCACTCACACTTCCTTGGCCAGCAGAAGAAACAGGCCTCCAAGCACCTCAGGGGTCACACGCAGTGCCCCCCAGTGGGTCAGTGTCGTCCCTGCACACAGCCGTGCCCTGCAAGGGTCCTGGAGCCAGCTGCCTCGCTCGGTGTGGCAGAACCAAGGAGAGGGCTGGTCTGTGCCCACATGACACTGGAAACTCTAAAGTGGCTGTGCCCTCTGTCAGCAGTGGTTGTCAGGCATAAGCCGCTGCGACCAGATCTCTGGGACAGACCGCGGCTGTGCGCTGCACCCGCCCCCACCCCCACCCCCGGGCAAGTGGCGGCCTTGTCATTGTGACCAAGTACCCAGCACTCAGTTCTCACCAGCTCCTATCCGACACCTGGCTCCACCACCCTCTCCTCCCATGGACACTGGTGCCTCTGTCCCCTCAGCCCTGCGGTGCGGCCCCAGAACTACGTGCAAAATCCTGCACAAGAGTGACGTGGACATTGCTTGACAAGGGTGCCTGACGCAGCCGAATTTAGAGTTGCCCTTCCCAAGGAGAGAGAGAAAAGCAGAGAGAGAGAGAAAGAGAGAAACAGAGAGAGAGGGAGGGAGGGAGGGAGGGAGGGAGGGAGGGAGGGAGGGAAGGAGGGCAGGCACAGGCCTTAGAAGCTCACTCTGGCCCCCAGCAGGACTGGGCTGCCATTTACTTTGCTGGGGGCTTCTCGGTTTCACTATGGATCTGCTGGTTCTTTTTCCAGCTCGGGTCTGAGCCCATGTCCTGAGCAGGCCCACGAGGTCTCAGTCAAGGCTGTGGGGTGGGGTGGCTCCAAGCCACCTCCCAGCACCCCTGGCACAGCTTGATTCTGTGGCAAGTGGCTCTGAGACGTTCAAGGTCCAGGAGATGTCCAGAAAGGCAGAGCCAGAGACCTAAGCCAGCTACTGGGGGGGTCGTAGGAATACACTTGTGCTCTAGAGCTAAGGCACTGGTCTGTCATCGCAGCATTCTGGGAGGCTGAGGCAGAAGGATCATCAGTTTGAACCCTACCTGGACAACCTAGGGTGAATCTGTCTCAAAATTTAAAAGAGTACATCAGTGCGGAGGCCCTGGGCTTAATCCACAGCATTTCCGAAGGAAAAAACCAGAAACTGCTGAAAGGGCGAAAGAGTTCATCCTCAGACAGGAGCTGGCAGAGAGGCCAGGGCGCGTCTCAGCGGGCATTCCTGCCGCAGCTCCAAGCGGGGCACAGGGCTCCAGGAAACAAACCCGAGACACACACTGCGCGGTGCCTGGTGCACAGCCAGCTTTCAAATATCTGTAAAATGAATGTGTGTGTATGTGTGTGTGTGTGTGTGTTTTAAAAAGTACAGCCATTCTACACAGAAGTCACAGCCATAGAAGTCTTACAAGGACACAGATGATAGCACAATGCCACACTCACGCAAGGAGACAGGTGGCAGGAAGGTGGATGGAAAAGCCCATGGGCAGGGCAGTCCAGCACAGGCCACGGGGTCGTGTGACCACAGCTCCTGTCCCCACCTCCAGAGACACACAGGTTCCAGAGGACCAGCCAACTGTCCCTGGGACATGGAGGTGCCTGAGCTGGGGCTTCTCGGAGCAGATCCTGTCCCGGAGGGGTGGGCTGTCCCTCCTCAGTCCCCCTGCACCTCCCCCACACTCCCACTAGGCTGTGACACCACCACAGGCCCACACTGGGGCCCACGCAGGGCTCATGCTTGCCATGTTGGGAGCTAAACAAACTCCTTTTATTTCTGAATTACTAGCCTCAGGTATTTTGTTACAGCGAGAGGGAAACGACTCAGATGGGTTCAGTCAGGGGCTGGTCTACACATCCCCCGCCCTGGAAAGAAAACTTACGAGATACTCAGACCTCTGAGGGTCACAGGACAGAAGACTTGTGACGAAAGAAGCAGGCCACACACATCAGGTCACTGCACTGAGGGAAAGAAGACAGAGTCGGAGCTGCTCTAGGAGGCTGAGGCAGGAGGACCACAATTCGGAGTCTAGGCTGCGAGTCTCTGTCTCAAAAGTAAAAAAGCGAGAAGGGCTGGGGCGTGACTCAGCCGCAGGCTCAGCCCAGCTCCACGCTGCCAGGGACAGGGCAGGGGAGCCATGACCCCCTCCGGGGCCACGGGAACTGTCACTGTCCTGCTTGGGGTGCGGGTGACAGGAACGCTGCACCTGAGACCCAAGCAGAGCAGCAAGCCACGGAGCGTGAACGTGGTGAGGCGTGGGTGTTCGAACAGGAAGAAACCGAAGGCTCCTCTGCACCGTGTGCGAGCTGGGCTGCCGCTAAGCTGCACCAGCCCCGAAAGGAAAAGAAACAGGAAGCAGGTGTCCTGGGTGTCCAGCAAGCGCGTCAGATGGGAATGCAGCTCTGAAGTCAGGCCGGGTGCTGCCAGCACTCAGAGGCTGAGGCAGGAGGATCGCAGTTTGAACCTGGCCTGGGGTATGTGGTGAGTCTGGGACTGGCCTGGCTACGTCATGAGATTTAGTCAGAAAAAAGCAAATCAAAAGGGAGTCCTGCTCTTGGGCACCGGCACCCTGAGGCCTGGAGGCAGACAAGCCATTAGCCCTGGATGTGAGGCAATTGTGGGGACAGCCAGGCCAGGTCTGGAGGGGACTGCTGAGGTGGCCTTGGTGCAGACCTGACATTCGGAGGCAGAGGAGTAGCGCAGTCCAAACACAGGAAATAAAGAGCAGGTGCAAAGGCTCTGGGGCCACAGAGGTTGGGAAGAACCTGGGACAGAGTCAGAAGGCAGGATCTATTCTAAGCACTGAGGGATTCATTGGAAGGGTGAACCCACAGGAGAGACAGAATCTGACTTGCATTTACAAAAGACTACCCTTATCAGGGGTCTAGGGGTATAGCTCAGTGAGCAGTGTTTGTATTGGAAGGGCGAGGCCCCAGGTTCGATTCCCCAGTACCATATAGTAGCCAGGCATGGGGGTACACACCTGTAATCTCAGCACTCAGGAGGTTGAGGCAGGAAGATTGCCCTGAATTCTAGGCCAGCCTGGGCTACACAGTGAGTTTAGGACCAGCCTGGACTTCAGAGAGAGGCCCTGTCTCAAAATAAATAAATAAATAAATAAATAAATAAATAAATAAAACACCCTTTTCAGACTTAAGGAGAAAAGAAGGCAAAAACAAACTCCCACGCTCCACTCACTCCTCCTATTTTGGAAAAAAAAATAAACAGGAATGTACCAGGGTATTTACTATTTTAAAAATTTCAGAATAATTATGCTTCCTGAAGGACCTCTATATGACAACTATAGTACTCTGAAAAAAGAGATCAGAGAAAATTTTAGAAAATGAAAGACATCCCCTGTTCCTGTGTAGGCAGAACCCACACTGTCCAAACGGCCACACTACCCAAACAGATACGCAGATTCAGTGCAATCCCGATCAAGGCACCATCAGCATTTTTCACAGAACTAGAAAACACAACCTGAAAAAGAAATTTTTTTGAGACAGGGTCTCGCGCTGCAACCCAGGCTGGTCCTGAACTCACTACAGAGCCCAGGCTGGCCTTGGACTCAGGACAATCCTCCTGCCTCAGCCTCCCGAGTGCCGGCATTACAGACATGTGCCACTGGGCCTGGCTTATGTGGTGCTGGGGATTCAAACTCAGGTACTGCACTTTAACCGCTGAGCCATTCCTCCAGCTCTGACAATCCGAAAATTTATATGGAACCACAAGACACCCAGAATAGCCAAAACAATCCTAAGCAACAAACCAACAGCAGGAGGCACCACAACAGCGGATATCAAGTCACATCACACACCAGCAGTGATAAAACCACATGGTGTTGGCCCAAACACAGATGGGGCGTGGGGGGAGGTCAACAGAGCCGAACCGAGCACACAGTGACACCCTGAGCATCTTCAGCTGTGTGATCTTTGACAAGGGCCCAGTGGGCTGGAGAGCAGACGGCGCTGGTAGGCAGTGGCGCAGGGAAACTGGCTGGCCACTGGCAGAAGAACGAAACACGAACCAAATCAAGTCAAAATGGGTCAAAGAACCAGACGTTAAAGTGGAAACACTGAACCCACGCAAAGAAAAAGATCGGCAAGGCCTTTCCCAGGAAAACCCTCAAAGCGTAAGAGATGACAGCAACAATGGACAGGCCCGCGGGTCCAAAGAGGCTGCAACTTCGGCGGGGCAAGGACACAGTGACAGAGCGAGCGCCCTCAGGCCGAAAGGGGCGCCTGCCAGCTGCTCCGCAGGCGCCGCAATTTCAGGATGAAAAAGGTCGACACTCCACAATAAGGGACCCAGTCAAAAGTGGGAATCTGAAGCGAATAAACCGTTTTCGGAAGCCCAAAATGGCCAATAAATACATGAAAAAATGTTCCACAGATCAAGGGGCTGGAGGAACAGCTCAGTGGCTAAAGCGCCCGCCTGGCAAATGCCAAGTCAAGTGCTAAGTACTGGAGTTCGATTCCCCAGCACCACAGAAGCCGGGCATGGTGGCACACGCCTGTAATCCCAGCACCTAGGGGGCTGAGGCAGGAGGACTGCCCTGAGTCCAAGTCCAGCCTGGGCTCCATAGTGAGTTCAGGACCAGCCTGGGCTGCAGAGTGAGTCCCTGTCAAGAAAGAAAAGAAAGAAAGAAAGACAGACAGACAGACAGACAGACAGACAGAGACAGACCAAAACAATTCTGAGGCTCCATCTAACGCCAGTAAGAATGCTGGCGAGGCGGTGGGGATAAAGGCGCCTCCCACGTTGCTGGTGGACTGCAAACTGGTCCGACCACCCTGGAAAGCAGGGCGGAGAGTCCTCAGAAACCCGAAAACACACATTCCGTGTGAGCTGCACCTCTCCTAAAAATCTACTCAAAGGAACTAAAGTCATCATATGAGAGTGAAACACGCATACCCATGTTTATAGCAGCATAGCGTAGAACAGCCGAGTCTTGGAAGAAGCCAAGGTGCCCAACCATGGATGAACAAATATAGACGTGGTTGGCATACACAGCGGAGTACTACTCTGCCACAAAGAAGGACGTGTTTGAGTCATTTGTAGGAAAATGCACGCACCTTGAGACCACTGGGCTCAGGGAAATGAATCAGACCCAGAGGCTAAATATTCTATGTTTCTCTAACATGAGGAAATCAAACCATAAAAAAGCACAAGAGGGGAACCCCCCATTTCTGGTCCCCCACCTGATTGGAGAAGCTTTGCCCTCCTTCCCTTCTGTGATTGCCCCAGCAGTTTCCTCTTCTGACATCAACACCAACAACAAAGCTCCAGAGATTGAAGAAAACCAGAAGGCAGACCCGGGGGGGGCGGGGGAGTGGGGGGCTGAGGGTGGGACGTGGAAAGCAATGTGATACATAAACAATGAAAATAAAAGTAAAATAAAAGACAAAAGCAATAATTACACTTCCAAGATCTATCTCCAGAGTCTAGGAAGGAGTAACGTCTTACAAAGAAGCCAAAGCCAGGCCCGGGAGCACGGGCTGAGGCAGGAGGATGGCAAGCTCGAGAGACCTGCCAGGCCACTTGGCGAGACCTGGCCTGGAAATAAATAGGCCACAGAGGTCCTCAGTACAAAGGCCCTGGGGTCCATCCCCGGTACTGACACACACAGAGGGAAGCCAGGCAACGCGTAGTGCCTTCGGATAGAAGGAGTCGACTAATTACAACTTTCTTCCCCATGAATGAGACGCCATGATTGTTAGTGCTCATCACCCCTACTGACCGTCAGATGCCGCTATCCCCAAGTTAAATCACTGAGGGGCACTGCTCATTCCCGAGGGGACCTGAGGTGAACACAAGAGACCAAGAGGGGGCAGCGCTGGGACCGGGATCTGACAGGACCCGAGATGGGCACGGCTGGGTGAGGTGCCCTGACCCGGAGCAGGGACGACAGGGCGTGCTGGCGGAACCTGGGCCCATGAGAAAGTTGTTCAGGGCTTTTCCCTGCCGTGGTTGGGGCGAACCCAGGGCCTTTGGGCTGAGCAGCACCCTTGGCCCCTTTTTACATTTTTTATTTTAAGATAGGATAGCATCAAATTACTCAGCGGTCCTGGCTGGGCTTGAACTTACTGCAATCCTCCTGCCTCAGCCTCCCGGAGTACCGGGATGACAGGCCTGTGCCACCCCAGACCGCATTGATTTTGATCTTCAAAAATATCACATTGAGGCATTCTGTGTGTGGGTGGCTGAGGCTCCTGCTGTGCTGCCCGGGCAGGCGCCTCCCGCCCCAGCCTCCCTCAGCTCTGCGCTCCCAGTGAGCCTTTGTGGACGGGCGAATCTGAGCTCATATCAGTCACTCGTCATGAAGTATTCTTTTTCCTGCTCCAGTCGCTTAAAGAAGGGAAAATCCATTCTCAGCGTGCAGCGGCATCGGGCGTGGCGGCTCCAGGGCCAACGGGGCTGTGGCTGTCACCCCAGCCCCACTCTCACCTCCAGGCTCTCCCCACTCCTTCCCTTTCCCTGCGGTAACGGGACAGACCCGGCCGTCGCGCTGAGCTGTCTCCACCTCCTTTTTATTTTTTGAGGCATGGTCTCATTAGGTCACTAAGTTACACTGCTTGGACGTGAACTTGACACTTCCTGCCTCCGCTATGGACCACGGGTCTGACGCGTGGGGCCCTGAGCTGTGGGCATCGACCCGGCCTTTACACGCCTTACGTCCCCTGGCCATGCCCCTCTGCCCACGGTGATGCTCAGAACCTCAATTCCTCAGCAGCACGTGCGAATGGACTGAGCCACCTGGCGCGTGACCGCACAGAGGGTCCTGCCTTGCGCTGTGGCCCTGGGGCCAGCCGGAGGGGTGAGACTTGCCAGAAGCAAACTAGGAAGCACGAGCCTCTCCTGTCGCCATGCGGGACACTTGCTCAGAGTAGGTGCGTTTGCTACTGAATTAAATTGATTTTTTTTTGTTTGTTTTGTTTTTGAGGCAGGGTCTCACTCTGTAGCCCAGGCTGGCCTTGGACTCACAGCAATCCTCCTGTCTCAGCCTCCCAGAGAGCTTGGATTATGGGCACGCACCACCACACCCGGCTTATGTGGTGCTGAGGAATTGAACTCAGGTACGTAGCGCTTGCTAGGCAAGGGCTTTAACCTCTGAGCCATTTCTCCAATCCCTAAATTAATTTTTTGAGACAGGGTCTCGCTCTTACTTCAGGCTGGCACTGAACTCACTATGGAGCCCAGGCCAGTCTCAAACTCATGACAGTCCTCCTGCCTCAGCCTCCCAAGTGCTGGGGTTACAGGCGTGTGCCACCACATCCAGCTTACGTGGCGCTGGGGAATGGAACCCAGGGTCTCATGTTTGTGAGGCAAGCACTCTAACTGCTGAGCTACATCCCCGTTCTATTGGATTTTTAAAAAAAATAATAAGTTGTGTATTTTCCCCTGATTTTTAGGCATTCTTTACATATCCTAAAATTCTGGATATTAAACCTCCCTTTAATTGCAGAGCTCAGCAATTAAAGCCCTGGACTAGTGAGCACAAGGCCCTGGGTTCAATTCCCCAGCACTACATAAACAGGGCACTCCCAACACTCGAGAGACTGAGGCAGGAAGATTGCTGGGCTTTTAAGGCCACCCTGGGCTACATGGTGAGTTCATGGCCAGCCGGGATAACAGAGTAAGACCCTGTCTCTAAACAAACAAACAAACAAATAAGCCTCCCTCCTTTTTTATTTTTAATTTTGAGACAGGGTCTCACCAAGTTGTTCAGGCTAGACTTGAACATGCAGTCCTCCTGTCTCAGCCTCCCAGAGTGCTAGGGTGACAGGTTTGTGCCACCAGGACCAGTAGTTTATCTATTTTTAATGGTGCCTGTGCTCTTGGCCTCATACGAGAAGCCATCACCAAATCCACTGCCATGGAAACACCCCCACAGCTGGGGCAGCTCAGTGCCTAGAGTTCTTGCCTGGGAAGCGTGAGGGCCTGGGTTCAGCACCCCCACCCCTGCCAGCACCACAGAAACTGGGCATGGAGGTGCATACCTGGAATCCCAGCACTTGGGAGACAGAGGCAGAAGCATTGCCGTGAATTTGAAGCCAACTTGGGCTACACAGTGTGTTCAGGACCAGCCCAGACTACAGAGTAACACTCTGTCTCAAAATAAATAAATAAATAAAATAAAATAAAGAGAAAATACATCCAGGTGGACTTTCTAAGAGTGTCACTGCACAAGTAGTGTGTGCATGTCTTCAGCACCTTGGGGTGCATTTCCATTTTTTTTAAACTTTAAAATTATCTGGAGAAGCCCTTTATCCTATCCTGAGTTCATAGTTGTGAACAACCTAGCAAGTCGTTCATTTTAAAAGGCCACTTTGGAAAATTGGGCCTGGTGGTGCATGCCCATAATCCCAGAACTTGGGAGGCTGAGGCAGGCGGATTGCCATCAGTTCAAGGCCAGCCTGGGCTACATAGTGAGTTCAGGGTATGGACTACAGAGTGAGACATTCTCACACAAAAAGGTCACATCAGAAACAGTAAAAGAGAATGTGCATCTCTCGGTGCAGCGCCAGAGGCAGCCCAGGACCAGGCTCACTAGGTGAACTCAACATCCAGAATTCGGAGCTTCGTCTCAGATCCCCAGGAGAAGGAAGAAGGTTGCCCCCATTGGAAGATTGTCCCCACATGGCCTCCTGCATGGAGTTCTCCAGCCTGGTTTCTCATGGCCAGGAGCACCTCCGTCCCACGCCCCAGCTGCATGGATACGAGCCTCTGTCCTCACCACAAAACTCGCCAGAAGCTGTCCTTGATTGTAGTACACGACGGGGACGTGGCCCCTAAGATCCAAACGCGGCGGACAGCCTGGGATGGAATTTTCCACGAGCAGAAACAACAGGTGCTCACGACCCCAAGCGCCACATGGAGTTAGGAGGTAAACGAAGTCGCAGTCGGGATGAGCGACGGGGCCGGCCACCATCCCCAGGCTCAGGTCCTTGTGCTGAGGCCACAGGCTGCGGATGACAGACGCTTGCCCACCCGGCCAGGAGTCGGACGGAGCCTGAGCTGTTTGCAGACAAATGGGTAAGACTAAAAATGGCCACCAGAAGCCTGAGAAGTGCCCGGCGTGCCTCGGGCCTTCACTACCATGTCACATCTCAGCCACAGGCCACAAGGGCCACAGGAGGCGGGAAGTCTCCCTCTCTCATTTTTGTATTACTAATATCACTGAAAAATACGGAATGCTTTACAAATTTGCCTGTCGCCCCTGCAGAGGGGCACGCCGATCCTCTCTGCATCGTGCAGTTTCAGTGGCAGCAGAGCACGCGCCTTGGGGCTCACACAGCATACTGAGTACTGTGAGGGGCCAGCAGCATTCTTTGGGTGTAGAAATCAGTTCTGCCATCATCCTCTATTGGAGAAACTGTCCTTTCCACGTTGAGTGGCCTTGCCCTTCCTCCCCTCCCCCCGCTGGAATAAAACACTCTAAACAAGTAACCAAAGCCAGGCAATAACCCGTGATGTGTCATCTTGCTAGGAAAGGCACTCTTTCAGCGCTAGCACTGGCGCTGGGCCACGGGACCTTGCCCACACTCCACAGCCCTCGCTGCAGAGGCACCCCTCACCTTTTTTATATGTTTATGTTGAGACAGGGTTTCATTAAGTTACTCAAGCTGGCCTTGAACTTGTTGCTGGGATGACCCAAATACACCCCTGTGCCCACTGGGAAACAGCTTATTGTTTAAAATGAACTTTTAAAGGATGCTGTTGACGCTGTTGTGTACAAGGCCACTTCTCCCTCAGTGGCCACACACACGTGCACACCCTGGCTCCTGTGGCCGTGGCAGGACAGCTCCAAAGCTGTGAGCCCAAAGCCTTTCCATCCCGGTAAGTGGCTGCCTGGATGTTCTGTCACAGCTGTGGAAAGGCTGCCCACTACAAGCACCGGAGGTCCGGGAGGGCTCCGGTCAGGGGTGGCTGGGCATTGGCCCCGCCAACACAAGGACGTACGTCCAAACTGCCCCATCTGGTGCCCGCCGCAGGTCAGCTCCCTGATGGAGCTCACAGTGCATCCTGCCTGCTCTCCCACCAGATGAGCGCTGCAAGCTGCCCCTCTTGGCCCAGTACTTCATCCTGGCTCGGTGCCAGGGGGGTTGGCTCCACGCAGGAGGCTGGGCGGTCTCTGAGGCATGTATCCTCCATGTCCACTAGCCGCCAGCCACGCAAGCCACAAATTCCACCTGGAAGAAGACAAGTCAGAGGTGCCAGTTCTCCCAGCTGGGTATGTCCAGGGCTGGCCTGCCATGCCTGCGGGGAGCAGCTGTCCCCAAGGTGGCCATGGGGCCCATGTCCACAGGTGGGGACCAGGTTGGGGAGGGGTCTTCCTGCCTGCCACCCTAGCCCCGACCTGGAGGACACAGAGGGAGGCCACTGTAGGAAAGGGAAGTGCTGACACAGTAAGACGAGGAACAGCCACATCCCATGCCCCGGGGTCCATCCTCAACATGTCAGAACAATCGGGGATTGAAAACATTTTCCACAGACTTCTTCCTGGGGCAGTGACTCCCCGAAGAACACAGTGTAATGACCACTTCCACTGAAAGTCCCGTGTCCAGTGCCATGAGTCCTCCTGGGGGTCCAAGGCCACTTTACAAAAGGGACACTTGCCACGGCCAGGCTGATGTCTAAGGGTCCTGGAGCCACCCTTACAGGGCAGGGGAGTTGCTAGTCCGAGGCCAGCCGGGTGATGCCTGTCTCAGAAAAGGACACCCACCAAAGGGCGGGGTAGCTCGGCGCCAAGGCCTGTGCTGCACGCCAATGCTTGTTACTTCAATGCCGTTATCTGTGAGGCCCGTGCAGACAGAGGCTTGTGTCGCAGGAGACCACGATGTCTCAGCGAAGGTTTCGGTGACTGCGCGGAAGCAAATCCAGTGCCCACTTCTCACATAAACATGCACTGAAATGACAATACTTTCCATGTTTGTCTCCCACTTTTCAAACGTGGCAGCCACAACAGTGTGACTCACACTGTGGCTGGCACCATGTTTCCATGCTGATCTGTGACGATTAGAAGCACCATAGAGTACTTCACCCCACAGTGACGTCCGGGATGCCAGAGACCCTGCCTCACTGGAAAGCAGCAGTGACTCTCCTCGGCTCTGTGTCCAATGTCCTCAGAACGCAGTTGCACCAGCAGAGTCTCCACGGCGTGCTACTGACAGGGTTACACGCGAGTCTTTCCTTGAAGGTTCACATGGGGTACAGGGGAGGTGTACACAGAAAACTCCTTATGGGCAGGAGGTGCCAGTGCAACCTCGCTGTGGAACGTAGGGGTCCTTGGCCCCCACAGGGTGCACAGGGAGGACAGGGCCAACAGACTGCACAGGTGGCTCTGGGTGGAGAACTGGCTGCCTGCCTGTACTGAGCTAAGGATGGTTTTTACATTTTTAAGTGATCGGAATAAATCAATATCAAAATATCATGTGACACATGCAAATCCTGCGTGATTCACACCCCAGCACCCCAGGAATGAAGTTCTACTGGCGCGTGGCCTGGCTCATGTGCTCCCGTGACGCCGGCAGCACCATCACCCACTGCCCCAGAGATAGGCAGTCACACAGCGGCCACTGGCCCCCGACCCTGGACCATGCGTGGCCTGCCCTTTAGAGAGGAGGTTGGTGGTTCCAGCCACCTCCAAACACTGGAGCATGCTGTGGGTTTTCTTCACACAAATAAAAGAAGGGCACAATCGTTGATTCGCAGAAACACTGATGGAGTTCCTCAAAATCAAAATAATTTGTCAGCCATGCCGGTGGCACAGACCTCTCATCCCAGCACCCTGGAAGGCTGAGGCAGGACTGCAAGTTTGAGCCTAGCTTGGGAAACCTAGAGACTTAGCAAGACCCTGCCTCAAACTAGAAAAAAAAAAAAAAGGCTGGGGATGGAGCTCAATAGGGGGGTGTCACCACCCCAGGGCCCTAAGTAAGACCACTGCCCAATGCTCCATGCCGGGCAGCCTTGCCGCGCTATGGCTGTCCGCCCTGGTCTCAGCCCTCTGTCCTCCAGCTGGGTGCACACTCAGGAAAGGAGTGCATGGGCAGCTCAGCATCCTCCAGCTGGCAGAAGTGCCCCAGCCACCTGGAGCCCGGGCCCCAGTGCCAGGCAGTGTCAGCACCGCAGTGCTGCCCGCATCTCCCCGCACTCCAGGGCGAGGGCGTATAGAAGGACCCAGGGAAGAGCAGGGTCTTCCCAGGGAGAACTGACATGGAGGACAGCGGAGGCCCAAACACAGGACCTCTTCGGTGGGAAAAAGTTCCTGCTGAGAGCAAATGGCAGAGCCGAGGAGGGAGCCAGGGTAGCCCAGCACCCTGAGTGCTGAGCCACGGTCAGGACACAGGAAGGCGCTCTCCTGCCCCGTCCACATGGTCTGGTAGGGATAAGAACAGCGAGGGAGCCCAGGGATCCCCGGCCTCTGCCAGGAGAGCCCTCAAAGTGGCTCTGAGACGGCACTGAGGCTGAGGGATAGCGCCAGAAGAGGCCGGGAGGGTGGTGGCTGCTCCCACGCACAAGGCAGAGACCCGAGGCCACCGCAGGGAGGGAGGGGCACCACAGGGCTGGCAGGGCCCCGCCGATAGCAGGAGGGCTGCAGAGATCACGGGGAAGTAGAGGCCGGGTGCTGCCATGCTGGGGGGTCCTGGTGGCCCTGGCTTGCCTCCCACGGGCAGGGGACCTACTTGGTTGTGGGCTCCTAGGTCTCTGCCTCTGTATTTGGTGTCTCCCTAGTGACTGGAGCCACTGGTTAAATAAACTCCGCATGGTGAGCCAACCTCCGGGTCCTAGCGGCTTCCACTCACACAGGCACGGCACCCTGGGCTGCAGTGTCACGGTGGGCAGCGCACAGCTGGCGCTGTTACTGCCCTCTCGGGGTCCCCTGCAGGCCCGGCGATGCGCCATCTCTCTCCCAGTGGGCTGCCCGAGCTTTCCGCACAGGGACTGACACACTTAGACCCTCTGTCTCCCACAGGCTCTTCGGATGTCTGATATTTTTATGTATAAAAATCTATTTAGAGAATGGGGACCTCAGACAGCCCCGCACAGAACACAGTTCCAACAATGGCGGCTTCTTTGAAAACAGCACACCTTTTCCCACACCTGGGAGAGGTGGGGACAGCATTCCACATCCCCTGGGCTCTTACCGGTCCACAGGATCAGGCACAGTTTCCTTGAGGTGGTCATTTCTCTGGAACCTGCTTCCAGGCCCTCATCCCAAAGGCCACCTTTGGGACAGAAATGTAGTCTAGGAAACATGGCAGTGTGTCTATCAGACAAATAGTATATATTTTTTTTAAAAAGCCCAGGAGCTGGAGGAATGACACAGAGGTTAAAGCATTTGCTTAGCAAGTGCTAAGTGCTGGAGTTTGATCCCCTGGTACCACATAAGCCAGCATGGTGGTGCATGCCACCTGTCATCCCAGCACTTGAGAGGCAGAGACAGGACTGTCTGAGTCCAAGGCTGGCCTGAGCTTCATAGTGAGTTCAGGACCAGCCTGGGCTACAAAGCGAGATGCTGTTTCAAAATAAAACAAAACGTACAAGGAAGTGCCTGCTATGGCTTGGATCTGGAGCATCCCCCCAAAACCTCATGCTGAAATAACCCTTTCCTCCCTTAAGCTGTAGATGTTGAGTATTTTGTACCAGCAATGAGACAGTAACTAAGGTAGTGCCACTGCACCTTCCAGAGTGGACTTCTATGTCACACTGCAGCAGCTTCCGGGGAGGCCAGACTTGTTGGGGGCAGAACCCACGTCTCTGTCAGACATTAGCCTTCCCAGTACTCAGGCCCTGAACTTGGTCCCTCTGCTGCCCTCTCAGTGCTGGGCCAAATGCTGTGTACCTGGGAGACCTCAGTACAGCAGGGTCCCCAGCAGTTAAGGAATGGGGAGAGCTACATGTGGAAGAATTAGCACACAGTGAGGTCCATCCACATGTTGGAATATTACTAAGCCATGAAAAGGAATGAGATTCTGAGGCCTGCCCCAGTATGGGATCTTGGAGACACACGCTCAGTAAGCGCCACCAGACACAGAAGGCTACACTGCAGGACCCCCACACCCACACAGCCCCTAGAGTCAGTTGTCAGACCTGCAGAGACAGGAGGACAGTGGTCTAGGAAGGGGACAGGAGTCCACATTTCATATGGGAGCAGAGGTTCCATCGGGGACATGGAATGTTCTGGAGACGGACAGAGCTTAAGTATGTTTAGGATGGTAGATTTCTCAGCCTGGCCCAGGTAGTACAGGCCTGTCATCCCAGAAGCCTGGGAGGCAAAGGCAGGGGGATTGAGAATTTGAGCCTAAAGTGGACAACTTAGCAAGACCCTGTCTCAAAATCAGAACTAAACGTGGGCTGGGAATGGAGCTTGGCGCAAAAACTCTGGGATCTGTTCCCTGTACAAAAAAAAAAAAAAAAGCTTGATTTTATATTATGCAGTTTTTGCCATAGTTAAAAACAAAAAACAGCAATGCAGCTGCTCACTCCTGACCCCCGGCTCTTTGTTGCCAGGTTTGGTGGTCCTGCTCGCTGCTTCTCCCCATCCCTGCCCTCCTCTCCTGTGCCCTCTCTCCGTCCCCGTGTTAGGAGCAGAGAAGCCTGAGGCCCGACCTCCAGCCCAGAGGCCCTCAGCTGGGGTCACCACATCCAGCCCCCTACTGCAGTACCATCCCATCGACTCCTCACCCATGGACCTACCACCGCCCCCTTCCCCGGCCCCGGCCCCATACCAGCTTCTCCCACCTTCCCTGTCTGACTCACAGTAGTGTCCCCAAGGTCACAGACTCCCCTGTCCTCTCCTCCACAGCAAGTGCCCAGGCCCCTGAGCCCCTGGGAGCCCAAAGCTGGCTCCTCTCCCCTCCCTGGCTGTGGCTCATGGGGGTCCTTGTCACTAGCCCACGCCAGGGCAGCAGTGACTCTGGGAGAGCCAGCCTTCTAGCATACCATCTAGGGCCCGGCTGGTCCCAGAGGCATTCCCACATCTCACAGGCCCCCGGGCCCAAGACGACAACACCAGACGCCCTCATGTAGCCAGGATAGGGCCAGCTGCAAGCCTTTTAATTCCTGCAGGCAGGATCCATTTGTCACAAACCCCGCATAGAGTAGCCGGAGACATGGCCTGTAGTGGACGGCCGTAGCCCAGAGCCATGAAACCTCCTCCCAAACAGGCCTGCCCAGGCCGAAAGCAGGGCTGACCCCAACTCGGCCCCTCGCCTCCCCTCCCCCACCACCTGTGCTCTGCCCAAGGCCACCAGCGAGAGCTGCCAGGCCCTGCTCCTCTCCCAAATCACAGCTCACAGGACAGCTCCAGACACCCGGCGGCAGCCGCCTGCACACACCCTTCCTGTCTTCCTCAGGGTGCTGCCACCATGGGCACACACACATGGCCTGCCCGCCAGAGGTGCCACCTCCCCAGGGTGGTCTCAGATCACTGTTACCCTACAGGTTGGTGGTTCCAGCCACCTCCAAACACTGGAGCATGCTGTGGGTTTTCTTCACACAAATAAATAAAGGGCACAATAGCTGATTCGCAAACACTGATGGAGTTCCTCAAAATTAAAATAATTTGTCAGCCACGCAGTGGCACAGACCTCTCATCTCAGCACCCTGGAAGGCCGAGGCAGGAGGACTGCAAGTATGAGCCTAGCTTGGGAAACCTAGAGACTTAGCAAGACCCTGCTTCAAACTAGAAAAGAAAAAGGCCAGGGCAGCAGGCCACCGGCTCAAAGGGCAACAGATGGTATGTGGATGGAGGCTTGAGGGGATGGGTGGGCGAGCGGGTAGGTGGGCGAGTAGCTGGATGACGGAGAGACGGATGGGTGGGTGTTTGGATCGACAGACGGTCGGAGGGCCACCACCGCGTATCAGTCGGAGGCCTGCTTAAAAGCCAGGCTCCGCAACAGGGAGCAGGCGGTGGGCTGCATTTCGGCTGCTTCCCATTACGGGCATGACCTCCTGAGCTCCCCTCCTGTCAGACCAGCCCGGGCATCGGATTCCCATGGGACCGTGAAGCCTACTGTGAGCAGCGCATGTGAGGGACCCAGGCTGTGTGCTGCTTATGGGAATCCAATGTGATGTCTGGGTGAGGCCGAGGCAGAAATGCCAGTGCCACCGCCCACCCATGGAAGTACTGCCTTCCATACCACGGGTCCTGAGTGCCCAAGGTGGGGCGATCGGGACAGAGTACGCTGGGCTTCCTTCACAATGACTCCTGTCACGCCGCCAACTCCCCTCCGAGCTCCACATGCTGATGGCGGCCTCCCGTGAGTCTGCCAGAGCCCTGAGGGCGCAGGTGTGCAGTGACTCCAGCTCCCCGGCCTGTGAGTCACCTCCACAGGCAGCGGCATGTCCCAGGATTCCCAGGCCCAAAGTGCGGTGGAATCACCCCCTAGAAATGCAGCTCTCGCAGTGGGGGCCCAACAGCTGGGCGAGGCTGCTCCTTGGCCAGGTGGGCCCAGTCTCCGAGCAACCCGGGTCCAGGCACGGGCTGCGGTGGCAGCTCAGCATGACATCGGCGAGGGGAGGCAATTCTGAGGGGCCACGACTGTGAGTGGCCACGACAGGGCTGGTGGGCAGGGCAGCAGGCTCACCCACAGCCACGCAGAAATGCGGAGAGGCTCCTCGTGTTTGTTTTCTGGGTCATGCTAAGCACCTGCACATGCAGGTGACACACTGGCCCACTGATGCCTGAACTGAGGGCATTTCCTGCCCCAACACAGGCTGCGGGAGACGCAGGCGGACAGTGAAGCCACTGCTGGCGGCCTCTTCCAGCAGGTGCCAGGCAGGAATAAACATGCAGGATCCCAGCCAGCCGCCTGTCTACTGTGTCCAAATTAATAACAGTAATAAACACAGGTACAGAGCTGTGGGCCTGGCATCTCAGCACTCTGGGAGGCTGAGGCAGGAGGATCACAAGTTTGAGTCCAGCCTGAGCAACTCAGTGACTTAGACCTTGTCTCAAAACCAAACATAAAAAGCTCGGGGACAGCCCCGTGCAGAGGCCCCAGGCTCGATCCCACGTGCCACAAAAATAACAACAGTCAGGCTGCGCAGCCTTTGTTGAGCAGCTGTCCCCTGAGCGAGCCCGGTGTGGAGTAACGGGCAGATCATTTCTGGCTCAACAGTCGCAGAAGCCGTTTTGTGGATGTCCAGGGTGCCGGGATTCAGCAGGGGCTCCAAGTCGGGAAGTGGTGGCCCAGATGTGGTCCTGGTTAACACAGTGCCCTGACCTCCATCCATAGCACTCAGGTCTGCAACTCACCACCCTGGCGTGCTCTCCCTTCAGCCCCATCATCCCCCTTGTGTGTGCCCAGGTTCAGAGGTGGCATCCGCAAGCCCCCAGCACTCCGACCTCGCATCCCTATAGGTGTTATGGAAGGGCGACTGAATGGTATTTACGGAGCCCTGCTCCCAGCTGACATTCTGCAATGGGACAGAGACAATAAAGACAGCATGTATCCTTGCAGTGCACCAAGGTGACAACCCAGGAGATGGGACACAGGAGGCCCAGTGACACTGGAGGAGGGCTGGAAAAGCGTGGGTGCGGCCCTCCAGTGACCGGCCAAGGACTCCTAGCAGGGGGGTCTCCAGGCCTCATGACTAGGCAGGGGTGGAGCTCTGACCTCTGTTCCACGCAAGACAACAACTCATAATGGAAGAGGCACACAGGGGACCAGGAATCAGGAACCAACAGGACCCAGGTGGACAGGCTCCAGGCAGCATGGGGTGAGGACAGGCTGCCCCAGGCCACCATTAGGCTTATCTGGGCAGGACAGTTGTGGCTCAGATTGGGGTGGGCAGGGAATGGTGAGGCCTGGTAGGGAGGTGGGGATGAAGGAGGGTGGCAGCCTGGGAGAAAGTAAGGTTCAAGGTATACCCCAAGGTTTTGGCCTAAGCGACCTAGACAAGGAGCTGGCATTTATCCAGACAGGATGCTGGGGGAGCCCATTGGAGACAGGTGAGCCTGGATTAAGGGGCCTGGAGGGGCCCAGTAAGCATGTAGGTGAACTCTGGTGTGGGGGACCATGAGATTTGTTATAGTTAGTTTATGACTGAGTGGAAACAAGTGTTTCTTGCAGACTGGGAACTTCTTTGTTACTAAGATGAGGAAGTTATTTGGTTTAGAATGGAATGCTTTTGTGATATGAATTGGTTGTCCTTCAACCTAGATGGGTACTGCGCTCTGACATAATTATGCTGATTGTCTCTGCCGTAGAAGTAAACGAGCCCAGTATATATAAGAAGTGTTTTGAAAAAAAACATCCTTTTGCCACTGCAGAGGTGTGTGTGTGTGTGTGTGTGTGTGTCTGTGTGTGTGTTTGTGTGTTTGTGTCTGTCTGTCTGTCTTGAATCTGCACTTCCCCACTCGTACCCAGTTGACTGGCTGAGCAGGCTCGGTCACTCTGTGGCAGGGAGGCTTTTAAACCCAAAACAGTAGGAGCTTCGGGGTGGGTTCTCCCAGGTCTTGGGTCTCCTGGCTCGTCCCGGCCATGCCTCACCTGCTCCTCACCACTGGCAGTGAGGGCCTCCATCACTAAAGCTCTACATCCACTGTTTTCCTCTGAGAAACCACTTCCCATCATGGAGTTGGCAAGGAGCATGCTGGTATGGTTTTCAGTTTTCCATCTAACTACAAACATGTATGCTGTCCCCCCTCCATCCTCCTACCCGCACACTCACCATCCATCCTTTCACTCCCCGTCCTCTGTCCATCCATCCACTCATGCACTCATCCATTCATCTGTTCACCTATCCATTGAACAAATAGATATATCACTTGAGCCAGGTCCATCCACAGAATTCTTTTTTTTTGAGACAGGGTCTCACTATGTAGTCCAGGCTAGTCCTGAGCTCACTATGGAGCCCAAGTTGACACTGCACATTCAACAATCTTCCTTCCTCAGCCTCCCTAGTGCTGGAATTACAGGCAAATGCCATCATGGCCGATTTATGTGGTGCTGGGGAATCGAACTCAGAGCCTTCTGCTTTCTAGGCAAGTGCTCTAACCACTGTACTACTCCTCCAGCTCTGGGAGGCAAAGACTTTCTCTCTCAATACCAAAATTCAGAAAGTCCTAAACACTAGAAATTGGGGGAATTGGCACACACTCACTTGGCAACTGCCTGCCCAGGCCTGGCCTAGGGATGGTCCTGCTACTCCACTGTGTGTGAACCATCCTGGAATTCAAAACAGAAACATGTTCTCTCCTTGGAGTCCTGGACCCAGGACCTTGGAGATACAGTGTGGACTTGTTTTTCCTGTTCCTGCAGTTTGTTGAGGGTCCAGCCAGGGGGGCCTTTTCTCTGGGAACTTCCCTTTGCTTTTTAGAAAGCTTCTATTTAGCCAGGCACCCTGGTGCCCACCTGTATGGTATTTCCAGTAGTCTGGAGACTGAGGCAGGAAGATTTCATGTTTGAGCCCAGCCTGGACAACTTCATGACAGTGAGACTCTGAGAGGTCTCAAATAAAAAATAAGACTGAGGATATAACTCACCGTGAAGGCTTTGGGCTTGATCCTCAGCACAGAAAAACAATCATATTTTACAAGTAATGTAGAGGGAGCATTATGTAATTTTTCTTTTTTGAGATAAGATCTCACTCTGTACTCCAGCCTGGTTCTGAACTTACTAAGTAGCTCAGGCTGGCCTCCAATTCCTGGCAATCTTACTGTCTCAGCCTCCCAAGTGCTGGGATAATAGGCTTGCGCCACTATGCCTGGCAAATTTTTATGTGGTACTAGGAAACTGAACCCAGGGCCTTGCACATTCTAGGCTGGTGCTCTAACCACTGAGGTACACCTCCAGCTTCAGGAATTATTTAAATAAGTCATAGCAGCTCAGAGCCCCTGCCTAAAGTACAAGACACCCTCCATCCCATCCCCAGCACTGAAAGAAACGCCTAAATAAGCAGAAAACCTTTAGTTAACTAAAAAAAAGTAAGAGTTTCTCGTAGCCCTCGAATTTTAAGAGCAAAGCAATCCCTAATTGACTCACAAATGTATTCAAAGTTTTGATTTATGTTAACTAAGTTAATTAAAATTAAGTGAAGTAAATATTACTATTTATTGTAACTCTAATATGAAAGTTAAAATTAGAGCTTAGCAATCAGACACAGATACAAAAAAGCATGGTGTGTTCCCTTCAGTCATAATCAATGCTAAAAGACAGAAAAAACAAAGCCACTGCAGGCCCACGTGTGCGGCTCATGGGGGAGGAGGGGGGGCAGTCCCGTGAATCTCCCAGGGCTGGTCCTGCGCAGGACCCAGGGGTCTGCGGGGATGTATGTCACTGGGAAGGCTTTGCTGAAGGAGCAGAGTGGGTGGGACCCACCCGGGTGGGACCCACCCTGGGACCCACCCGGGTGGGACCCACCCTGGGACCCACGACCAGGTGGCTCTGCCACCCAGGCCTGTTTAGAGCTAGCCTTGTGGCTCCACCCAGTCGATCAGCCCAAGGACAGGAGCTGGTCCGGGGCCTGCCGCCCTCTTACTCCTGTTGACTAGAAGAGGCTCTGTCAGAGGCTGGCTTATACTCAGGTCCAGCCTGCAAAGTCCCATGGGGAAGGAGGCACTGACTGCAGTGTGGACCTGCGGGCGCCGGGGAAGTAGGACCAGGGAGATTGGACAGGAGTAGCCAAACCCCCCGTGGACAGCCGCAAGAGGACAGCCGGCTGGGATTCATGACATTATTATTAGTATGGAAATGTATGTCACCTTTGCTTTTAAAAAAAAGCGAAATAACAACCATCCACGTCTATGTGACGCACTCGCTATGACGCTTATCACTCTTAATATTCTCACTGGATGGAACCCAAGTAATGAGCTGTATTCCCAGTTCTTTTTAAATTTTGATTTGGACACGAGGTCTCACTAAATCGCCGAAGTAGCCCAGGCGGGGCTCGAACGTGCGGCCACTCCCCGCAGCGCTGGAAGACAGGCAGTACCACTGCGCCGGCCCATCACCGCCACCACATCATCCTTGGTCGGGGCGTCTCGTCCAGGCAAGACAAGCCCCGTGCCAGCGCCGGGCGCTCCGGGCGCGCAGCGGGAAGCCGGCTGGGAGCGGGTCCGCAGAGCCTGCCGTTGGTATTTTAGGGCCCAAAGGGAGAAAATGAATGCGGAACGTGGGGAACCACTTCCAGAAACACCCCGCAGCAGCAAGGAAGTCGCCGGGGCGGGGCCAGGGCCAGGCCCCTATCGGAACTCGGGGCGCAGCAGAAGGTTAAAACAAGGTGTGCAGCCCCGCTCGCGCCACCCGGATCCCGGGGCCCGAAATCGTCACCGGGGAACCCAACGGTCCCAGTGAACAGAGCAGCGCGGCGGGGCGGGGCGGGGCGGCCCCGGAAGACCGCGACGTGGAGGCAGGGCTGGGGGCGTTTGGGGCGCGCGCCCGGGGGGGGGGTCCCTACGCGCACGCGCAGCCTTGGGAAAAGACGCCACCCGCAGTTCTGGGATCTTTAACAACACAAGTAACTAACAGAGTAGAAGGAGGAAAAACTTTGATGGAAGTTTCCTCGCTTTTTCTCGCTTTTAGATCGGCCCTAGCCTGCCACAGCGGGCGCGGACTTTCGGAGCGGCGTGGGACGGGCTGGGGGACCAGGACATCCAAATCAGGAGTGTGGGGTTGCGGTGAGAAGGGAGGGCGTCCCCAAGGCTTTCTAAAAGCAAGGACTGGAGTGGAAAGGGATTTTGAGGCGAAGGGAGCAGCAGCATGTCCCTCAGGACCAACTCACCGGCCGTTCAGGCAGAGGGCGCAAAGGGGTTTCACCGGCGCCCCGAATTCCGTGTGCCTAAAACCAAAAGGGAGTCAGGGGTCCTCCAGGACACCCTAAATTAAGAAATCTGGAGGTAAATTTAAAAGATAACTTAGAGCCCCCGGAATTCGGGGCGTTTGTGGCTAGAGAAACAAAAGTGACCAAGAGGTGCTCCGGTTTCAGATCTTTGGGGATTAAAATGAGATGAGCTCCCGAGGCGCGCCCCCGATGCAGGAACTCGGGGCGTCAAAGTGAGACGCCTGGCCTGAAGGCCCCCAAGTTGGAGCGACTCGGAGAGGGGGTCCTGGCGCCCCCAAATCAGGGTCTCGGAGGATGGTGAGAAGGGGTGCCGGAAGCCTCCGCCTGAAGAGTTTGAGAGGGCCCTGAGGCGTCACCGATTCGGTGAAGCTGACAGTCGGCGCAGACGGGGGACCCCGAGCGACTCCACCCCATAAAGTTTTGTAAAAGTGATGCGACGGGTCCTCACATTCCCCGATGCGTCCCTGAAGGGAGAAGAGTTGTCGCCGAGGGTCCCTCAAACTCGGAGGGGACCCGGTAGAGTAGGAGCGTAGAGGCATGCACCCCGATCCTGTCTCAGGATCGCGATCCGGACTCTGGACCTCAATCTCGACCCAGGATCCCGATCGGATCCCCGCCGCCCTCACACCCCCGACCCCGGATCCCGACCCCGGCCCCGGGCGGTCGCCTCGGTCACCTGGAGCTCGGGCGGCGGGTCCCGCGGCGCTACGTGTTGGTCCCCGTTGGTAAGGAACAGTCTCCACGGCTACAGTCTCTATGGCGGCGGCGGCGGCGGCCGCTCCTCCTCCCGCTCCCGCCTCCTGCCTCCCGCCAGCTGAGACCGCGGGGCGGGGCGTTGTCCCCGGCAACCGTTACCAGGCGCCCGGACCCGCCCCCCAACGGCCCGCCCACGGCAGCCTCCAACGGGCGAGACAGGGAGGGTCGCGAGGCATCGTGGCGGACCATTGGTATGTCTCAGTGCCTGTCATAAAAGGAGGCCGATCCCTAATGAGGAAGAGTAGAGGCCTGACCAATAGCCGCGGAGAAGGGCGGGGACTGACGGGAGCCGCGCGCGGAGCTCGGAGGGTTGGCGCTGGGGGGGCGCGCGCGGGCCGGGCCGCTGTCGCGTCTCCGGGAAGGTCCGTTTTGGCAGGGGGGGGCGGGGGAGGGCTTCTCCAGGCACTTCGGTTTACGCCACAGGCGGAATACTGGGCTTGTAGGCGCAGTCTGGCCGAGGAGGGGACCAGCAGACTGTCCCGATACGCTAATATGACCATAAAATGAGAATTTTAAGAGATTTTTCCCCCCTTGGTTAAAAAAGTATTTCCCCAGCATTCTGAGGAAGCTGAGGCAGGAAAATTGCTGCGACTTTGAGACCGGCCTGAGCTACATAAAGAGTCCTGAGCCAGTCAGCCTTGTACACATGACACTGTCTCAAATTCCGGGGGCTGGAGGAGTGGCACAGTGGCTAAAGCGCTTGCCGAGTAAGCGTTACAGCCCTGAGTTTGATTCCTCCGCGGATCTAGAACTTGTGGAAATCCTCCTGCCTCAACTTCCCAAGTGCTGGGATTACACACTCTTGCCACCACTCCTGACTCATGTTTCTATGGTACTGGGGAGTGGAACCCAGGGCAGACATGCCCCTCGCCCTTACTTTTGATTTCGAGACAGTCTCACTAAATTGCTCAATTGCCCAAAGGGAACTCAAGATTAAGATCAGATCAACAACTGGGCTGGAGGATGGCCCAGGTGTTAAAGAGTTAAAGTGCTTGCTTGCAACTGGGAGGCCTTGAGCTGATTCCCCAGCACCAAATGCTGCGGGTGGGGAGTGGTGGTGCATTCCTAGAATCACAGCACTCTGGAGGCTGAGGCAGGAGGATTGCTGCCTGGGCTACATCTGAGTTCTGGACTGAAGAGCCCAGGCTGAACAGACTCCATGACATGCTTCAAACTTACCCCAAAAGTTAATAAGTTCCGGCCTTCCAAAATAATAAAACAATGCCCAAGGCCAGAATAACCTTGAGCCACTTGGTTACATAGTTACATCCAATCAGAAAGAGTTAACACCAATCTGGCATTCCTGGGCCTGGGGCAAAGCCAGAAAATTATAGTTGCCCAGTTACAGCTAACCAATCACTTGTCGCCCCCTTAGGCCCTACCCATGCCATTAAAACACCACGGTGCGGTTGGTCACATTCAAAAGGCTCCTAAAGGTCATGATTGGGTCATGACAAAAGTTATGGCCACTCTGGCTCGTCTGAGTGGTCAGCATCGCCACCATAAAAACTGTACTTAGATTGGTTCTATGTAAAATGATGATGTTCCTGTGTCATATCCCCTGTAACCACCCTTTCCCCTACCTCGTAATAACCCTGCTCAGCCTTCGTTCTGGGCTATCCAGACAGATCCACAGCGCTGGTGATGTCTGAGAGCCCAGGCTTAAGCTCGAATAAAAGCTTCTTGTTCTTGCATTAGTGACTGGTCCCCTGGTTATCTGGGGCTCCCCAAAATCTGGGCACAACAAGGACCAGCCTGGGCTACAAGAGCGAGACCCTGTCTCAAAAAAAAAAATTTACGAGCCCCTGTCTCAGCCTCCACAGTGGTGAATTACAGACCTGCACCTCAGAGCCCAGCTTCCACTGTTTTAAAGATTGGCAAGCAAGTCTGTGGCTTGTGGTCACATTCTACCTTCCTGTGTTTAAATAAAGTTTTATTACAAAACAGCCTCGTTTCAGGCTACAGGGCTGCAGGGAGTTGGAGAAAGCCTATGGGATAAGCTAAGCCCTTATCAGGAAATACATTGCCAAACTCCTCCCAGCGGGGCTTGTTCATCTATAAACCAGACGACAGAACCCTCATGCAGCTTCTATTTCGGTGGGGGGACATCAGTTACAGGCAGAATACATTTTTTAAATATAAGCTGGGCCTACTGATACAGCACTCTGGAAGGCTGAGGCAGGAGAATGCAAAGTTTGAGGCAATCCTGGGCAACTTAACAACTTCATGAGGCCCTGTCTCAAAATCAAAAATACGAATGGGGGTCTGGGGAATTAGAATTAGCTCAGTGGCTAAAGTGCTTGCCTGGCAAGCGCAAGGCCCTGAGTTTGATTCCCTAGCCCCACATAAACGGGGTGGGGTGACACACGCCAGGGATTCCAGCACTCAGGAAGCTGAGGCAGGAGGATTACTCGTGAGTTTGAGGTCAACCTGGGCTCCATAGTGAGTTCAGGACCAGCCTGGGCTATGGAGGGAGGCCCTATCTCAAAATAAAATAATAATATATAAAATTTAAAAATGGGCTAGGGATGTAACTCAGTGCAAAGACTCTTGACTCAACCCCCAGTAGAAAAAGGATATATGTAAGAATACATACAGTCATTTTGTAGAAGTGGAACCAAACGTGTGGGTCCTTGCATTAGTGATAAAGAAAACTGAAGTGACAGAATTTCCAGGAGAGCGGAGCTAGGCGGCACAGGCCTGTAATCCCAACACTCTGTGAGGCTGAGACCCAGGCTTAGACTGTTTCAAAATCAAAGCTGAAGATGGGCTGGGCCAAACTGTGAGGTAGCACAGTGGGAAGGCCCTAGGTTTCATCTGCAGAACCAAAATACAAAAAAAAAAAAAAAAAAAAAAAAAAAAAAAAAAAGGAAGGAAGGAAGGAAGGAAGGAAGGAAGAGAAAGAAAGAAAATTTGCAGGCAAAAGCTTCAATTTAAAAGTCAGAAAGACCCAGGTCAGGGCTGGGTAGGGTGCTCTGAGAAGAGGGTCAGACAGGCGGGTGGGCCAGACGTGCGGCAGGCTGGGGTCCAGCGATCCTCTCTTGGCCCCAGATCCCCAGTGGCAACCTTGTGACTTGTGACTTGAGGCCAGATTTCCATCCCTGAGGCTCTGCTGGAATTCAAGGTGACCTTAGGCTTAGGCCATGGGATTTCCAAGGCCTGGAATGTCCCTGTACATCTCTGGCCCTGCGTCCTCACCTTCAAAGGGAGACGAGACGGGCTGGGAGCATTCAGGGCTGATCAGCCAGGTCCTTCCAGTGTTCACAGACCCTGGCTACAGGACTAACCCATCTCTGCCGAGCCAGAGGGGTTGACTTGGAATCCCACTATTGTAATGTAACTGTAAACCCAAATGAAGGGGCACAGTTCTTAGCAAGAACCATTTTTAGGTTCCACAAGAACACATAGCATGCTTTAAATTTTATGTTTTTCTTATCTTTATGGTGCTGGGAAGGTCCAGGGCCTTTGCACTGAGCCACATCTCCAGCCATTGTTTGGTTTTGACTTTGACCCAGGCTCTCACAGGCTGCGGGCCTGGCTTGGGCTTGGCATTGGGCTCTTTGTGCCTCAGCTTCCCAGAGCATTGGAGTGGCAGGTCTGTGCCACCACCCGGCTTCATGGGAGGGAGACTGGTACTTACGCCACCGCAGGACCAGGCTGCAGTCTGCCTTTCCAGTCAATTATTACTGTGTCAAAAAACAGAGTGGCCGCTATTGACGTAGTCACGCCAGTCGGGCTGTGGAGTGTCCGATGGAGCATCCCTGGGGCAGGAAGATCCAGGTTAAGCCCAGCCTTGGCAACTTACAGAGACTTTGCCTCAAAATAAAAATAAATCAGCCATGTGTGGTGACACATGCCTGTAAACCCAGGATTCAGGAGGCTGAGGCAGGAGGATTGCTGGGGATTGGAGGCCAGCATGGGCTACATAGTAAGATCAGGACCTGCCTCAACTACACTGTGAGACTCTGTCTTAAAAATTAAATAAATTAAATAAATAAATAAATGGACTGGGAATGTAGCATTAGTGTGAAAGCCCTGGGCTTGGTTTCCAGATCCACCACCCCCACCCCCGCCAAAAAAAAAGGTGGTGGTGGGGAGAGCCCTTAGGCCCTGAGGTCTCCATGGCCCTACAGGAAAAGTCACTTTAGGTTCTAGGAGAACCTCTCAGGACACAGAGGCCCCAAGCCATGGGGACTCCACCCTGGGAGCCAAGCTGCCCTGAGGTTCCAAGGATTCCAGCTGAGATACAAACCAGGATTAAGCCCAGGGCCCAGGCCTGTCATCCCAGCACTCTGGGAGGCTGAGGCAGGAGGATCACAAGTTTGAGCACAGCCTGACAATTTAGCAACTTGGTGAAGACTCTGTCTTGTCATCAAAAATAAAAAATGGGCTGGGGATATAGCTCAGAGCACGGACCCCGGGCTCAACCCCCAGGGCAGAAGAAAACAAAACACCCCACCAGGACTGATGGTGATCACCAGCCCGGCCTGTAGAACTGGTCTCCCTTCAGACCCGCCTGCCTGATTGGTGCTGGGGAAACTGAGGCACCACTAAGCTGGAGGCCTTTCCTTCGCTGGCAGCACAGTTAGGGCTTTTGCCTGCAAATTCTTCCTGTTGCTCTAGTTTAATTTCCACTGCTGTTACGGCAGTGACCCTCACATGCCAGGGACACTGTCCCTCAGCTCCCATTAGACGAGAGGTGATCACAACATGTGGTGAATATTTAAATTTTTTTAAAAAAATGTATGACAGTAGAAGCCCCCGTGTGCAGAGCTCTGAGCCGCCCTTGCTCCACAGACACTGGCCCGCCGCTTTCTGAGGCAGCTCGAGTCCTCTTTCAGCGGTGCTGTCCCAGCTGCCTCCATGTCAGAAAACTGACCTTCCGTGGTTTTGCTGGTCTTGGGGAGGCGCCAGAGGTCCCACAGACAAGATCGGGTGGCTCTGGGGATTGAACACATGGGAGTGGGAGTGGTTTCTTCTTATGTTTTGTTTGAGACAAGGCCTGGCTCTGTAGTCCAAGTTGGTCCTAAACTCACCATGGAGCCCAAGCTGGCCTCAAACTCATGAGTGATCCTCCTGTCTCAGCCTCCTGAGGGCTGGGATCACAGGCATGTGCCACCGTGCCCAGCGTAGATGGTGCTGGGGAATCGAAAGCCAGGGCAGGCGCTCTCACCGTGGACTACTCCTCCAGCACCTTCACGGGAGTGTTTTTGAAAGCCTGACTTTCCACAGGTAACCCTCAGCAGCGGCGCGCCCACCTCCAAAGACACCCAAGGTAGAAGACTCCCAGGACACCCTGGGAACGAGAGTGAGCGTGTTTGAAGCGAGGCAGGAGGATTTTGAGGGTGGTTTATGGCCATGTGCCTTTTCCTGTAATTTTCTTCCAGGACTGGACATTGAACTCAGGGCCTCCGCACTGAGTTACACGCCCAGCTCATTTTCTTGTTGCTGTTTTTTATTTTGAGATAGGGTCTCACTAAGTTGCTCAGGCTGAGCTCCAAGTTGTGATCTTCCCGCCTCAGCCTCCCAGAGTGCTGTAATACATTCTTTTAAATTTGAGGATTCACGGTTTATTTTGACCACACTCTGTAGGTTATAGGCACATTGCTGTAAAGAAAATCCTGTTTTTAAATTCCTGTGCTCGTGGGAGAGTGGAAATGATAGTGACTCAGAAGAGGTTATCTTAGAGCAGGGGGTGGGGTGGGGCCACTTCTCTCCGTGACCGCTGGGCCAAGACTAAGGAATTTCCCAGGACACAGGACTTTCAGTACTGGGAAAACTGGCTAAGCCGCCCCTCCTGGGCGTCTCTAAGGGTCACACTTGGCCAGGGTGGGAACTCAGAGGAAGGGGAACCTGATTTCAAACGCCGCCTTGGGGGATTTTAAGCAGGGAAAATGGAATTCAGTTTGAAATTTGTTTCTTCTTTTCCTTTTTATGTGATCCTGGGGACCCAGTCCGGGGCCTTCACCCTAAGCTACATCCCCAGCCTCCCCCGACCCTTCTTGGGGAATGTGTCCAGCTCTGATCCTGAGCTCAGTACGTAGCTCAGGCTGGTCTCCAGGTCTCTCCAATTCTCCTGCATCAGCCTCCCAGTGGCTGGGATCACAGGCGGGCATTAGCATGCCCAGTTTATCTTCTTGTGTGGTGCTGAGGAATCCAACCCAGGGCCTTGTGTGTGCTGGGCAGGGGCACTAAGTGCTGAGCTATATTCATTTTTTATTTTTAGAGAGAGTGTCTCTTAAGATGTTGACTTGCCCAGGCTGGATTTGAATGAGATCCTCCTGTCTCAGCTCCCAGAGTGCTGGCATGACAGGCCTGCACCACTGGGCCCAATTTACTTTTAAATCATAAAATTTATGTTATGTGACCTATTGCTTTAAAAAAAATGCTCTAAACTGGGTTTGATGGCTTTCTATCTGTTATTCTGGCACTCAGGAGACCAAGGCAGGAAGATCACAAACTGAAGCATTGCCTGGGCAAATTAGTAACTTAATAAATCTCTATCATTAATTTTTTTTTCAAAGCAGGGTCTCACTCTAGTCGTGGCTGCTTCTGAACTTACTACATAGCCCAAGCTGGCCTCCAACTCAAGGCAATTCTCTTGCCTCTGTTTCCTGAGTGCTGCTATGCTTACACTTGTACACCACCATGCCCAGCTAACTTTTATGTAGTGCTGGAGAATCAACCTAGGGCCTTGTGCGTGCGAGGGCTCTAACCATTGATCCCAGCCTTCTGTCATTAAAATTTTTTTAAAAAGCTGGGGATAGAGCTCAGTATGAAGGCTCTGGTTTCAATATCCTGGACCACAAAACTTAAGCTAAAATTTCAAATAAAATTCCATAAAGTTCCATATTCCAAAAAACAAGATGGCTGGCGAGTTCACCTATTGCAGGGTGTGGGGGTAGGTGACATCCAGTGAGATTATCAGAGTCAGATGCTCCATGCAGAAGAGCTGTGGGATCCAATGACATTAGCAACCCACAGGGGAGTAAAGGCCCTGAGAAGTCCTGCCACAGTTACAGTCACAGACTCTGGAGCCTTCATGCTCACTCAGACTCACACGACCTTGTGCCAGGCAGCTTCTGAACTTCTTTCCAAAAACAAAAGTTTCCCCCTTAGGCCTGTCATCCCAGCACTCTGCGAGGCTGAGGCAGGAAGATCGCTCCAGCCCCACCTGGGCCAATTTTCGGCTTAGTGAGACCCTCTCTCAAAATAAAAATTAAAAATGGGCTGGAGATGTAGCTCAGTGTGAAGACCTGCTCTTGATCCCCAGCACCACAGGAAGAAAAAAGAAAAAGCAAACCAGACCTCTCTGTCCCTCAGAATTTCCTAATTTCCAGATCCCCTGGGAAAAATTTGCCCTCCTTGGCTGTGGAGACTTTTCCCCCAGGAGGGCCCTGGCCCTTTCCTGTGGGACTGTGTTTATTCCATAGATGCTGTCGACTGATTCTGACAGGCATCGACCAGCAGAGCAGAGGACTGGGGAAGGGACAGACCTGAGCCCGGGCTTGCCTAAACCCGCAGCAATCCTCCTACTGCAGCCTCCGAGGGCTGGCTCGGCAGAAGTGCCACACCACGCCACACCCAGCATTTTTTTTTTTAAATGGCTGCATCAGGCTTGTGGTACAGCTCGAGGGTTGCCTAGCATATGCAAGGACCTGAGTTCCATTCCCCAGCACCACGTAAGCCAGGCATGGTGGTGCACTCCTGTAATCCCAGCACTCTGGAGGCTGAGGCAGGAGGAATGTGGTATGTTAGAGTCAGCCTGGGTATGTTAGTCAGCCTGGGCTACATAGTGAGTTCAAGAGCAGCCTGGGAGGCAGAGCAACTCTTGTCTTAAAAAAGAAAGAAAAACAGGGCCAGCCTGGGCTACAGAGCAAGACTCTCAACTCCCCCCCCCCAAAAAAAAATAAAAAGAGAAAAGATCAGGATGCAATGTGTATGTTCTAATTCACTAGAATGAGTACAATTATTGTATATCACAATTATACAGTGATTTTATAAAGCAAGAAGTTATAAAAAATAAGTATGAGAATATTTTTTGCAGCCAAACTTGTTATGGAACACCTCTGGGCAAGCAGGGGCCAGGAACTGAACTACCTGCTAAGACTGTCCTTGCTGTGACAAAGTACAGGATATCCATAAATTTAAGGAAGGAGAAATTTGTTTAGCTCATAGTTTCCGAGGTCTCACACAGTCCACTCATGGCGCAGCCCACCTGGGTGGAAGCACCTGGCCGGGGCTAGAGAGCTGACCACCTGGCTGCAGACAGAAGCCAGGTAAGTCTGGAGCCTCAAGGAAGGTGGAGCTATTCCAGAAAGAAGCTGTAACAAGGCTTCTTCTCCCTTCCTTTACTTACTTCAAGTTGCTAGCTGGCCCGGACACTCGGGGGGTCAGGGGGGTGTCCCTTCCTTACTTCTTGGCCCACAGTAAATAATAAACACCTGAAACCTGGGCGCAAGTCCACACAGTCTTTCCAGGTCAAATCCCAGGTACCTGCCCCTCCCAACAGCACACAGTTCCACCATTACCCCACCGCATCCTGAGGGTTTCGGGGACACTCCATGTGTGATCTGTAGCGTACTGTGTGCTTCCTGTAAGTGACGAAGGAAGAGGAAACAGAAACAGAGGGAAGGAGGAAGGGATTCAGAGAAAAACCATGGGAAGAAGGATGAGAAGGAAGAGTTTTCTTCTTTCTTTCTTTTTGGTGATACCAAGGCTGGAACCCACGGCCTTCACGCTGAGTTACACCCCAGCCCCTTTCTGTTTTTGGTGTTGAGACAGTGCTATGGTTTTGGACCTGGAATGTCCTCCCAAAGCCTGGCATAGTGGGATGTTGCCTGTGGGCACTGGTGCTGTGGAGAGGTCGGGCCTGGCTGTGCAGGCAGCGTGCTGGGCCTGTGACCTGGAGGGATGCGCTCCTGCCCCGCTCTGCCCTACACGATTCCTTCCCCTTGCTGTGCCTGGAGCAGCTGTCCTGTGCCAGGTCCTTCCACCATTGCTGGCACCCACAGATGGATGGAGCCTTTCAGCAACTGTGAGCTAAACCTCACCTTTCCTCCCTTCAGCTGTGATGGCCAGTACTGTGGCCCAGCAACCAAGAAGAACCAATGATGGACACAGTCTTACTAAGATGCTAACTTACCCAGGTCGGGCTCCAACTTATGATCCTCCTGCCTCAGCTTCCCAGGGTGCTGGAATGACAGGCCTGGGCCCTGGGGAAAGAGGATTTTAAAAAATCAATGAGACCCAGCCTCAAATAAACAATGGTTAGGGTTGGGAATGCAGCTCAATACTCAAATCAAAGAATGGTGGGGGTGAGAGAAACAAAATGCTCCTAACAAAAAGCTGCCTGGTGCAGCTGGCCAGAGCCACCGGCCTCCAGAACGGAACTGCCCTGGCTGCATGTCCCGGCACCCCCCAGGCTTGGGCCGGTCTTCATCCATTTCCAGCTTCTACAGCAAAACACCCAAGACCAGCTTATTCGGAAACAACAGAAGTATGTTTGGTTTCTGGTTCTGAACGCTAAAAAAAATAAATATGTAACGAATACATGCAAAAATGCAGAAGTGACCACTCTGTCCCAGGAGCAGATGCCTGCAGGGGCGGTGAGCCAGGAGGGATGGGCAGTGATGTCACAAGGGGTGGCCGGGAGGGACAGAAGTTCCGAAGGCTGGTGGGGGCAGAGACCTCCTGAAGGGGAAACACCACCTACCCCCACTCCCCACCCCACCCCCCAGCCACCACCACTGTGGCCCAACCGAGGGGCGACACGGACCCGGGAGAGACAGCACGGGCCCGAGCCTCGGGGGTCATGATGGTCCTCTCTTCAGAAGGGGAACACGCCGAGCGGCCACAGGTCTCTGCCCCCATGGCAGCTGAGCACTGTGGGAGGTAGGGTCCTGGGGACAGCACAGCCACCACTGGGTGCATGGGACATTGGGACGGAGGGTGGTGTTCAGGAAAGGCATGCGTGGGCCTGCCCTTCTTTCATTCACATTTATTTTTTTCATTCTTTTGTTTGGTTTTGAAATACTAGAGAGGGAGTCCGAGTCCTTCCCCCTGAGCTACGTCCCAGCCCACTTTTAGTTTTGATTTTGAGACAGTCTTACTAAATTGGCCAGAATTTGAACCTGGGATCCTCCTGCCTCAGCCTCCCAGAGTACTGGATGACAGTCCTGCGACACTGCACCTAATATGTACTCTTGATCTTTTGATTAAACTTAGGATTTTGGCCATAAAAAATGTAAGAGACAGGGAAGAAAGTGAGAAGATGGATTTGGTGGAGAGGGAAAGAGAAAGTGAGTTGGGGGAGTGAGAGGGTGGGAAGGGGAATGGGATGTAATATGTAAAAAAAATTGAAAAATAAATAAATTTAGGCTAGAGGAATGGCACAGCAGTTAAAGTGCTTGCCTTGCAAGTACAAGGCTCTGAGTTCAGCTTTCCAGCACCACATAAAGCCAGACGTGGTGATGCATGCCTGTAATCCCAGCACTCTGGGAGGCTGAGGCAGGAGGATTTCATTGAGTTTGAGGCCAGCCTGGGCTACATAGGGAGTTCAACACCAGCCTGGACAATAGAGAAAGACCCTGTCTCAAAAACAAAAGAAAAAACTACATCTGTACTGGAGCGGGCCAACTTCTTCCTTGTTGTTACTTCCTGAACAACACGGCAGGATGTCTAGCTACATCCCTGTCCCCATCCCTTTTTGAGACAGGATCTCACTCTGTAGTCCAGGCTGGTCCTGAACTCACGGCAATCCTCCTGCCTCAGCATCTCGAGTGCTGGGATTACAGCTTTTACTTATTTTTTATTTTGATACAGGGTCTACCTAAGTTGCTGAGTTACTCGGGTGGGCTCGAACTTGGGACCTCACTGCCTCAGCTTCCCAGAGTGCTGGGATGACAGGCCAGGTCATATCTATTTACATGGCATTTCCATAATGTCAGGGTTCTGGGTCCCTAAGAGACTGAAACAGAGGGCAGAATGGGCAAATCTAGCTGACACTAGAGACATTTGCACCCAGAGAGAAGTGGAACCACGCACAGGGTCCTGCATCCAGTCCCCTACCAATGGCAAAGTGTGACTGTACGCCCTCCACCTTCTGTGGCACTGAAGGTTGAATCCAGGACCTTTTCACTGAGCTATAACCCCAGTCTTTTTTTTTAAGTCTTTTATTTTAAAACAAGGTCTTACGACATTAATAAGTTGCATAGGCTGGGATCTTCCTGCCTCAGCCTCCCAGAGTGCTGGGATGACAGGCCTGTGCCACTGTGTCTTGCGGAATGTGATGGCGCAGGCCTCTAATCCCAGCACTCAAGAGGCCGAGGCAGGAGGATTACCATGCACTCAAGGCCAGCGCAGGCTACCTAGTGAGTCCAGGACAAGACTAGACTGCAGAGCGAGACCCTGAGCCTTTTTTCTCTGGCAGGGCTCACAGTCTCCTCAATGAAATCAAAGAGACCCCTACTGAAATAAGGTAGAAAGGCGAGCTGCTTCGGTTGGGCTGGTCTGGGCTTATTTGCCAATTCACAGTGTTCCTTCCTTCTCCTCTGTGGCCTCAATCATGTCTGTGCAGAGCATGTGACAGCCAGGAGGCGGGGAGTGAGGAGGCCTCTGGCCGCGGTGTGCAGCATCCCGCAAGATGTGCTGTGAGCTGTCCTTTGCACAGTCTCATGACGTCCCCTCCTTTTTTGCCTGGCAGCATGAGTCCCCAAGACCCTGGAAAGGCTGAGACTGCGGTGACTCCGGGGGACGAGGCTGAGAATCAGAGTCAACGAGGCAGCAAGGGTAAAGCACCAGACGTGCTGTCACTACTGTAGAGTGTGAGGGAGCGGTGTTCAGGGCTCCTCCAGGCCCCGCTGTCCCCTGCCCTGCCCGAGGCACCCACCTGCCGGGCCTTACGGAGGTAGCTCCCATGACTGCGTCACTGTGCAGCCGGCCACCTCATTAGTGGGTGAGGTCAGTCTATGTGACACTGGACACGTGGCTTCCTTTCTTTTCTTTTCTGAGTACTAGGGTGCAAACCTGGGCCTTTACCCTGAGCTTCCTCCTCAGCCCGTTTTCAGTTTTGATTTTGAGCCAGGGTCTTGGCTAAGTTGCTAAGTTGCTCAGGCTGAGCTTGACTTTGCGATCCTCCTGCCTCAGCTTCTCAGAACGCTGGGACGGCAGGCCTGCACCACTGGGCCCCGCTGCCTTGATGTTTTGTTGTTGGGAACAAGGTCTCACTCTGTAGTCCAGGATGGCCCCAAACTCACTATGGAGCCCAGGATGGCTTCACATTCATGGCAATCCTCCTGCCTCAGCCTCCTGAGTGGTGCGAAATCGACCCCAGGGCCTTGCACTTGCTAGGCAAGTGCTTTAACTGCTGTACTATTCCTCCAGCCCGACTTGATCCTTTGAAGTCTCCTTTGCCTATCTCTGCCTCCAGCCCCAGGCTCCGTCTATGGTGCGGGGAGTACACTGATTTGGAGTCATTCTTGATCATTCTCTTATTTTCTCCTTGTTATTGTCCCAATGGTGATGGTTTTGCAGTGCTGGGCAGGCGCTCATGGCTGAGCTGCACGCCAGACCTTGTTCATTATGAGAGAGGATCTTACTAAGTTGCCAAGTTGCTCCGGCTGGGCTTGAACTTGGGAGTTTTCCTGCCTCAGCCTCCCCAGTGTTGGGATTACGGCATGTGCCACCACACCCAGCTAAGTTGTGTGTGGCACTGAAGAATCAAGCCCAGGGCCTTGCACACAATGGGCAAGTGCTTCCACCGCTCAGCTGTGCCCAATCTGAGAGAGGAAATTGGGATAAGCCAGCGGCGACCACCTAAGCTCCCACCCAAACCGGAATTAATTCCAAGCCCAGCACAGAGACCCAAAAGGCTCCGCTCCCACCCAAGAGGTGTTAAATAACTATAACCCCTCCCCTGGCCCGTGCGCAGGTGCCCCCAAGCTGTGGACACCCCGTCGGGACAGCGAGGTGGCCCTCAGGCTTTCTAGGTTTGGGCCAGGCAGCGAGCCTCCCCTGACAATCCCTGAGCTCTTCCAAGACTCAGTCAAGCGATTCGGCGCCCGACCGGCCCTGGCAACGAAAAACAGCAAGAAGTGGCACATGATGACCTTCACCCAGTACTACCAACAGTGCCGGAGGGCCGCCAGGGCCTTGATTAAGGTACTGGGTCACCCATCCCTCCCCAGTGTGTTTTTACCCGCTTGTTCCGAGAGGCACACACGTAACACACAGGTGCCCAAACACGTGCAACACACAGCTCACACACGTGCACATGTACCTCTCACACACAAAGTGCATGGGCACCCAAATGCGCACACGTTCTCTGGTGAGACTGCTTCCTCCAATCCTTGGCCCCACCGCGTCTCTTCGGGGGGAGATGACCACAGCTGCTATGCTGTGGGCAATTTATGTTTGGTTCGGGGGTGGAGCCCAGGGCTTTCACGCTGAGCTGCATCCTCAGCCTTCATATTAATATATATTTTAAAAAATTTTTTTGAAATGAGGTCTGCTAAGTCACTAAGTCACCCAAAGTTACCCAGGCTGGGCTGGAATCTGGCATCCTCTTGTCTCAGCATCCCAGAAAGCTCAGGCAACAGGTGTACAGCACCACCTGGCTCGCATGTCCTTTGGTGGAGTAAGTTATGCATGTGTGTTGACATCTTATACATGCTCATTTTCACATGCATAGCAGCTTGTTTCCTCATGATTCTGCACTTGTGTGTGTGTGTGGTTTGTCTGTCTGAGACAAGGTCTAACTCTGAAGTCCAGACTGGTCCTGAACTTACTGATCACTTAGCTTAGGCTAGCTTCGAACTCACAGCAATCCTCCTGCCTCAGCCTTCTGAGTGCTGGGATTGCAGGTGTGTACCATTACACCCGGTGCTGGGGAATTGGCTCCAGGGCTTTGTGTGCTTGCTAGACAAATGCTGTAACTGCTAAGCTGTGCCCCGTAGCCTTTGTCCCTGAACATAAGATCTCTCTATGTATGTGTTAGTTTCTTGCTGCTGAGTAACAAATTAGCCAAGGTGACTTCAAATGACAAATGTCAATTATTTCACAACTCCAGTGGCTCAGGAGCCCAGCCAGATAAAGTGTAGCCAGGTGGCTGCGGCTCACAGGGTCACCCCTGAGCTCTCATCTTGGCTATCAGCCAGGACTGCTGCATCCGAAGGCTCAGCTCTGGCAACGCGGCCTCGGCCCCGTTCCAGGTGTGCTGACGTGGCTGGCTCCTGGCGGGTTCCTCTTCGCCGCCCTCCCCCTTGCCATGCTGACTCACCTCTCCTGAAAGACAGCATCCTTTAGCCCAAGGTTCCTCTCCGCTCTGCTCCTCTCTCTCTCTCTCCTCTGTCACAATAACTGGAGTTCCAGCCCAGGGTCTTCACGTTGAGCTACGTCTTCTGCCATGTATTTATTTACTTGTTTGTCTGTTGAGACAGGGTTAGCCTCTATAGCCCAGGCTGGTCCTGAACTCACTATGGAGCCCCGGCTGGCCCCCAACTCATGGCAATCCCCCTGCCTCAGTCTGCAGAGTGCTGGGATGACAGGTGCGTGCCCCACCACAACCAGCTAGTCTCCTGTGGTGCTGGGGAACCCCACCCAGGGCTCTGTGAGCCATAGACAAGCACTTTAACCACAGAGCTTTGCCCTGAGCCCTTTTTTCTTTGATTCTGAGACAGGGTCTCCCTAAGTCATTAAGTTGCCCAAGGCTAGGCTCAAACTTGTGACCCTCCTGGCTCGCTCCCTGAGTGCTGGGATCACAGGCTTTGGCAGGGAGCCCAGGTCCCCTCCTACCTTAAATATCCAAGATTTAATTGGAAATTTCTGGGTATATGTACACACCAATAGTGACACACAATGTCTACCGGGGGAGACCACCCTTTTTGTCACCAGTCACAAGCAGATGCCATTACACATGGTCATACTTCCACAAGTAGAGCTGGTCATCACTAACCCTGATCCTGTGCGACTCACAGCACCAGCAACCTTGGGGACACCCAGGATCGAGAGGGGAGGGGTTTGCCCTCAACAGTGGCCGGGTGCATGTCCAGGGTTCCTGGTTCCTTATTAGTGGCATTCAGAATGAGCCACACCATTAAAGGGGCAGAGTGGTCTTGTTATTAAAGATAAAAACAAAGGCTGGGGGCACATAGCTCAGTGGTCAAAGCATTTACTCAGTGTGCACATGGCCCTGAGTTCAATTCCCCAGGACCACACAAGCCAGGCATGACTGGTGCACACCTGTCATCCCAGCACTTGGGAGGCTGAGGCAGGAGGATTGTTGTAAGTTAGAGGCCAGCCTGGGCTACATAAAAGCTCAGGACCAGCCTGGACTACGGACCAAAAGCCTGTCAAAAAAAAACATAAATAAATGCAACATACCTGTCTTTTAAAAATTAAATAAAACAACAGACATTAAAATAAATCCACACCCATTAAGATGGGTTCCATCTTTTCCTTTTCTTTTTTTGTGGTACTGAGGATTGAACCCAGGGCTTTTATACTGAGCTACATCTCCTCCCATATTTTAGTTCTGATTTTGAGAGAGGGACTCACTAAAATGGCCCATGCTGGGGCAGGAGGAATAGCGGTTAGAGTATTTGCCTAACAAGCACAAGGCCCTGAGTTTGATTCTCCACATAAGCTGGGCATGATGGTGCATGCCTGTCATTCCAGTACTTGGAAGACTGAGGCAGGAGGACTGCTGTGAGCTCAAGCCCAGCCCAGGCTACACATTGAGTTTAGGGCCAGGCTGGGCTACACAGCAAGACCCTGTCTCAAAAAATAAATAAATACATAAAATAAAATAAGTAAGTGACTGGTTTATTTTGGTAAGATTCATGTCCTCAACAAAAGAATTAAAATGTGTAGGGAGAGGCCAGCAAGCCTCCGGTGACAGCCACACCCAGAGCTGAGGCTGCAGGCTGGCCACGCACCCCTCCCTCCACTGCTGTACCACATCTGAGTTTCTGATCTCACAAACTGATGATCAGATTCCAGCCGGCTGGGCAAGTGCCTGAGTCTGTGCTCCCCGGCGCTCTGCCTGTGCTTTCCCTTCCAGCTGGGCCTGCAGCGTTTCCATGGTGTTGGCATCCTGGGCTTCAACTCCACTGAGTGGTTTGTGGCTGCTCTGGGAGCCATCTTGGCCGGGTAAGACATCACCTGGGCTCTGTGTCTGTAGTGGCCACTGTCCTGGGCTGAGCAGCAATAGCCAGGTTCACATGCAAATAAGAATCCTAGTAGAGTCCTAGGGTCACCGGCAAAACAGACCCATAAGCAAAGCTTCCTAATCACGGGTGATAACATCTGCTGGACCTGGGTTTAGCTCTTTTTCAGCAGTAGAACTTTGCTTAGGTAACATAGTGATCACAGATAATGCCTAGAGAGCCTCTGTTGGGATCAAACATTCAATCTTCCTACCTCAGCCTCCAGAGGCACTGAGATGACAGGCCTGTGTCACTGAGGCTGGCAATGTCTAGAGATTTCTGCTTATGTGCTAAGCATCACTCCGAGCACTCTGGGAGGCTTACTTTGAGATAGGGTCTTGTTCTATAGTCCAGGCTGGTCCTAGGTAGCTCAGGCTGGTTTTGAACTCTTGGTAATCCTCCTGTTTCAGCCTCAGAAATGCTGGAATTACAAGGTGTGCCACCACACTCAGCTGATCTTTATGTGGTGCTGGGGAACTAAGCCCAGGCCCTGTGCGTGCTGGGTAGTGCTTTAGCAGCTGAGCTGCTCCACCCCGCACCCCCAGGCTGCTGCGGGGTGCAGGGCACCTGTGCAAGTGTGTTTCCTCTCCCCAGGGGCCTCTGCGTTGGCATCTATGCCACCAGCTCAGCCGAGGCTTGCCGCCACACCATCACTCAGGCCAAGGTAGACATCTTGGTGGTTGAGAATGACCAGCAGTTACGGAAAATCCTCACGGTAAAGCTCCACCTGGGAGCCCCCCCCCCCGCACCCCCCCTCCCGTGTCACCCAGGGAGTCATCAGGGCTCTGGCCAGGTACCGATTTGGCCTCTGGTGGATTATAATGTTAAAACAAGGCCCAAGGAATGGATTCAGCCACAGTGACCTTGGGCCTGTCATCGACATCAACGGGGAGGCTGAGGCAGGAGAATCATGAGATCAAGGTCAGCCAGGACAACTTAATGAGACTCTATGAATAAAACAAACCAGTCTATGGTAGAGCATTTGCCAAGTATGTGCAAGGCCTGATGTTCAAACCCTAGTGTCACCAAAAAAGAAAAGACATGGTGATACAGGCCTCCTGCTGTCCCAGTACTCTGGGAGGCTGAGGCAGGAGGTTCACAAATTTAAGCATGGGGAATTTAGTAACTTAGCAAGACCCTGCTTCAAAATGAAAAATAAAAAAGCTCAGTGTGAAGACCCTAAGTCCCCATCACCAGTACCATGAAGGAAGGTAGGGGTTTGCCTTATGAGCAGATTGGTAAAAGTCTCCCAGGACTATGTCCACTCCCTGGTGATGGCGCTTTGGGCAGAGCAGAGTGGGGGCAGGAGTCTGACTTTAGTCCTCAGTTCTCATTTTAAAGATGTACTAACGTACTGCCCTAGCAATACCTCGCTATTGTAAATTTTTTCTCCTAGAGGTGTGATTACTCCACACCAATACTCCTTGAAATTTCCTCCATTCCTTCCCATGGTCCTAATTTTCCCCAATGAGTTTGCCTTTCTCTCTACTTCTTGCCTAAGTCCTTTCTCTTCTAGTCTCCCTTTTTCCCCCAGTACCAGGCGCTTTCTTCCCCGAGCACTGGTATGTCTGCTTGATGTTCTTGCTTCCTAGACGTGTTTGCTTCTTTACTTTGTACATTCCATGCTGGGGAGCCAGGCGGTGAGGAAGCTGGTGAGAGTCCCTTGCACACAGTGATATCTGGTGTCTCTCATTCTCTCTCTCTCTGGGTCTCATATCTTTGTATGAATGTCATGGAAATATTTCCAACCTCCCACACATGTTGGAATGAGCCACCATTTCCTGAGTCAGCTTTTACTGGGAGAATCATGAGGTCCTGTGGCAAGGCCACATTTATCCTTCACTCAGGGGCCCCTGTGACAGATTCCTTCCTGCCCCAACTCAACACTGTCACTTACACATTTCTTCACTTTCTTATCTCCAGAGAAGCAGTGACTCTCACTGCTCTGTGTCCTCCGGTCACTGTGAGTCCTGTGTTTCCCACACCATGGCACCTCTGAAATCAGGGTGCGTCGTCCAGATGCAATGAAACCCCAGCTAGACTGACGGAGATCCCAACACTATGCGCTATCAAGTGTGCTGTGGCTCCAAATTCCTGACCTGGCTTGGGAAGGACAGGGTTCTACTCTACCTCCAACCTTGAGCTTTGAGTTTTTTTTGAAAATTGGTTGTTCATACTGGGATTGAACCCACGACTTTGCACTGACCTACATCATCAGCCCCTCTTTCATTTTTTAAGACAGTGTCTCTCTAAGTCATTAAGCGGAGCTCAAACTTGTATTCCTCCTGCCTCGGCCTCCCACAAGCACTGGGATGATCCATGTGGGGAATTTCACCTTCCAGATGTTCTGTATGAAAAATTTAAACCCAGACTGTCAGGCATCCTTGGCGACCGCTGCTCTGGGGCCAGGACCATGGTCCCTCCTCTGCTTAGAGCTCTCCACCCTCCAGAGTTTTCCGGGTCCCCTTGAATAAGCTGAGAGCTGCCGACTCTGCCTCCAGGCCGCCCATCCCCTCCAGCCATCCTGAGCCTTTTACAGACTTCAAGCATCGGGCTACTCTGAGTGTCAGTTCCTCCCTCTGGCAAACTCCTACCCACCTACCGTACCCACGCCTGTTCTTTCCTTCTTCACCCACACCAGAAGTTTGGCCACATTCAGCATCATGGGATGTCTCGGGGCCCCTGACTTCTTTAGAGCAGCGGAACCCTACCAGCCTCCTGAACCCTGGCTGCACAGCGCAAGGCGAGGGAAGGGACTGTGGAGACATCCTGTAGCTCAAGGTCTGCAGCGCTGATAGGCCCTCCAGGCCCACAATCCCTGCAGTCCAAAAGGCTGAGGCAGGAGGATCTCAAGTTCGAACTCAGCTTGGACAACTTAACGCCTAAGGAAAGACCCTGATTCAAAATAAAACGGGTTGGGAATGCAGTTCAGTGCACAGATGCTGCGCTCCATACCCGTTTTTGCAAATGAATAAATGAAAATCAATCTACTAGCGACAATAGCGGAACCGTGTGGGGGCGCTGTCTCCGGAGGCCACGGGGATCCCTAGTCCTCCGAACCGTACCCTTTCTGCCGAGGCAGGACGAACAGCAACAGACAGCGGGGTCGAAGGACAGCAGCCCGGACTCTGGGCACCCTGGGTCGGCGCTCCCCCGTCCTGCTCCCGGCCAGCGGCCGTGGGCGCACACAGCACTTTCTTCCAGATCCCACAGAACCGGCGGGAGACGCTGAAAGCCATCGTGCAGTACAGGCAGCGGGAGACGGACAAGTGCGACGTCGACCTGTACTCGGTGAGCGCGGCGGGAGCAAGGGTGTGGGCGGGGCCTCCCCAGGCGGGTGGGTGTGGCTTTGCGGGACACGTGGGCGGAACTTTCCCAGGAAGGGGAGGCGTGCAGACGACCGGATGTGCCCTGGGAATGAAAGCGATGGGAGTTCTAACGGAAATGGGTGGGACTTTTCAGGGGAAGTGGGTGGGCCTGGCAGGGGAAGTGGGTGGGGCTTTATCACAATCATTTTCCCCTCACACGGTGACATTGTGCAGATTTACAGGACTCAATGCAATCCGCAGTTTCACTGTGTGTAGATGAAGTGTGGCCACCTGCCCTTCCATCACTTTCGATGGTCACCATTTCTTTCTGTTGGGAACTTTATTAACATTCCCTTGTTCTGGGTAACTGGGAACAGTCAGATCATTATTGTGGCTATGGATGCCGTAGTGACGACAGCAGCAGCAGGTCTCCTCTGCTGTCCCTGTCCCCTCCCAGAGTACTCCACCCGTTCGTTTTGTTTTGTTGTACGGGATTTCGAGCCCAGGTCCTTCCTACTAAGCTACATCCCCAGTTGGGACCGAGTCTCGCTTAGCTGCTGTGTGGCCCAGGCTGAGCTCAAACTTGGCTTGTGAGTTTCCCGCTTCAGCCTCCGGAATGTAAAGATTACAGACCTGTGCCAGACCTGTGTCACTTCGCGTAATGTCCCCTGTCACATCCACGCTGCTGCTGCAAAGGGCAGAAGCTCACACCCTTCCGGGCTGAATGTGCTCCACTGCGGGCACGTGTCCATACTCACCTCGGTGGGTTTTACACCGTGGCCACTATGGACAGTGTTGGCCTTAACAGGGGTGTGCTGGTGTCACTTTCACGCCTTGCTTCCGTTTCCTGTGGACCCAGGGGTGGGAGGGCCTGTCGCGTGGCAGTTCTGCCTCTGGGTTTTGCAGACCCTGCAGGCTCTTTCACAGCGCCACGCCGGTTTGTACTCTCACTCACAGTTTGGAGGGCTCTCATCTCTGGATCCATGAGCAACAGCCTTTGAAATGTCTACGATACTGGGGGCCCAATGGTGCACACCCACCAAGCCAGCACCCTGGGAGGCTGAGGCAGGAGGGTCACATGTTTGAACCTAGCCTGGTCAACTTAGTGACTCTGTGAGATCTTGTCTCAAAATAAAAAATAAAAAAGGGCTGGGGATGTAACTTGTTTAGACTGTTCAGGCCATTGTCACAACACAGTCTCCTAAACATCACTGTCCTCAGCCTGGGATGATTCTGCCCCCAGGGAGCATGGCTCAGGCTCTGGAGATACTTTTGATTGGATTAGCAAGGACAGTGCTTACTGTGTGTGCCTGTATTCCTAGCTGCTTAGGACACAGAGGCAGGAGGATCACTTGAGCCTGGGAGCTTCGGACAAGTGCAGAGGACATAGTTAGATCCCGTCTCAAAACCATAACAAAGGGCTGGAGGAATGGCACAGTGGTTTAAGCACTTGCCTTCCAAGTGCAAGGTCCTGAGTTCAATTCCCCAGTACCACATGAAGCTGGGTGTGGTAGCTTACACTTGTAATCCCAGCACTTGGGAGGCTGAGGCAGGTGGATTGTCCTGAGTCCAAGGACCAGCCTGGGCTACACCAGTGACCTAAGGACCAGCATGGGCTACAGAGTGAGACCCTGTCTCAAAAAAAAAAAAAAGAAAGAAAGAAAGAAAAGAAAAAGAAAACATAACAAAAGTAGCTCTCCTGTGCCCTGTGGGATGAGCCGCATTGCCGGCCTCTGCCCACTAGGTGGCAGTAGTGCTCTCCCTGTTGATCCCTGCAGAGGGAATCCCCCCAGGTTGAGGACACTGATATTTAAGGGATAGTATTGTGACAGAGAACAGTATCTACTTTTCGGCAAAGGAGAGGGGACCCAATGGCTTTTTTGTTAACAGGAGCAGAAACACTCAGGAGGCTGAGGCAGGAGGCTTTAGTGAGTTAGAAGCCAGTAAGTTCAGAATTATCCTGGACAACAGAATGAGACCCTATTACAAAACAAACAAACAAACAAAATAAGTGGGCTGGGGCTCGGACTCAGAGTCACTAGGAGGCAGCCTTCTGAGGGAGCTTTGGGCTCCCCTCAGGGGGAGGACAGTGACCCCTCAAGGGTGTATGTGCGCCCATTCTCTCCCCAGGTACTGGGAGGTACTGGGAATTAAACCTGGGGCTTTTGTATTGAGCTATATACACAGCCCTTTTTTCCCTTTTCAGTTTTTCTTTAATTTTTTTTTGAGACAGGGTCTCCCTCTGCAGTCCAGGCTGGTCCTGAACTCATTACGTAGCCCGGATTGGCCTCAAACTCATGACAATCCTCCTTCCTCAGCCTCCCAATGCTGGGATTATAGGCACGCACCACCACGCCCAGTTTATGTGGCACTGGAGAACTGGACTCAGAGGCAAGCACTTGCAATCACTGTGCTATTTCTTCAGCCCCATACTTTTTATTTTTTTCAACTACGTTTTCCTTACATTTTTTGTGAGCACCCATTGGTTACACGAGTTAGTAGATTTTATCTTGGTAGATTTGTCCACATATGCAAAATAATTATTGCATCTCATCCTGCCCAGTCACTGAGTTTCCCAGGATGGGCTTGTGTTCGAGGTCCTTCTGCCTCAGCCTCCCCCAGTGCTGGGGGCCCAGGCCTTGAGCTCCACAGAGCACTGGCTACCCGCTGGTCACGTGTGAGCATTTTATATATATAGTAACTCTGCCCCTGCTCAAAACAACTCCAGAGGTTGTCATTGTCATTTCACAAATGAGGAAATGGAGGCACAGGGAGCTTCAGTGACCTGTCCAAGGAGACCACCACAGGAAGCCGCAGCCAGGAAGCCTAGTGCCTTAGGGGGCGGCCCCATCCTGGCTCTGCCCCTGGCTAGATCCCCATGAGTAGCATCTCCCCTCCCCTCACAGTGGGGCGAGTTCCTGGAACTGGGTGACAGTGTTCCCGAGGCCCAACTGGAGCAGGTCATCGTGAGCCAGAAGGCCAACCAGTGCGCGGTGCTCATCTACACCTCAGGGACCGAGGGCCACCCCAAGGCCATCATGCTGAATCACGACAACGTAAGCCAAGGTCCCTGTAAGGGACAGCAGCCTTTCTTGCCCTCCCCGCTCCCAGTCCCTGTGACAGCCGGTCCTGAGCATCCACGTATTGGCTAAGGGCCACTTGAATGCTCAGAAAGGCATATTCTGAGGCATCTGGTTGGGTCTTGGCGCCGGGGTCAACTCCCTGCCCGTCCTCTTTGGCCACTCTACTGACCCCTGCCTCCAGGTTGCCGTGGAATGAGTGGGTGTCCCTCCTCTTGCCCTTCTGCCATGATGTCCCTTTTTGTTACTGTTTCTGTTTGGTTTTGAGACAGGGTCGCACTCTGTAGCTCTGGTTGGTCCTGAATTTACCAGGTAGCCAAGGCTGGCCTTGAACACATGGCAATCCTCCTGCCTTAGCCTTCTAGTACTGGAATTACAGATATGTGCCACCACGCCTGGCTAATTTGGTGTGGGGCTATAGGTTCAGACCCAGGGCCTCGTGTTTGCTGGACAAGTGCTCTAACTGCTGAGCGACCCCAGCCCCACCATGACGTCCCTACCTTGGAGCCGGCGTGGACAGGACCCTCTGAAACCATGAGACAAACAAGCCTCTGTTCCACTGGGCTGCTGGCGTTGGCACCGTGTCCTAGCCATGGAGGCCAGTAAAGTCCCCGGAGCAGGCAGCCTCTGGTGATGTAGGACACGGGCACTGGGAGCTGCTGGGGGTTAGAAGGTCACAGATGGCCTCAGTGGGGAGAGCAGTGTTAGGATCAGGAGAAAGGGCATTGGGCAGACCTGAGATTGTGGGCCTGACATCTCACACCCCCCAGCCTCAGTTTCCCCACCTGCGAGGCAGCTATCTCCACTTGGTGAGTTGTTTTGAAGATGAAATGAAGCTGGGCCTGGTGGCACAGGCCTGTTATCTCAGCACTACAGAGGAGGAAGAGGCAGGAGAATCCCAAGTTGGAGCTCAGCCTTGGCAACTTAGCAACTTAGTGAGACTGTCTCACAATCGAAAATAAGAAACAGCCCGAGGCGTAGCTCAGTGGTTAAAGCTCTCACCTAGCATGCACAAGGTCATGGTTTAATTCCCCAGCACCCCGTAAAAGTTAGCCAGGTGTTGTGATGCATGTCTGTAATCCCAGTACTCAGAAGTCTGAGGCAGGAGAACTGCTGAGTTCCAGGCTAGCCTGAGCTCCAGTAGTGAGTTCAGGACCAGCCTGGAGTATGGAGTGAGACTGGCTCAAAAAACAACAAAAAAGCAAACAAAACCCCAGGCCAGGGATGTGGCTCGGTGTGTGAAAGCAGCCCGGAGCCCAGAAGCACCGGCAAGGCGAATCCCCTGCCTGGGAGGTCAGGTGCCATTCCCGTGTTCCAGATCACCTGGACAGCAGGCATGGTGGCACAAGACCTACGGCTGGCCGCCTGTGGGAAGCAGGAGGTGGTGCTCAGCTACCTGCCACTCAGCCACATCGCAACCCAAATGATGGACATCTGGGTTCCCATGAGGATTGGGGCACTCATCTACTTTGCGGAGCCAGATGCCCTCAAGGTGGGTCCGAGCAGCCCCTGGGGCCGCCCGTGGGCATTTGGGGCTGTCAGCCATTCCTGGGCTTCTGCTATACCCAGCCTCATGAGGCTTTGCTCTCTACCTCAGCTCTGTTTAATAGCACTGAACACAGCTGACGCATTATTTTAGGTTTTTGGGGTCTTTTTGCAGGACTGAGGATGGAGCCCTGGGCCGCCACACTGGGTTACATCCCCTCTATTTTTATTTTGTATTTTGGAGCAGAGTCTTGCTAAGTCGCACTGGGCTGGAGCTTCTGATCCTCCTGCCGTGCAATCTTTCAGTTTGTATCCTAGTCTAAGCCAGGCATCCCTGTGTGGGTGTATAGACTGGGCACTGAAAGATCCAAGAAGACAAGAATGGTGTTGAAAGTGTGCGTGTGTGTGTGTGTGTGTGTGTGTGTGAAAAACTTTTCCCTCACCCCCTAGGGACGGTTACATTCTGCAAAGTCTTCATCCTCATCAGGAGTTGACACAATTGTCACCTCTTAGCTATTCATTGCTGGGACAAAATACCCGACAGCCACAGTTTAAGGGAGGGAAGACTTATTTAGCTCACAGTTTCAGAAGGCCTCACAGTCTGTTCATGGGACAGCTGGTCATGGTGATGGCACATGGCAGAGGTGGACAGCTGTTCACCCCATTGCAGATGGCAGCCAAAGGAAAGGAGTCCAGACCATCTCTGGAGACTCAGGCAGGGCCACAGTCCTCTCAGGAAGGAGCCGCAAGGGTCTTTCTTCTTCCTTTCTTTGCTTAGCTCAAGCTGCCAGCTGGGCAGCCCACACCCAGGGTGGGTGCCGCTCCCTCGCTTCCTAGCCACAAGTCAATAATGAACACCTGAAAGCTCTGCCCTGGGCACCCTCCTCTAATCTCAATAAATTGACACAATCTTTCAGGGTCAAACCCCAAGTGCCATCCAGCCAGGTCCTACCTCCCAATAATACAAGTTCCACCATTATCCCACTACTTCCAAATACATGAGGCTTTGGAGGGACACTGCAGATCTAAACCATAACACCTTCACAGATTACAAATGACCTGAGTGTGGTGGCACATCCCAGTTACTGAGATTCTGAGGCAGGAGGGTCACAAATTCAAGTCCCACCCATGCAATTTACTGAGACCCTGTCTCAAAGCAAACAAAAAGCTAGGACTGGTGGTACAGGCCTGTAATCCCAGCAGTCTGGGAGGCTGAGGCAGGAGGATCAGAAAGTCCAGCCTTGGCAATTTAGTGACTTAGCAAGAGTCTGTCTCAAAATCAAAAATAAAGTTAAAAGAGCCCACAGTCAAGGCCCTGGGTTCAACTTTTAGTACTGTAAAAAAAAAAAAAAAAAAAAAAGTCGGTAGCATTATCCACTAGCATCCCCCAAAAATATCAGTTTCTGGACTCCCTCAAATCCTTAGAGGGAATACAGAAATCTAACTGGCTGCCAGCCCTCCCTGGGTTGGAACCTCAGGCTGGTCCAGTAAGGAGAGGGGAGGTTCTGGGGGCAGGGCATCAGGCAGGTGGCAAAGGTGGATGGCTGGGAACAGATGGACATGGATCCAGGGAGGGGCCACTTCAACTCACCTGCCCTGTCCTGCAGGGCACCCTGGTGAGCACCCTGAAGGAGGTGAAGCCCACTTCCTTCTTTGCAGTGCCCCGGGTCTGGGAGAAGATACATGAGACCATCACTGACAGTGTGGCCAAGTCCTCCAACCTGAAGAAGAAGGCATTTACGTGGGCCAAGGGCGTGGGCCTGAAGGTCAACACGAAGCGGATGCTGGGGTAGGCCGGGGGGTCTCTGGGGAGTCAGGGGCTAGGTCATTTCTCCAGGGTGCTCCCTACCCACTTCCCACCCCCTCCACCTCATGCCCTGCCGCTTGGTAGCGCACCCCTGGCCTCCTCCCCTCCAGGAGAAGCGACACACCCACAAGCTACCACATGGCCAAGGCCCTGGTGTTTGGCAAGGTTCGGAGTGCACTGGGTCTGGATCACTGCCACCTGCTCCTAAGTGGGGCTGCACCGCTGGCCCAGGACACAGCTGAGTTCTTCCTGAGTCTGGACTTGCCAGTTGGGGAAACCTACGGCATGACCGAGTGCTCAGGGCCACACAGCATGTCCAGCCAGGGATGCAGAAAGGTGCTGAGGTACGGCCCAGAGAGTGGGGGAATGAGGATGGGGTCTCTGGGCTCAGATGACCCGAGCCTTGTGCTCCCAGCCTGACCATCTGAATGGAGCATCGGCTGCAGATCTGGGTGGACCTGGTGGGTGATGCTGCCTCTCTGAGCCTCAGTTTCCCCATGCCCCGGCAGCTGTGGCAAGACGTTGAGTGGCTGCAGGAACTCAATGCTGCACCAGAGCAAGGACGGCATTGGGGAAGTGTGCGTGTGGGGCCGACACGTCTTCATGGGCTACCTGGAGCAAGACGACGCCACCGTGGAGGTGGTGGACGAGGACGGCTGGTTGCACACGGGGGACCTGGGCCGCATAGACAGCCAGGGCTTCCTGTACATCACTGGCCGCATCAAAGGTACAGGGGCAAGAGCAGGTCCGGTGGCGTAGGCCTGTCCTCCAACCACTCTGGACAGCTGAGGCAGTAGGATCACAAGTTCGAACCTATCCTGAGCAAGACCCTGTTTTAAAATAAGAACATAAAAGGTGGGGGGTGGAGGGCGTGTGAAGGCCTGGGTTCCACCCAGGAAAACACACAAGAGCCAATGCTGAGGTAGCTCACAGGATGCAGGCCATGGACACTTGGCTGCACTGAGGGAGGTGAAAGGCGGGGGACCTCTGTGCTGCTGGGGCTTCCACACAACACTCTGTTGTGGCATTGGTCCTCTGGTCCCTAAGGACTAGGGGCTCCCTAGGGTGTAGTCAGTCCCGCACAAGACAGTCTGTTGCAGAGCTGCTGATCACAGCGAATGGGGAGAATGTGGCCCCAATCCCCATAGAGACGAAGGTGAAGCAGCAGGTCCCCATCGTGAGCAACGCTGTGCTGGTCGGGGACAAGGCCAACTTCCTGAGCATGCTGCTCACACTCAAGGTGACAGGCTGGCTGTTTTCTATCTCTACCATGGCCCCAAGGTTCGTGTGCCCCCTGGGTACAGTGTTGGGGGCACCAAGGGGTGCGTGTAGTAACAGAGATGTTCTGGGCAGTGTGAGACAGACCCGGTGAGCGGGGAGCCCCTGGACACGCTGACCTCAGAGGCTGTCAGCTTCTGCCAGAGCCTGGGCAGCCAGGCGACCACCGTGTCCGAGATCTTGAACCTGCAGGACCCGCTAGTCTACACTGCCATCCAGGAAGGCATAGACACTGTGAACCAAGAGGCTGCCTCCAATGCACAGCGGATCCGGAAGTGGGCCATCCTGGACAGGGACTTCTCTTTCCAGGGTGGGGAGCTGGGTAAGTGGCCCCCTGCTGCCGGCCAGGGCTTCATAGTGAGTTCAGCACCAGCCTGGACTGTAGAGTGAGACCCTGCCTCAAAAAAACAAAACAACAACAACAAGAAAAAGAAACAGAAAAGAAATAAGGAAAGAAAGAGTAAAATAAAGGTGACATGGTGGGGAGCAGAGAGGTAGGCTGTGGAGGTGAGGAGGGACCTTGGGAGAGGGGAGGGGATCTAAAACCACCAGGATACGTGTCAGATAAGTACTGATTCTCTGAAAAGAAGGTGATTATTATGCAGCACAAATGTATATGGAAAAAAAATTCTACGGCTCATACCTGCATAACAGCCTCCGATGTTCTTCCTCCTCAAATCACCGAAGTCTGCGTGCGTCTCTCTGTCCCTCCTCACGAGGGAAGGGCTCGCTCAGCGGTGAGGGACTTGGGTGCTGCGCGTCCTCTCTCGGGGGTTTGTCCTAGCACCTGGCTGTCATTACACTGTGAGGGGAGAAGGAGCCAAAGCAAGGCTAACTAAGCATGCGACACCGGGTAACCTGGGTTCAAGTCCTGTCCCCACAGTGCCAGGAACGACCGGCGTTGCCCATCTTTTTATCCACAACAGGTGTGTCTGACCAACGGCCTCCCCGCCATCTTCTTGGTCTGGCCTTGGGTTGTTTTTCTGAGGGAAGAGGAACTGTCTTGGGCTACACATAAAATACTTGGCAGTACCTTATGAGTATACGTAGTAAGACTTCCTTTTTAAATCATTTTATTACTTGGTTTTGGGGGCATGCCTCAGTGGTTCAAGTGTTTGCCTAGTATGTGCAAGGTTCTGGGTTTGGTCCCCCAGAACCACGTAGCTAGGTATGGTGACGCATACCTGTAATCCCAGGACTCAGGAGGCAGGAGGATTGCTGTAGGTTTGAAGCCTGGTCTACAGAATGAGTTAAGGACCAGCCTGGACTCAGACTGACACCCATCTCAAAATACTGATAATAATTTTTGAAATTATGACATTTAAAAATTAAGAGCAAAAACAAAAACCAACCAACCAAACAACCAAACAACAAAGCCCAGCAGGCCACAGGTTGGATGCCCCTGTTGAAAACAGCCCTGGTGGGGTCATGGAGTCTCACCGAGAGAAGTCCAAAGCTCCAGGCGACACAGGCTGTTGGTGTCTGGGGCTGTCCTGGAGGCTGCTGTGTCCTCACATCACATGTTTTCTGGATGACCCCAGAGGGACCAGCCCTCTCTAGGCCCCAGTGTTTTTGTGTCTATCGAGGGTGGGGGCACTCTGACATAGCAGGGATGTCCCCTGTCCACCAGTGCATCATCAGAATCCTCTGCACAGCCTGGGACACCAGGGGTGGACACAGCACCAGCTTCCCCACCCCACCCCGGGTCCGGGACACATCCTCTGTTCTTGCGTAGGGAGTGTGAGATCCTCTTTTACTCTGACAACTCAACTGATTTCTCCTTTCTCAACAGGTCCCACGTCAAAAATCAAGAGACATTTCATAACCCAGAAATACAAAACACGGATTGACAACTTCTACCTCTGACTGCTTCGGTGGTGAGATTCTGTGGCTCAGTGTTGCTAGGCTGTGTGTTGGATGCCCCTGTGTGGGGCTGGCAGGTATGTGGGTGGTGTCACATAGGACAGATACGCATGCACGCACGCACGCACGCACATGAGCATTTGGTTGTCAAGGCTCTGGTCATGCCTGGTATTTGCTCATGATCCATCCATCTGGGTCCCAGTGGGGTGTGCAATCCCTGGCCCAGTTGGTTTCTGGTGCTGGGCGTTGTCCTTCCTGCCTTTTCTCATTGGCTCTTCGGCTCGAGGAGGAAGCAGTTTAATTACTCCCACCTAGGGCCAACGTTTTTTGTTAAATGTTTCTCTAGGGCTTATGTGGAGAAGGCCTCAGGTTGAAAACCAATGGGGAACGTTCAGCTTGTTGGGAACCCAAGGAACCGGGTGCAGTAGCCCTACCCTACCCTACCACCCACCTCCTCTCCTTCCCCCAGACGTGCCCACGGGAGCCTCCGTGACTCCATGAGTCACTGGTGGGAGATGTAGTGGGAACGCAGCTGCGTGTACCTGTGACTCACGGTGGTGCTGCTCTCTCTGAGGCTCCCAGCTTGCCCACCTGTTCGAGTTTGCTTGGGTTCCTGTGAGAGGGTGGCATAGACTCGGTGGGGGACGGGGGACTCACAGAACAGAAATTCACCATCTCACAGTTCTGGAGGCCAAAAGTCGGACATCAAGATGCCACCTGGCTGGTCGGTTCCTCCTGAGGGCCGTTGAGGACGGGGCTCACTCCTTGTCTTGAGATGGCCATCTTCTACCTGTGTGTGCCTGTGTCCAGGACACAGGTCACACCAGTCATTGCCACCCTAATGACCGCATTTAAGCTCCATTAACACCTCCTCTTCCACACAAGGTCACACCCTGAGGTACTGAGCGTTAGGACTGAAATGTGCACTCTGGTGGGCACGAGGGCAGCCTGTGTCCCCACCACACCCACGTTCCCTTGTTCAGTGTCAAGTGGCTTCACTTTTCTGTGTGTTCCATTGTCGGTGTCTCACAGATGGGCTTGGCAGGGCGGTGTGCCACACCATGGCTCCCATCATTGGCATAGTTCCCAAGTCCACTTTGCCGTTGAGTGAGAGACTATTGGATGTTGATGTGGATGGGGATGGGCAGTGGATCCCCACACCGGGGCCATCCAGTATGACAATGCAGTGTGGCTTGTCTTGATCAGATATTGCCACAAATGTTAAAAAATAATCCAAAAAAGGATATAAAATATCTGGGTGTTCACCTGGGTGTTGTGGGCTGGGGGTGCAACTCAGCACTTACAGCACTTACCCAGTAAGTACCAGGCCCTGGGTTCCACTCCCCAGCATCATGTAAACCAGGCACGGTAGTGCACACTTGCAATCAAAGCCCTCAGGAGGCTGAGGCAGGAGTATTGCCATGTGTTCAAGGCTAGCCTGAGCTACATAGTGATGTTCAGGATCAACCTGGACTACAGAGTGAAACCCTGTCTCAAGAAAATAGAAACAAGCCACGTGTGGTGACATGTGCCTGTAAACCCAGCACTCTGGGAAGGTGGAGCCAGGAGGATCATCACTTATTGAGAGCCTATCTCAAAATAAAAAGCCTGTAATCCCAGCACTCTGGGAGACTAAGATGGGAGGATTCCAAGTTCAAACCCAAGGTAGTCAACTTAGTGAGATCTTGTCTCAAGATTAAAAAAAAAAAAAATTTTTTAAAGGCTGGAGAAGTAGCTCAGTGTGGTTGCCCTGGGCTCAGTCCACAGTACTGAGATCAGTAACTCACAGTTTGAGGTCTCAGTCCCTTCATAGGTGGCCCGCAATGGGGGAAGGGCGTGGCAGGGGCTTAGATGAACAAAGGTTGTTCACAGCAGGGCAAGACAGAAAGCGGAGGGGTGGGGCTAGCGAGGAGGTGTGTCCCTCTGAGTCATCCCCTAGTGCTCCGCGCCTTTCCACCAAGCCCCGCCTCCCAGCCTCAAGGAAATCCAGGGATTGAAGCCCAGGTCCAGTCACCTTCCAAACGCATGAGGCTTTTGGGGAACATTCCAGATCCAAACCACAACAATTTCATAAATATTTTTAACTCTTGATAACGTTATAATATATAGAGTCTACTTAATTATGTAAACTATATTAGTAAAATTGATTTTATCAGTTCCTTTTTTAAAACGTGGCTGCCAGGATGCTTTAAATTGCTAAGTTGCTCATATGACTTTTGTCCAATGGTGCCATTCTGATGCTCACTGTGTAGGGACCTCGGGATAAGGGTCAGCTGATAAATTGGTCAACCCGCCCAGGAAGTTGTGGAATCTTGGGGAACCTTTGGTTGCACTGGGTCCCTGTGTGACACGTGCTTCTCCTCCTCCAGCCTCCAAGAAAGAGGCCCCACTGCACAGGCGCCACACTGCTTGGCGGGTGCACTCTCCTGCATGTAAGAAGCCCGTTCCCTGGTGGTCTGGGTCCTGACCGTCTATTGAAAAGCTGCTCCTTGTCAAACTGGTCATTCTTTTCAGAGCAATAGGGTCATCACACGGCTCTCTGCGACCTTCCAGGATGACCTGGGGAAGCCCAGTAGGATTTCTGCAGGCAACTGCCTGTTTTTTAAAGAAATATCTGACCCTGTGGATTCCAGCCAGATTTTTTTTTCTCTCCCAAGGACCCAATGAAACGTTAGAAAGAAACAGCCATCACAGGGTTGAAGAACTGGATGCCAAAACTCATTCCCTCTCCTGGAAGCAACTTGGGAACCTCCCAATGAGTCCTGAAAACACGCACGCTGGTGTCTCGTGTCTGTTTTTGGCCTGAGCAAACACTGGCTTCTGTTTGGTGCGGTGGGGAGGTGAGGACTCTGAAATCAGGTGTGGGTGCAAATTCTGGTCAGCCCATGAGGTCAAACTTCTAGTCAAGAGTTTGCAAGATACTTTCAGAACTTATGGGGACTTAGTTCAGAGAGAAGGCCCAGAGTTCAATCCCCAGTACGTACACACACTCACACACACACACACACACACACACACACACACACACACACAGAGGGGGCATCTTGCCTGAAGGCTCACCCCAAGAAGCCCATAACACCAGGCCCCGCTTCCTCAGGGTCCCCCGCCTTCGTTTCCCCCAGGGGACCAAGCCTCTGATACACAGATCCATGGGGACAAAGCACACCTGGACCACCGCTACACGGCTGGCAGCACAGGCGTGGGAACAGCTCCCAGCAGGTGGGCCATGTTGCCTCTGAGGCAGTTGATGGTACCATCCCGTGGCCTGTGCTCTATCGAGAGAGAGGCTCCAGGGATCCCTGTGGAGAGGGCCCCAGGCTGAGGAGGGATTATATTTCTTCTCTGGAAAGAATTAAGTAGACTACTGGACAGGATGGCAACTGAGGAGGAGTCCTGGCAATTGCTGCTCTCAGGCTCATCCAGAGAGCTGAGATACGATTATGAAGCCCCCTGCTCAACTTAGCTTGGCCGGAGGGGAGTGCTCCAGGAATTTAGAAGGCCACAGGAAGGCTGGATACTCGAGGACATGCCAGAGGCTGAGGAACAGCCAGCACAGGAGGCTGCCCCATGGCCTGGGCAGGACTGGAGGCAACAGGGTGCAGCTGTAGCTGCAGAGTGAGGGAGACCCAGGGCTGGGAGCATGGGAACGGACAGCAGCCAGCTGCCCTGGCCTCCAGAAACCAGCCTGTGCAGACTGCAGACTGAAAACACACCATGCGCTACCCGAGAAGGCCCGGCAGCTCCGCACACCACTTGGGAGAAGCGGTGCTCGGTGGCCACCCTAGGAAGTGGGCAGGAGCCATGGTGACGAGATTGGGCATGTTCAGGGTGGTGTGGCCTCAGACACAAGAGCTGTTCTGCAAAGAGCCTGAGTCTGAACTGTTTTAGGTAAAAGAAGCCACAAGTGGCCCACCCACCTGGTTTTGGGGACACTTAACCAGTGCCTAGAAAAGAACTGGCACAAGAGGCAGTTGCAGAGAGGAGAAGCTCCATGGAGCGCCTGAACGGTGGCAGCAGGCGGGTGGGGGTGGGGACAGGGGGCGAGCCCCAGCCCCGAAGGGAAGTCAGGCCAGGTGGGAGCACTTCCACAGGAGCCAGGTGAACGGCATCGGAGGGTGTTGGACTGTTAGGTCTCTCTCCCAGCACAGGACACGGGGCTTTCAGTCCCCCCCCCCCCCACCCGAGCCTCATATGTGTTCAAAGACATGCCTCACCTAGGCTTAAAGTGAGGTCCCTTAGCAACAGAATCACAGGAAGAAAAGTGTTTGGACACACGCAGAAAGACCTAACCTCTCAGAAGCTATGACCATGGGCCCCGAAACAGTGGAACTTAGAGGAAAGGAAGTCAGAAGATAAACGGACAGAGCTGGGGGTATAGCTCAGTGGTTAAAGTGCTTGCAAGGCCAGAAACAAAATAAAAAGAATGTAAACAAAAAAAAAATAGACCACATAGTCAATCAATTCAAACAAGACATACTTTAACAAATGCTAGAAATTATAAAGTGGTTTTTTTTTTTTGAGCTGGGCCTTGCTCTGTGGTTCAGGCTGGTACTGAACTCACTGTGTAGCCAAGGCTGGCCTCAAACTCACAGCGATCCTGTTGCCTCAGCCTCTGGAGTGCTGGGATTACAGGTGTGAACCACCATGCTTGACTTACATGGTGCTGGATAATCTAACCTAGGGCCTTGTGCTTGCTAGGCAAGCGCTGTAACCACTGAGCTATGCCCTCAGCCCCAGTCAGTGAGCTTAAAGAGAAATTTCCTAAACAAATAAAACAAATAATGGTCTTAATAGATAAGCTCTTTGTAAGTGTATAGAGGACACAAAAGTTGGCTGAGGTAAGTAAGGCAATGCAAGATATGAAGGAACATTTTGGAAGAGAAGTAGAAAATTTGAAATCTAGCTTAAATTCAGGATAGGAAAAATTCATTTGAAAGCAGGGAAGCTGGCTCAATTTCTGACTTTGAGGACAAGGTTGGCAATTAAAAGCTGAATTCAGGAGTGACTCCAAAAGGATAAGAGAGCGAGGTAGTGAGATACAGCAGCTGCCAGGTGACCGGAAGAGGACCAGGCCCAGGATCACAGGTGAGAGCAAGGGGGCAGAAGGGATAAAGAATTTATTGAATAAAATCAAGGCAGGAAATTTCCTGAATCTAAGAAATATTAATATTCAGGTACAAGAAGCATCACCTTGGCCAGAAAGGAATGACATTTCATAATCAAAACCTCACAAATCCAACACAGAGAGAGAAAAAATATTATATGCAGTAAGAGAAAGACATTCTATCAAGGCAAGCCCATTGAATAACTGTAGATTCCTCAAAAGCAAACCTTAAAGGACAGAAAATCCTGGAATGAAATCTTTCAAGCTGAAAAGCAAAGTAACTGTTGGGGCTGGAGAAATAGCACAGTGCTTAGAATGCTTGCCAGACAAGCCCAAGACCCTGAGTTTGATTCCTCACATAATTTGGGTGTGGCAGTGCAAGCCTATAATTTCAGCAGTCCAGGTTGAGGCAGGAGGATTGCTGTGAGTTCATGGCTAGCCTGGGCTACCTAGTGAGCTCAGGACCAGCCTGGATTACAGAGTGAGACCCTGCTAAAAAAAAAAAAAGACCTGTCATTCAGATTCATAGGTTCATATATTCAGCAAAGTTATTCCTAAAAACTGAAGAAATAAAAATATTTCCAGGTAAAAAAGCCTAAAGAAATTTACAATACTAGCCCAGCCCAACACTGCAGAAACTGTTAGAAGGAATTTTAGGGACAGATAGACTAGCCTCACCAAATAACTTAGAGAAAAGGAAACATCCAAAGGGGAAGTTTAATAAAAAGAAAAAAAAAATGAACTAACACTGGAAAATAAGACAATGACAGGATTCAGTAAAAATCTTACAAAAATTACTCTCAATGCCAATGGTCTTAACTCACCAATCAAAAGAAACAGAGTGGCAGAGTGGGTCAAATAACAAATCCCAACTGTTTGTTGTCTGCAAGAGTCACACTTCACCCACAAATAAGCAACAGAGTGAAAGTAAAAGGCTGGAAAACAGTATTCCATGCTACTGGAGCCCAGAATCGAGCAGGAGTTGCTGTTCTATTCTCAGACACAACAAATTTCAAAACATGGGGGAGGGGAAGGTGTGGAAAGGTCAAAAATGGTGAGGGGAAGAGTTTATAAGCCTGACAAGAAACATGTGCACAAAATACTCAAATTCAATGTAAATATTACGTATTGCATATATACATACATATTAATAAAATGGGGAAAACAGATTTCAAAACAGATCAGAAGAGACAAAGATGGACACTATATGCCGTAAAAAGAAGAAGCTCACGAATGTAGACATATATGCACCCAATGTTAAGTGCGTCTAATTGCAAAAAACAGAAACTGCTAGATATGAAAGATCAAACAGGCCCCAGTACAACCATATCAGGCAATTTTGGTTCCCTACTGTCACAGATAGACAGGTCAACCAGACCAAAAAAATTAAAAAAAAAACAAAGAAACATCAGAGCTAAATCACACCATGGAGCAGCAAAGGGACTTAATATCTGCAGACTTTTCTGCCCTACGTCAACAGAACACACCTTTTTCTCATCAGCAGCATGTGGGAATTTTTTCTAAAATAGACCATATTCTTATACATAAGGCTTGATTAAATAAACACAAAAGAATTGAAATCATTCCCTGCATATTTTCAGATCATGGTGGAATAAAACTAGAAATCAATAGCAAAAGAAACTACAGACACTATACAAATACATGAAGATTAAATAATACATTATTGAACAAGCGATGGATCACAGAAAAACTCAGGGAAGTAACCAAGAACTTTCTTAAGTCAAATCACAATGGAAGTACATCACACCAGAATCTGTGGGACACAATAAAAGCAGAACTAGCAGGTAAATTTATATGTATGAATGTACGTGTAAGAAAAACACAGATCAGGGGGCTGGAGGAATGGCATAGCAGTTAAAGCACCTACCCAGCAAGCTCAAGGCCCTGCGTTTGATTCCCCATCACCACATACAGCCAGGTGTGATGGTGCATGCCTGTAATCCCAGTATTAGGAGGCTGAGACAAATGGACTGTCATGAGCCCAAGGCCAGCCTGGGCTACACAATGAGTTCAGGACCAGCCTGGACTGTAGAGCGAGATTCTGTCAAAAAAAAAAAAAAAGAAAAAGAAAAGAAAAAAGAAAAAGAAAAAGAAAGAAAACAAAAAGAAGAAAACAAAAAACACAGAGCAGTCTTAAAACAGTTGAATGATGCAGCATAAAGTCCTAGAGAAGCAAAAACAAACCAAATTCAAAAGAAGTAGAAGAAATAAGGAAAGTAAGAATCAGAGCAGATATTAATGAAAATAAAAACAAAATGAAACAGATCAATGAATCAAAGATTTGATTCTTTAAAACAACCATTAGTATTGAAAAACCTCTAGCCAAACTCACCAAAAGAAGGAAATAAAAAATTCACATTTTTGCAATCAGAAATGAAAAGATGAAATCACAACAGGTACTAGATTATAAGAAACCATTCTGAAAACCTATATTCTAAATTCAAAAACCCAGAAGAAATGGATAAATTCCTAGGCACATATGAATATAAAAATTGAGCCAAAAGGGCTGGAGGACTAGCTCTGTGATTAAAGTCCTTGCTCAGCAAGCTCAAGGCCCGGGTTCAATTCACCAATACCACAAAAGTGTGGCAAGGTGGCACATGGCTGTAATCCCAGCACTCAGAAGGCTGAAGCAGGAGGATTGCTATGTGCTTGAGGCCAGCCTGGGCTACACAGTGAGTTCAGAACCAGCCTGGACTGCAGAGTGAGACCATGTCTCAAAAAAAGAAAACTGAACCAAGAAGATATAAAAATCTGAGTACAACCGGGGATGAAGTTTAGGTAGTAGTAAAGGATCTATCAACAAAGAAAAGCCTAGGACCTAATGGATTCACTGCAGAATTTTAACAGAACATCAGGGAACTGTTAGTGCCAAGGAATCTAAAACCATACCATGAAACAAAGTGAAGGAGCATTGCTCAACTCCTTCCCGGAAGCTAGTATCACCTTGATCCCAAAACCAGATACAGGCCCAACAATTACACACACACAAAAACTACTGGCCAGTTTTCTTAATAAACATAGATGCAAATATCCTTAACAAAATAATTGCAAACACAATGCAGCAGATTATGAAAAAGATCATTCACCATGACCAAGTTGGCTTCATCCCAGGGATGCAAGGATGGTTCAACATAAGCAAATCAATTAATACCAAATTAACATCAAATTAATACCAATTAAAAGCAAGGACAAAAATCACATGATCATCTGAACAGATGCAGAAAAAGACTTTGACAAGATCCAACATCAATTCAGGATAAAAATCCTTATGAAAACAGGTATAGAAGAATTTTGTTGAGAAAGGGTCTCTGTGTCCATTACAGAGACTATGTCAACTTGAGGCAAACAGGAACCACACCTGGATTAGGGTTTGGGAACCACGGCTAGATTGGGAACTGAGAACCAGCCTGGATTAAAGTGTGAGTGACTTGTGGGCCAGCGAATCAGGGAAAGAGCACCCATTCAGTTGTGGGAGGTCCAACTGGGACTCAAACAGTATAAAAGAAAAGAAGAAAAACAGTTACAGCTTCTTCCTCTGGCAAAGCTCTCACCTTTGCAAAAGCCTTCCAATCGATCCTTCTGTTATGATTTCTGTAAATTCTGCCTTTTGAAAGAACCCAAACTAATACAAATGGCAAAGACTGGAGACTGAAGATTGGCAATGGGCAGACAGGCCCAAGTCAAGACTGGGGTGAATCTGTGATGACGATCTGTGGCGTGTAACAAGTCAGCATCCACAGGCAATGGCAAAAGTGAGAGCTTTCTTAGAAGAAAAAACTGTAATAATCTTTGTTCTTCCTTTTTCTTACATAGTTCCAGCTCCCAGCTGGGCCTCCCACATCCAGAGTGGGTGTCCTTCCCTCATTCCCTGTCCCACAAATCACCCATATACAACTATAAGCCTTATTCTGGGTGTGTTTCCTAATTATGTCAAGTTGACATAGTCTCTTCACTGGTTTCAACTGTTTACCTTAGCCAGATTTTTGTGTCTTCTATGTGGCTCAGTGAGGTTTGTATTCATTAGAACCATTATTTTAGTAAATTCCTCTTTAAGCCTGCTAATCATTACTTGAATTTCTTTAAGAATGTCTTATTTGAACTGACTGTTCACCTAAACCAACTGGTCTACTTAGCTTTTGACTTCCTTTCCTGCGAGTTCCACTACTTCAGGGAACATGACATTAGCTTCTGGGACTGAGATCCTTCTGTCTGTGTCCTATTGCCTTGTCTTCCCATGATTCTCTTTAATAGCCTAGCTGAGAGGTATCTTTGAATGTTTATGAGGACTGTGAAGGAACCAAAAGTCCACTGATTTCTGTACTGGGAGTAAGCACTGAGGGGAATCCAAGGACCTAGACAGCGTTGTGCTCACTTCCAGCCCTCTCTGCAAAGCTCTCTCCATCTGCACTGCCTTTCCTCCCCCAAGGGCAGGGCTCTCCACCATCTAGATGCTCCCACTGCCACCTGGGCCACTGAGGAGGGCGGCAGCCTTTCTTTCTCCCCTTTCTGCAACTGTCTCTTGTGTCGGTTCCTTCGTAGGCATTGAGAATGCCCCCCCCCCCAATTCCGGGTGTGTGGCTTATCTGTGGCTTCTTTTGCCCTGAACAGTTTGGAGTTGGGCTTTTTTTCAAAAAAGGCTGTGGTGTACGTCACTGCCTAGCATGACTGCCAAGTGCTGCTTCTCCTGAGATGGTCCACTAAGCTCTGGGAGGCCTTTTCAATGGGAAGCTCTCAGTGCATCTGCAATTTGCACTAAGCTCTAGCTCATTTCTGGTGACCAGGGCTACCAACCAGCTGCTGTCAATTCCTGTGGCTCCAGGTTCTGGGTTTGCCTTGCTCTGTGGATGCTGGCAGCTTCCCTTCCCAGGCCACTTGAGGTGGCTTCCCAGGTCAGTGAGTGGGTCAGCCTCTGATGCCACTATGGGGTTTCCAACCCTTCCATGGTCTCCTTTCAATTCCCAGAGCTCTCCTCCCGCTCCTAGGATACATGTATCTCTGTTATATGTTGTTTTTAACTCTTTTGGGAAAATTCCCGAAGAGGTACGCTGGATCAAAGGGGATATTTTGTCTGAAAGACTTCCATACTGCTTTCCATAGTGATTGTACCAGTTGTCCAGCAGTGCAGGAGGGTTCCTTTTTCCCCACAGCCTCGCCAGCACTGACTGCTGTTTGGATTCTTGATGTACACCATTCTCTCTGGAGTTGGATGGTATCTTAGTGATGTTTTGATTTGCATTTCTCTTATGGCTAAGGACGTAGAACATCTTTTCATGTATTTAGTGGCCATTTGAACTTCATCAGTGAACTACCTATTCGTTTCTTTTGCCCATTTTCAATAGGGTCTTTGATTCTGATGGGCTTGCTTTTCTTCAGTTCCCTGTATATTCTGGTTTTGTGCTTCCTATCTGAGGTATTGGTGGTGGATATCTTTTCCCAATCTGTTGGATCTCTTTTTACACTTTTGATAATTTCCTTTGCAATGCAGAAACTTTTTAATTTGACATAATCCCATCTGTTAATTCTGGGGGCTATTTCTTTTATTTTTGGTGTCTTATTAAGAAAGTCTTTGCCTACACCTATGTCTTTTAAATATTTGCCTAATTTGTCTTCCAGAAGGTTCAGGGTTTTACTTTTAATATCTAGGTCTGTGATCCACTTTGATTTGATTTTGGTGCATGGTGACAGGTGTGTGTCTGTATTTATTCTTCTGCAAGGTGGATTTCCAATTTTCCCAGCACCATTTGTTGAAGAGGCTATCCTTTTTTTCAGTGTATGCTTTTGGCTCCTTTACCAAAGATTAAGTAGCTAAGGGTATTTGAGTTTGTCTCTGCATCCTCAATTCTGTTCCACTAGTCTACCTGTCTGTTTTTGTACAGTACCATATAGTTTTTACAACTATTGCTTCCTAGTATAACCTGATGTCTGGAATTGTAATGCCTCCTGCCTTAGTCTTGTTACTTAAGATTGCTCTGGTTATTCTAGGTCTCCTTTAGTTCCATATGAATTTATGGATTATTTTTTCAAGTTCTGTGAAAAATTATTGGTATGTTGATAAGAACTGCATTCAATCTGTATATCAAGTTTTAGCAGTATAGTCACTTTGACTATATTGATTCTGCCTATGCAAGAACAGGGGATCTCTTTCCATTTTCTGTGTCATCTACAACTTATTCAGTGTAATGTAGTTTTCTTTACATAGATCCTTCACTTCCATGGTTATGTATTCTCCTAGGTAATTAAATTTTTGCTGGGCTATTGAGAATGGGATTATTCTTCTGAGCTCTTTCTCACTGAGTTCATTGTTGGTGTAGAGAAAATCTATTGACTTTTTAGTATTGGTTTTGTAGCCTGCAATTTGGCTGAATTTATTATTTCCAAGCATGTCATAGTGGAGTTTTTGGGGTCTTCTTCATAGATAATCATATCATCTACAAATAAGGAGAGGTTGACTTCCTCCTCTCTGATGCAAATTCCCTATATTTCACTTTCTTGCCTGATTGCTATGGCAAGTGTTTCAAGGACTATGTTGAATAAGAGTGGTGAGAGTAGATAGCTTTGTCATGTTCCTGATTTGAGAGAAAACACTTTCAATTTTTCTCCATTTACTCTAATATTTGTGGTAGGTTTGGCATAGATGGCTTCTATGAGTTTGAGATAAGGCCTTTCTATAACTATTTTTCTCGGAGTTTTTATCATGAAAGGGCATTTAATTTTATCAAAGGCTTTTTCTGCATCAATTGAGATGATCTTTTTTTGTTTTTCCTTTTGTTGATGTGGTGTATTACACTGATTGATTTATGTATGTTGAACCAGCCTTGCATCCCAGGAATGAAGACCACTTGATCATGGGGCATGATTTTTCCGATTACTTGTTGGATTCTATTTGCCAGAACCTTATTAAGAATTTTTGCATCAGTCAATCTAAAGGTAACAGGGGAAGGTCTTGTTACCTTGACTAGGTATGTATGTGCACAAAATGCCCAAAGCCAATGTAAACATTAAATTTTGCACTTATTACCAATAAAATGGGGGGGGGGGAGAGAATTTTTGCATTTATAGTCATTAAGGATATTGGTCTATAATTTTCCATCCTGGTTAAGTCTTTGACTGGACTAAGGTGATGGTAGCCTCCAGAGATGAGTTTGTATTTCTTCTCTTTGGACTTCACGTTAACAGTTTGAAAAGAATTAAGAGTTAGTTGTTCCATGAAACACTGAAAAAATTCTGCTAAGAATCCATTTGGTTCTGGGCTTTTATCTGTAGGCTTTTAGAGTCTAGGTTGAGAAATCTGCAGTTATCCTGATAGGCTTATCTTTGTAAGTCACCTTCTGTTTTTCTCTTACACTTTTTAATATTTTCGCTTTGTTTTGGGTCTCTAGTATTTTAATTATGATGTGTTGTGATAAGTTTCTCTTCTGATCAAAGTTGTTTGGTGTTCTATATGCCTGCAGTAGTTCAATGTTCATTTCTTTCCTTAGATTTGGGAAATTTTCTTCCATAATTTCACTGAACATGGCCTCAGTTTTCTTCTGAACTCCCATAATTCTGAGGTTCTCTTTGAGTCATCTATCGGCTGTTTTAACAATTCTCTTTCTTCCTTGTTTTGTGTCCTATACGGCCTATATATTCCAGCTCAACCATTTTATCTTCTTGGTCTGATATTCTATTCTCAAAATGTTCAAACTGGTTACTTCTTTTTTCCAGTGTATTTTTCACATCCTGAAGGTCTGCTTTCAATATTTTTATACTTCTGCTGTATTCTCTAATTTCTTGTACTGCCTTCATTATCTTCTGGTTTATATCTTATTTTCCTCTAATTTCTTCTCAATGTTTGCTGATAGCATAGCTAGGTCTTGGCATAGCTCTTGCATTTCCTATTTAATTTCCTGTTTCAATTTTAAGTATTTCTGGGCCCAGAAATTATCATCTTTTTGCCTTTTTAAACTTTGGGTTCTGCTATTTCAAGATCCCTGGTATAGTTTTCTAGGGTGTCAAGTCTTTCTGCAGGAGATTTATTACATTTCCTCATGGTTCTGTTACAGTGAGTTGAGGCTCCAGTATTGTGGATAGGCTGTGTTTTGTTTTTTATTTTTCCTGAGATTCTTAAATTAGAGTCTTTCTGTTTTAAATGTTACCTGGCTGTCTCTGGGTGCAGGAGGAATGGCCACGTGTGAAGGCCCAGTCCTGCAGAGCTCCCAGGTGCAGGTGCTCTGGTGGTGGCTACCTGGCTGTCTTGAGCATGCAGGAGGGATGGGGTGCATGAAGGCCCAGTCCCAGGAGCTCCCAGGTGCAGGTGGGGCTCTGGTCGCGGCTACTATGTTGACTTTTTAAATGAGGTTGTGAAGAGCCATGAAGCAGTACTCCTACTGGCTGCCATTTGTTGCTAATATCTAGACACTTTACCACCAACTTTGCCACAAGAATCTATTCATTTTCTGCAGTAATTGTCACTTTAACTCTTTATGGCTGTTTATAAATGACAAAAAGCTTCTAACTTCAGAAAGTCTTTTTGAATTTATTTTTTAAATTGTGGTAAAACATACACAACATAAAATACAACTTGGAACCATGTTGTGGGACACAGTTCAGAGGTAACAAATACATTCACACTGCAAAACCATCTCTACCAAACCTTCAGAGCTTTCTCATCTTTCTCATGCAAACCTCTGTCCCCATGAAATGTTACTGGCATGGAAGAATTTTGAAATGAAAAGCTAAAGAGCTAGGGGCATAGCTAAGTGGGTATAGTAAGTGCTAGCAAGTGCAAAGTTCTGGGTTCAATCCTCCAACACCACATAAACTGGGTATGGTAGGTAGTGCACACCTATAATCCCAGTACTCAGGAGGCTGAGGCAAGAGTATTGCTGGGAGTTTGGCGCCATCCTGGGCTACACAGTGAGTTCAGGACCATCCTGAACTATATAGTGGGACTCTATATAAAAATTTTTAAAATATAACTTAAGGAGCTAGAGGTACGGCACAGAGGGTAAAGCACTTGCCTTGCAAGCACAAGGCCATGAGTTAATTCCCCAGTACCACATAAAGCCAGGCATGGTCGCACACACCTGTAATCCCAGTACTTGGGAGGCTGAGACAGGAGGATTGTCATGGGTCCAAGGGTAGCCTGAGCAACATAGTGAGTTCAGGACTAGCTTGGGCTATAGAGCAAGACCCTGTCTCCAAAATAATAATAATAATAATAATAATAAATTAAAAACAAAATAAATGAACTCAAGTGACTTAATTTAACATGCAGCTCTGCCCCTTCATTCCTTTAGAGATTACAGACCTGTGTAAACGTGTCCCTCCCAATCTAGTGGCAGGATATGCAGATGTGCACCTTCAAATGAGAGATCAATTTTTTTTCTTGTAGAGATTAAAAGACTAACAGAGGACTATTTATAGAATCATGTGTGGGAGATGTGAAGCCAGTTTTGTCATACAACCGAAGCTTGAAGATGGACGCGATCTTCCTGTGATCTTACTTCTCTCTGTTCCAAGCCGCAAAAGAGCCGATGCACATTTGTACAAGGTAAGATGCAGACCAGGGAAAAGAATGTTTCCATCCTCTCAAAGCTCACTCTGAATAAGATCCCTTTTCCTACCTACCATACCTCTGTCATTGCCTCAGCAGCTGATCAAAAAACACCAACTTCCATCTCCTTTCCTCAGTACCATTCTATTATTCTATTTTTTTACCCCCTTTTTTTTTGAGACAGGGTCTCACTCCGTAGTCCAGGCTGGTTCTGAGCTCACTATGTAGCTCAGGCTGCCTTGAACCCATAGCAAACACCCTGCTTATGTGGCACTGGGGAATCAAACTTGAGTATTTAGCACTTGCCAAGCTAATGCTTTACCGCTGAGCTATTCTTCCAACACCCTCTATTTTTTTTTTTTTTTGACAGTCTTGGCTCTGTAGTCCAAGCTGGTCCTGAACATGTAGCCCAGGCTGGCCTTGAACTCATGGCAATCCTCCTGCCTCAGCCTTATTATTGCTGGAATTACAGACATGTGCCCACACACCTAGCTAACTTTTATATGGTGCACGGGGATTGAATCCTGGGCCTCACACATGCTAGGCAAGTGCCCTAACTCCTGAGTTAAACCCCCAGCACTCTACACTCAAATTTAACAGCTTGACACAGAGTAATTATCTTTTTGTAATGGATTATTCCACTCCACATGACATACAGGTTCATCTGTGTTGTAGTGTGTCATGATCTTCTCCTTTCTCAGGCAGAGCTGTCCTTCACACACATACCACATATTATTTATTCACTCACACATCACTGATTGTTGCTTGGACCGGTTGCTTCCAGCTTTTCCTTACTGTACCTCACGAAGCATTGAATATGGTGTGCAACTACTACTTCGAGCCCCTGACTTCAATGTTCCTGGCATATACCCAGAAGGAAAAATGCAGAATCATAGTCATTCTGGGTTTTTCTTTTTTTGAAAAAGCATAAAGGCTGCAATGATTTCTACTCACCAACCTGAACATCCAACAATCTTTGAAGAATGCAGCTGTGCACATCTGGAGGACTATTCCAAGGATAGACCACATTAGGTGGGAAAACAGATTCAGACTTCAAGTCCCTGTCTCCGAACCCCTACTGGAGCTTGGGCCTGCCTTCCTTGGCCTCCAGGGTACCACACCTCCCTCTCTGACCACCTCTATCTCCTCTTCCCTTTGAGTTCCACCCTAAACTCTTATACAGAGCACAGATGTTGGAATCTCTCCAGTTCCTGACTGGGAACTGTCACCCTGGAGACCACGGGCTAGTGTGGGGATGGGGAAAGTATTTTTGGGTGGGACCCATGGGACCCTCCCTGCCCCTCAAGACTAACCTCAGCAAAGGGGCCGCACTGTGTGCCATCACGGCCCTGGCCATGGAATCCAGTGATGTCACAAGGGCTGGCCAAAGACAAGAACACTCTGAATGTCCCAGTCTGAAGACAACTTAAAGCTGATGAAAAGAAGGTGGCACCACCAGGAGGCAGCCCCCAGCCAGTGACACAGAGGGGTGATAATGTGTTGTGGATAGGAGGCAGGGCCTGGGGCTCTACACAGCTCAGCTCCTCATAAAGACGAATCAGGTAGCATGCTGGGTCAGGAAAGGGAATAGAAGGGGCCAGAAAACAGTAATTTTATGCTTCTCCTCCTGTACCAGCCCCTGTGGCCTTTGTTAAGCCACTCTTTCCTCCCTCCAAGCCTTCCATAAACACCCCATGACGAAGTGGGACCCTGTGCTCCTCTGGACACTGTCGGCCCTCCAATTCTGGAATTCTGTGCACACGACTGTCGGCCAGGACCCTGCAGACTGTCTTCCCCTAACACAGTGAGACAGGAGGCAGGGACACTCGGGACACTATGCTGCTGGGCAACAGGGACCGCCCCTCAAGAGTCAGAGTCCAGCACTCACAAAGGAGCAGAGGTTGGGTCCCCCAGGCTCGGGCTGGGCCCTCAGGGTTGGCCTGGGGTGGCCTCGGCCAGGGCTCCTCCTTGGGTTCCTCTGTCCCACCGGGGGAAAGGCAGTGGGAGGCTCTGTCCCTCTACAAGGATGGGAGAAGGGGGTGTGGGGCTACAGGTGGGTCCCCTCATTCAAGGGGCCGGGGCCCTGGGGTGCGGCCGGGGGGAGGGGCAGGGCCTGGCAGCCGCACCGTGTGCCCCCATCCTGTCCACTCGCAGGTCTCCCCAAACCCTTCCTTGCCCACGGAGGGTCTCCCCTCCCCCACTTCCCGTCCACCGGGGGATCCCTGGTCCCCCACCCCTCCGCAACAGCGGACAGCTACTGGACCGCGGAGGGCACCGGCGAGGTGCGGCTGCGGCAGGGCAAAGACCCCGTCACCGGCGCGGCGCCGCTCACCGTGCACGACATGCTCCAGTACACCGCCATGCGGTACGCCAACTACATCGCGCTCGGCTGCAAGCAGTGGAACAGGTGGTACCTACTCACATACGTCGAGTACTACGAGCTGTGTCGCCAGGCGGCCAAGGCGTTCCTCAAGGTGCTGGGGCGGTATGCGCGTGCGCGGCCCCGGCCCTCCCGCGCCTGCGCACCTGCTGTCTGCCCCGCCCACTTCTGGCGCCGCGCGCCTGCCCCGCCCACTTCCGGCGCCGCGCGCCTGCCCCGCCTCCCTCCCCCGCGGCGCCTGCCTAGTCGCCCTGCGTCGCGCTCCCTTCATCGCGGGCGGGGCGTCGCTCGGTGGTGAGAGCGCTTACCTAGCTAGTGAGATTCCCTGCTCAGTTCCCGCGCGCCCGTAACCCCAGCCCTCAGGAGGCCGAGGCAGGAAGATTGCCCTGAGCTCCAGGCCTTCCTGGGCTAAATAGTGAGTTCAGGCGAGCCTGCACTGCCGAGTGAGACCGTGTCGCAAAACAATAACCATTCATTCATTTATCAATTTTAAAAGGAAAGAAAAGGACAAATGCCAGAGAGGAGAGGAGGTGGGGGGCTGGGGGGCTGGGTGATGATGGGAGAGTATGGCCTCACCGGGGTATCCCTCACTCTGCTAGCTGGGCCTGAGGCGCTTCAGCGGTGTGGGGATCATGGGCCTCAACTCAGAGGAGTGGGTGATCGCCAGCATCGGCGCCATCATGGCGGGGTAAGGAGCCCTGAGGCCCTCCACTTAGGAAACCACCAGCCCACCCCGTGTGGAGACAGTTGGGGTCTCCTGACTGAGTGCCCGGGACAGGGAGCTGACCCCAGTCTACGGGCTGGGGGACGTGTCCTCCACCCAGTGCCCCTGCTACGCTGTCTCTGCGGGGAGCTCAGTCCCCATGCCATGAAGCACAGCCCTTATGTCCCCTTTTCCAGAAATCTGCCTTTCTCATGAGCTCTGTCTCCATGATCTGAAACACTGTGAGAAGCCTTCAGGGCAAGGCCTAGGCCCTTACAGGGTGTGCTATGGGTATCCCTCAAGGACCCCTCCATTCCCTGAAGCTCCCGGGTCTTCCACACCTGTATTCTGCTTCCAGAGGCTTCTCTGTGGGCATCTTATCCACCAGCTCCCCAAAAGTCTGCCAGTCTGTGGCTGAGAGGTCAAAAGTGACTGTCTTTGTGGTGGATGGTGACAGACAGCTACAGAAAGTCATCCAGGTGACCAATGCTCAGGCTGTGGAGCTGGGAGGGCACATTGGGCAGGGGACGTGCAGTGCCCATGAGAGAGGAGCCTCTAGGTCTGGTGGCTCAGGCCTATGATCTCAGCACTCAGGGAGGCTGCAGAAGGGTTGCAATTCTAGCCTAGCCTGGGTGACCTAGCAAGATCCTGTCTCAAAATCAGAAACAAAATTGGAAGCCAGGTGTGGTGGCACATGCCTGTATCCTAGCACTGGGGAGGCTGAGGCAGAAGGATTGCTTTGAGTCCAATGCCAGCCTGGGCTCCATAGTGAGTTCAGGACCAGCCTGGACTATAGAGCGAGAGCTTGTCTCAAAAAAAAGAAAGAAAGAAAGAAAAAGAAAAGAAAGAAAGAGAGTAAGAAAGAAAAGAAAAAGACTAGGGGACTGGGGGTGATGTAGCTAAGTGTGAAGGCTCTGGGCTTGATTTTCAGTACTGGGGAGAGAGAGGAAGAGGCAGGAGGAGGAGGAGGAGGAGAAGGTAGTGACAGACATGGCTCAGATAGAGAGATTGAGAGAGAGAGAGAAAGCTAAATATAGTGGCTCCCATCTGTGATCCCAGCACTCTGGGAGGCTGAGACAGGTCAGTTGCAAACTCAAGCCCACCCTGGGCAACTTATCAGGGTCCTGTCTCAAAATAAAATTTATAAATGACTGGGGTGTTGCTTAGTGATTAACATTTGCCTAGCCAATGGTGGGCCCTGGACTCTATCTCCAGCACTGCAAACAGAGAATAGACTGGAGGTCTCCTGTGGGGGATGTGCCCAGACAGCAGGGCCCTACTTGGTACCACGGTGGGCCCTGTACCATCTCGCACCCTGCAGGTCCAGGACTCTTTGAGGCACCTCCGGGCCATCGTGCAGTACAAGGAGGTGATCCGCACAGCACAGCCGAACCTCTACTCGGTTCGTCCCCATGGGGAGGGTGTGGGCAGCCCCAGCCTGACAGGAATTCACAGTCCAGCTGTGCGCTGGGTGTCACCAAGCCCCCTGGGCCGCGAAGCTGGTCATCAGGCCTCTGGGTGGTGAGGACCTTTTTTGCCACCCCCCATTGCCACCCACCCCCGGGCTCCCTGCAGTGGCAGGAGTTCCTGGACCTTGCAGAGGACATCTCGGATGAAACACTGGACCATGTCATCGACTCCCAGAAGCCAAACCAGTGCTGCACCTTGGTCTGCAGCATGGAGGCCAAAGGTCCCCCCAAGATCTTGATGCTCAGCCATGACAACGTGAGTGTTCCCAGGTGAGGGTGGCTCTGTCCCCTGGGGATAAGGCGGCCTGCCAGTGACAGGTCATCCCCTTGCAGATCACCTGGACCACCATGGCCACCGTGCAGAGCCTGAGCTATAAATGCCCTCCGGAAGGGCAGGAGGTCCTGGTGAGCTACCTGCCGCTCAGTTGCATTGGGGCTCAGATCTTCGATGTGTGGGTGGCCATCGCGGTGGCTGGGTCACTCTACTTTGGTCCTGCAGATGCTGAGGACCTGAGCGGAACTGTACGCCCACCCGGCATAGTGAGTGCAATGTGAGGACAGGGGGCTGATGTCTCGGAGCCTCAGTTTTTCCATCTGTGAAGGGAAGGGGGTAGGAAAGAGCTGAAATGAGGTCTTGGTGACAGGAGACTTGTGGGTCACCCAGGAGGGGACAAACAGCAAGCTCAGAGAGCTTTTAAAGGGAGGTGAGCTGGGCCTGGTGGTGCAAGCCTGTCATCCTAGCACCCTGGGAGGTGGAGACAGGAGGGTCACAAGTTCAAGCCCAGCCTGGGCAACTTAGCTACTCATCAAGACCCTGTTTCAAAAAAAAAAAAAAAAAAAAAGGGCTAGGGGGTTGGGGTCATAGCTCAGAGATTAAAGTGCCTGCTTAGCAAGCCCAAAGCCCTGGGTTTGATCCCCCAGTACTACATAAAGATTATCTGGGCTTAGTGGCATACTTAGAGGCTGAGGCAGGAGGACTTCCAGATTACTGTGTGTTTGAGGGCTAATGGCAAGACCAGCTGAGACTACAGAGACTAGAAGTGGAGCTCAGTGTGAAGGCTCTGGGCTGTGTCCCCAGTAACACACACGCACACACTCGGTGCACACACATGCATTAAATAAGAGGGGGAGGAAGCAAGACTGAGAGTGGACACTCCTGCATCACTGGCTCCACGGCAAGGATGGGGGACGGGGGACAGGGAGGGGTCCACCTGGCACCCAGCATCTGCCCCGCCCTGCCACAGGGCTACCTGGCCAAGCTGCTGCAGGAGGTGCAGCCCACCACATTCCACGGTGTCCCATGGGTGTGGGAGTATATGCTCGACAGCCTCCGGACCAGGCACCTCCAGTCCACAGCCTTCCGCCAGTACATTGACAAGTGGGCCATGGCTGTGGGACTGAACACCAACAAGAGACGCATGTTTGGGTGAGGCCAGGGGTGCCTGCACGGGTGGGGGGGCGGCGTCAGGGGCCTGGGGCCACATGACCATGCCCTGCCTCCCCAGGGACTTGCACCGCCCACTGAGTTTCTACCTGGCCAAGAGACTGACTTTCCTCAGGGCCCGGCGGCTGCTGGGCCTGACCCGCTGCACACAGTTTTTCAACATGGGCCCCGGGCTGCCCAGGGCCACCCTGGACTTCTTCCTCAGCCTGGACATCCCCATCTACGAGCTCTATGGGATGTCTGAATGCACTGGTGTGCACACCCTGTCCACCCAGCAGGACTTCCGGCTGCTCAGGTGGGCCCTGGTCCCGTCATCCCACGGGCTCTGCCCACTGAGAGTGGCCAGGCCCAGCTGTGTGACCAGGAACCTCCGTGGGCGTGGCCTGAGCCCCTTCTGATGTGTACAAAGTGTATTTGCAATCTGGGATTGTAACTAAAGGCCACTCATTGTGGACACCTGGTGGTTCCGGTGTGAACCGGTGTGTTAATTTATTGTAGTGTACAGGTGACCTGGGAACTGAGACAACAGGCAGCTTCTTTTTGTCATTTGTAATACTAAGGATTAGACCCAGGCCCTTCACGCTGAACTATATCACCGTCCTTTTTTATTTTTTGAGACAGAGGCTTGCTAAGTTGCTAATTTGCAAGTTGCTCAAACTTGCAGTCCTCCTGCCTCAGCCGCCCAGAGTTCTGGGATGACAGGTGTATACCACCACAGCCATCTCAGGACCAATTTTTAAGGTGCCAGCTGCATCTCTTGTGGACTTTGTAGCTTAGAAAACAAGATTTTTAAATTTTTCCTTTTTTATTTTTTTAAGTTCTAGAGATTACTCCTGAGGCGTTCACATTGGCTACAACCCCAGTTCTTTCTAATGTCTCTATTTTGAGATGGAGTCTTGCTAAACTGGTAGTCATTCTCGGCTTAAATTTGGGATCCTCTTCCCTCAGCCACCCAGAGTCCCAGGATGAGTGCTGGGATGTCTCAGGAGATAACCAAGTCCCTGCCTGGATCCTGTTCCCTTCCTCTGTCCCTGTTTGGAAACCCCTGCAGCGGGTGGTGCCCCCTGACAGCATCTTGAGTTTCTCTGGGCCTTACCTTGTCACTGGGGCTGGACCTAGGCTCCAAGGCCAAAGGGGCCTTGGCTTTTCCAGTAGAGACCTGTGCCCTGTGGGGTGTGGGAGCTGGGAGGGAGCCAGGAGCCCTTTAGGGCCTGAGTGGTTCTGTGGGGAAGAGGAAGTGGGGGTGTGCACACGCCTTATACCCTCTTCTGCCCCAGCTGCGGGAAGGGGCTCCCCAACACCCACACCAAGGTGGAGTGGAAAGACCTGGAGGGAATTGGGACCATCTCTGTCTGGGGCCGGAACATCTTCATGGGGTACCTCCAGGACAGCGCAAGCACCGCCCAGAAGATAGACACCTTCGGCTGGATGCACACGGGGGACCTGGGCTTCCTGGATGTTAACAACTTCCTCTATATCACGGGCAACATCAGGGGTGAGACAAGTCGGGCAGGGATCCCCAGGGCCACCAGGGATGGTGCTATAAGTTGCAAACAGCCCAAGACTAGGAAAGGGCTGAAGTCGACCAAGGACAAGCCCCCCCACCCCCGTGCATGCCTGAGCTCAGCCTCTGTGTCTTAGGTACTTTTTCATTGCAGAGACAAAAATATCTAACATCCACAATTTAAGGTAGGGAAGATTTATTTTAGCTCACAGTTTCAGAAGGTCCCACATAGTCCATTCACTGGCAGCCAGCAACGATGCAGGCTCATGACAGAGACTGGACAGCCACTTGGCAGAAGCCCAGTGGAGCAGGAGCCAGCTGCCATTTGGAAACTCAGACAGGGCTGGAGCTTTCCCGGGAGAGAGCTAACAGTATTTCTCCTTCCTTCCTTTAATTACTTCAGGCTGTCAACTGGGCACTCCCCCAGCTTAGGTGCCCCTCCCTCACTTCTGGGGGGGACAAGCCAGTGACAAACACCTGAAATCTCTGACCTAGGCAACAAGTTGAGACGATTTTTTCAGGTCAAACCCCAAGCATCTGCACCTTCTGGCCAACCCCTACCTCCCAGTAACACACAGTTCCACACAGTGGGGGGACACTCAAGATCCAAACCATAGCACTCTGCAGAATGGAGCCGCTTTGAATCAGTCCCCGTGGTGCTGGTCTGTCACCCCAGCACTCCCAGAGGCTGAGGCTGAGCTTGAGGTAGGATGGCAGCTTTGAGCCTAGCCTTAACAACTTAGTGACGTAGTGTGACCCCACCTCAAAACAAAAATGAAACGTGGACTCAGGCTGTGTAGCTCAGGCCCTGGGCTTCATCCCAAGAGCTTTAAGAAAAAAAAAAAAAATGGGGCTGTGTGGGGCTGGAGTTCCCGAGCCCTCCTCCCACAGGGACCTCTACGAGTAGCAGTGGTGGGTTCTCCTTCCTGCAGACATGATCACTCTGAGCTCAGGGGAGATGGTGAACCCCAGACCCATCGAGGAGCGCGTGAAGACCTACATCCCACTTGTTCACTACGCCGTAGTGGTGGGCCAGGGCGCACCGGGCCTGGGTGCCCTCCTCACACTGAAGGTGCCTTGGGCTGGCCCAAGGGGTGGGCGGGAGCCCTAGTCCTGCTCCAGATGAGGAATCTGGAGACTCAAGAGATGTGGGATGATTTCTTGCGTGCCTAAGCAGGCCCTGGCTCCGGGGGTGGCAGCGGAGTCCCCTTCTGACAGTGGCAGTGAGAATGGGATCCAACGTACAAACAGGGCTTCTCCACGTGGGGCACATGGCTGAGGGGTGCCAGGATATGGGAACTAGCCCTCCACCACTGGGGGGCAGGATGAGTTCTAGGACCCCAGAGACGCGGCCTGCTGTGCTGGCCCATGGCAGGGGGAAGGGATCCCACTGCCTCAGCCCCTGTCAGAGCACTCGTCACCCACAACCTGAAAGAGAACAGGTTTATTTGACTCATGGTTTCGGAAGTTTCAGCGCTTGGTCCTGGCTCCCAAGTTGGAGCACCACAGCAGAAGGGAGTAGAAGTAGACAGCTGCTTACCCAGGGTGGTTGGGAAGCAGAGAGGGGAGAAGCTGGTGTCAAGAACACACCCTTTCCAGGTCCCCCCAGCGACCCTCCTCCAATCAGGCCCCACCTCCTAACGGCTCAGTCAGCCATGAAGCACATTCATGGGTGAATCCAGCTGGGCCTAATGGCACAGACTTGTAACCCCAGCACTCTGGGAGGCTGAGGCAAGAGGATCCCCAGCCCAGCCCGGGCAACTTAGTAACTTACTGAGACTGTCTCAAGGTCAAATATTTCAAATATGGGCTGGGATATAGTCAGTGCACGGGTTCTGGACTTCAGCTCCCCACCCCCACCTATGAGTACAGCAGCTCCACAATCCAGTTGCTTTGCAAACACTCAAGATTTTGGGGGGGGGACATTTGGGTCTAAGCCATAACCCTTTATGGAGCTTGCACATTCTTGGCAGAGAACTGCACCCCACGTGGGTGAATGTCCCCTCCTGATACTGGAGACAGTGCAGGCCGTGGGCTTGGAACCAGCGGGTGGTGCTGTGAATGAGGTATAGCCCCATCTGTGTTTCCCAGGGCCTCCACCTGCCCACCTGTAGAGCGGGCATAGGGTGCTCGGGTGGCTGCTTTGACACCGTCCCCTCCACAGTGCCAGGTGAACTGGGACACCGGGAAGCCCGAGGCAGTGCTGACCAGTGAGGCCGTGGCGCTGTGCCAGAGCCTGGGGAGCCCGGCCACCAGGCTGGCCGATGTGACCGGCAACAAGGACCCCGTCGTCGTGGAGTTCATCTCGCAGGGCATAGAGGCCGTGAATGCCGAGGCGCCCTCAGCCAGCGCCAGGATCGTGCACTGGGTGGTGCTGGACACAGACTTCTCCGTGGGCGGTGGGGAGCTGGGTGAGCAGGGCGGCAGCGTCCCAGGCCGCCTGTTCATGCAGCAGGACTCGGCTTCCTCCTTCCACCTGCAAGAGGGGTTGCCCAGCACGCATCCCAGATTCCACCCCTGGCTCGTGGGGTGTGGAACCCCGCAGGCTGGGGTCTGTACACCTGTGCTTTTTATGCAGTTCTGGGGATGAAGCCCAGGGCTTTCATGTTGAGCTACATACAACTCCAGCCTTTTACTTTTTCTTTTTTGAAACAGGGTCTTGCTCTGCAGTCCAGGCTAGTCCTGAACTCACTTTGTAGCCTAGGCTGGGCTCGAACTCACAGTAACCCTCCTTAGTGCTGGAATTACAGGCATGTGGCACCACGCCCAGCTTACATGGTGCTGGGAAACTGAACTCAGGGCCTGTGCTTGCTAGGCAAGCGCTCTAACTGCTGTGCTGTTCCTCCAGCCCCGTACTTTTGACTTTGAGGCAGGCTTTCACTAAGTTGCCCAGGCTGAGCTCCAACTTGTGATCCTCCTGCCTCAGCCTCCCAGAGTTCTAGGATGATAGGTCTGTGTCCCTGGGCTTTGGTGCCTTGTTTCACACAGTGAAGGCTGCTGTTCCCTGCAGTGGTGACTGCAGAGTGTGGCAATTTTCAGGGTGTGGACAGTCTTTTTTCACATGCTGGCTTCCAGGTGAAGTCCCCAGCTGCCCAGTGCCCTGTGCCTGCCCCTCCCTCGAGGGCTCAGGCTGCTGTGGGGAACCCTTCCCGGGGATGGGGGAGAAGGGTAGGGTGGTCCCACCTCAGACTTAAGCTATGGTCCCCAGGTGTCACCGCAAAACTGAAGCGGGCAGCCGTGGAGAAGATATACCAGACCGAAATCATGGGCTTCTACAGCCATAAGTAGAGTCACAGCAGACAGGAAGGGCCACATGACCCAGAGATCCTTGTCCCTCCTGCATGACTGCCTGGGGCTGCTCCCCCAGGGACGGCTTCCGAGGCCCTGGCTTGAAGGAATGTCCCCCTCTCAGAGTAAACGCTCTGAAATGTAACAGAATAAACTGGTTCCCTAAGCCGCTACAACTCACTCCTGGGGTAAATGTGCTCCCAAGGGACACAGGGACAAGTGTGGCTGTCACGACTCAGGGTGCTTACGAGAATGCCTACCACAGGGAATGTCCCAGCCCCGGTGTCCCCACTGCTCAGGGCAGGGGACCCAGGGTGTTAAGGATTTGGGGTCAAATCCAGTCAGCTTCCTGCTCACAGGAGAGAGCAGGACACACTCCCACTGGGGCAATGGTGGGGACCAGGGAATCCCCGCTCTTGGGACTGACCTCTCCCTCTCCATGCAGTGTGTGGGTAGGTGGGCAGTGGCCTAGGACCTCTGCAGGGCAGGGGATCAGGGGTGCCGGGTCTCTTGGGGTCCGTGGGATGTCTTTCCCCTGAAGGCCATTCTGCCCCCAGGTAATACTGGGACCTGTGTAATGTCACCCTGGGGGAGCTCTAGGCCTGGAACAGGTGGGGAATGGTGACACTGCTCAGCCCCTGCAGGGCCCAGGACACTTCCACTCCAAAGGAAAACTGACCTTTAGGCTCCTGTGTCCCCAGTGCCCATGTGGATGGTGAACTAAAAACTCCTCACCCTGGCTCCACGTTCCAGGTTCTGGAAGACTAAGACTTCCTGCTCAGCCCCAGGCACTTTTACTTTGGGAAATACAGTCTGAAGTCAGAGGCATTGAGGAAGCTCAGTCATCCTTGGCAGAAGCCTGGGACCATTCCCCACCAAGGCATGTCACCCTGAGATGCATCCAAGGAGGAGGATTGGCCTGAGACCGGTCCTGGCTTTGGGAGGACCTGGGCTCAAGGGGATCACTGCTACACTCCTCAGAGCCACCTGGGTAACTCCATGTTCAAACGGTGAACTTAATTAAACCCCAGCCAGTAACCCACTTAGTAGACAAGACAGAGGGCCACCTGAAGGTGGTGCCGCCTATAATCTTAGCACTTGGGAGGCTGAGGCTGGCTTGCCTTGAGTTCAAGGCCAGCCTGGACCACAGAGACCCTGTCTCAAAAGGACACAGAAATGATCCCCCAGAGAATGCAGAGGGCAGGCCTGCAATTCCAGCCACTTGGGAGGCTGAGGCAGGCAGATGGTATGTTTGAGGGCAGTCTGGGCAAGTTAGTAAGACCCTGTCTCAAAACATAAGGGTCGGCATATGGCATGGTGGTTCAAGTGCTTGCCCTGTAAGCACAATTCCCCAGCACCACCTAAAGCTGGGCATGATGTTGTATGCCTGTAATCCTAGCACTTGGGAGGCTGAGGCAGGAGAACTGGGTTTCAGGGTGAGATCCTGTCTCACGGGGGGGTCGGGGTGGGGGAGCCGCCAGGGGTGTAGCTCCAACAAGACCGAGGCCCTGGGTTCCATCCCCACCAGCATCAAGGAAGGAGGGAAAGGTGTTGTGGTTTGGACCTGGAATGTCCCCAAAAATTCTTAGGTATTTGGATGTTAGGGATCGTCCATGGACCCATCTGCCATTAGGAGACTGAGGCCTGGTCTGGAGGGGAGGGTGAAGATAGGCATGTGGGCCTGATTACAGACGAGTGGCAAGGGCCTAAACCTGAGGGGCAGAACCTCAAGGCTGGACGCAGAAGGGGCGGATCACTGGGGTGGGACCTGGAAGGATGCGTGCCCCTTCCCGCCTTCCTTCTGGACCGGACTGGGCTGGACCTGGCGTGGCTTCCTCTGTGCAATGCCATGAGGAGCAGTCGCCACCTCCACCTCAGCCATGGGCTTGCACTGTGCCGGCCGCCCGTGAGCAGGCTGTGACCTTCTCAAACTGTGAGCTACAATATATTTTCCCTGCCGATTTGCGCATGTCCAGTATTCATCACAGCAACGAAAAGTAACTAAGACAGGAGGGAAGGAAGAAAAGGGAGGGGAGGGAGGGACAGATGGACAGGTGAGCAGAGAGAATTCCCAGAGACCGGGCTGAAGGGGGACAGCTGTACACACGACGCAGCCCAGGACAGGCCCAGGGCTCTCCCTGTGGGGTCAGGCACAGGTGCAGAGGCAGTGGTGCACAGAACCCACACGGGAAGGACCCGGGATATAAAAACCAGAGTGGTTTCCAGGCTCACACATAAGGTGCTTGGAAGCTACTTGGTCTTCACAGCTAGAAAGGTAGGCTCAGCACTATAGGAGGCTGAGGCAGGAAGATCGCAAGCTCAACCCCAGCCAAGGCTACCCAGTGACTTTGCGACAGTCCCAAAAAATAGGCTCAGGTGTAGCTCAGTGTGACAGTGGTCCTGGGCTCAGCACTTTGCAGCACACAAGACACATGAATGGCTGTACAGAAACAGAATTAATCGGACAGAGGATAGAGACAGGCATCATAAGATGTCTGGCCTGGGTGCGCGGGTGAACATACTAAGCCCACAGGACCTAGTCCTGCGGCTCAGGACACTGGGTGACAATGGTCATCACGTTCACGAAACCGCTACTCCAGAGCCCTGCGGTGCAGTGCTGTCCTGCCTTTTGCTCACGCAGGACCCTAACCACAGAGACATGTGGAGACTATGAGGAAGAGGCCCTTCCAGGCACCCCTGGGCCAGAGGCTGTGCTGGGTACCTGGTCATGGCGACAGAGGCCCCGTGACTCTGGCACGGTCATGATGATGTGTGCACATGTGCTTTTAAAACTGTAGCCATGCTGTGGGCCCAACTCTGGCAGCTACGGCCACACACGTGATCTTTGTCCCTTTACTGAGCACCATCCCGGACGCTGACCTGTCCCTCATGCCTGCTGTGGCCTCACTCCACCCAAGCAGCACTAACCTACAGGAATTCAGATTCCATTTCTAAAATCTCACTACGGACCACAGCACCTACAACGTTAGGTGGTGTCTATGCACAGAACTCTGCAGGAGACGTCAAGGTCCAGCGCCGGCAGGCAGGCAGGAGAGATTTGCCCTGCTGCTCAACCCACACCCTATGGCCAACTTCTCCCCACCTCGGGAGCAGGAAGGGGATCACAGACTTGGCAGTCCTTCAAATTTTTCACAGAAACGTAGCCCTCCCACTGCCATCTGAGGGCAACCTGCACAAGCTCAGGACAGAGCCCCAAGACCTCAGGCTTGCCAGCAGCACAGACTGAGAGCCAGGTAGCACAATCCTGCGGTGGCACAGAAAGGAGATGTGTGCTGGATGAACTGCTAAGCTTTGCCACATGGGAGACCCCTGGCCAACACAGGCTGCTAAGTGGCTTCAGTTGGCAGCTGCCCCAAGGGCAGGGTAGCCACAGGGTGCCAGTAAGGCTGTATATCCCCCAGGAGGGCACCCTCCATCCCTGGGTGCAGCTGCAGCCGGGGCCTGGGGGACCTTGCTGAGGCCACTCCACACTGCCACCCCGAGTCCACAGCAAGCCCACCATGAGGGCTGTGGCCAGAAGCAAGTGAGCTCTAGTGAAAGGGCCTCTGTCTACACGTTCCTGCCTGCCACACCTCTACCCATCCTTCCACCACCAACTTACCCCACACGCCCAACTACCCGCCTCTGGACTGAGCCATCCGTGCCCACCTGCCAGCCCTTGGTTGAACCTCTCTTCTCCCCACACCCCCTTCCACCTCTCCACCCATCTGTCCATTCACCCAGTGCCCACGGCTACAGGGACTGTGTCCACTCCCCAGGTCAACAGCCCCATGTGCACCCGTATACCGCCCCTACTACCCACCAAGGTGAACCCCAGCCCTCCTGCCCCCTTCTGCAGGAGACTGAGGAGCTCTGGGATAGGCGGGGATCCTGTGCCCCACCCCCAACTCCAAGCAGATGCACCCTGCTTTCCGATTGGACTTTATTTCACTTTTTTTTTCTATAAAACTCCTCCATAATCTCACAATTTAACAAAAAGTTTAAAATCCAGGACAGAAACGATCCTGTAACTCATTACAAACATGATTCTCCTTGTTCCTTTTCCAGACGTTGGTCTCGGGTGTGGCACCCTGGTTCCTGGTGAGACCCGTCCTGGGTTAAAAGCCCTGTAGGGCGAAGGTATCCGATACCTCTTGCTTTCTGAGGTTTGCAATCCATCTGGAAGAATGCGGGCATGGACATGCACCGGGCCAGTGGCAGGACACAAATGTGAGGCCACTGCGGGTGCCAGCCCCTTCCTATGGGCACATCCCCTCATCCTTGGGGATCCCGGGCAGCTGTGTAGGACGGCAGTGAGGCCTCATGGCCAGATGAGGTAACTGAGACCTGGGTTGGTGCTTCTGGACGTCCTGGAAGCTGCAGGGAGAGCCAGACGCTGATGCCCAGGAGGGCAGAGTGCCTAGCCTGCATTGGGGACTGGGTATACTTGGGGTCAAAGCTCCCAGGCTCAGCAGCCTGCTGAGGGCTGGGTCTTGTGTCCCGTGTCCTGGAGAGTTCCTAGAGGCAGCGGACCCTGGAGTGTTGCTGGCCTGCCAGGGAGGAGACGCGCTGTGCGGTGGCCTCCTCCTTGGCTTGGGGATTTTAAGGCCCCAGGGTTACTGTAGAGTCATGGGGTGCCTTGGAGGCGAGCAGACTTGGAGCAAGGGCAAGGCTAGAGACCTCGGGGAGAAGATGCCCCATGTCAGAGCCACCGTAGGGAGGAAGGGACAGCCAATGACAGGCTGGAGGACGCGTGGCCACCTCAGCCTGGTTCCCCCTTCCCAGGCCCTGGTCAGGGCGCAGCACCGGCTGTGACTCTGAAGTTGGGTGGGGAGTCTGGGGGCCAGATGTGGGGTCCTAGAAGACAGGTGGGAAGCCAGCCCTGTGCTGAGGACTGCGAGGGGTGGGGGGGGGGGGTCCCTGGTGAATCTCGGGCAGATAGGAGTCAGTCCCAGGCTGGGCCTGGCAGAGACGCAGCGCAGGGAGGAGTCGCCCTCTGCGCCAGCCGAACCTCTGAACATTCTGTCTTATTTGGCAAAAGCTCATTTGTTCAAAGTCCAAAGACATAATCTATATCAAGAACGACGACAGGGAAGGAAGAGGATCCTATGGAGTATAAGCCCTGGGCACCATTTGCGTGTCTGTCCCATCTGCCCCAGTGCTATGTGTCCATGGAACAAACACCCCACAGGGCCAGCCAACCACACAACCGTGCGACATCTTAACCTACAAGCCCCTCCCCAAGCCCACCCCAGGCGCACATGGTACAGAAAAGCACGTAGAGGGCTCCTGAACACGCACAGCGCACAATCTGTAATATACACAGGCCTATGGGTGGGCCACATGGACAGCCACTTGGCCTCTGAACCGTTTGGGGGTCGTCAGAGAGGCCCAGGCACAGAACCACACTGCAGAGGCCCCCTGCCCAGCAGGCTCCAGACCCTCTGTTCATGGGAGCTGGTCCTGGGTCGGTGAGGCCCACAGCCAGCCACAAGTCCTATGGATGAGAGGCTCAGGGCTGCCTCCACACACGTGTGCTCTGAGAGGCACTGGGTAGCCGTGTGGGGGCTGGCAGCCACAGCCCTGGCCTATCCCTCAGCCCGGTGTCCGCCGGGTGGCAGGGGTGTGGGGCAAGGAGAGGCTGCCCAGGAAAGTGCAGCTGGCCGTAAGGGCCGGGTGGGGTGGGCATGTGGACAGAGGAGGATGGCCATGGCGGGGGCATGGCCCCACGGCCCTCTGCCAGTCCCGGTCATGTGGCCACAGCCTCCAGGTAGCTCTGCAGCTTACGCACGGTGCTTTCATCCAGGGAGAAGAGATCGAAGTCAAAGGTGGTGGTGGTGACGTTGAAGTGGCCTGTCTCCTCAATCAGGTTCACAATCTGCAGGTTGGGAAGGGGTACAGGGCATGCAAGAGCTCAGGGGAAAGAAGGGGTTCCCTGGGGCCACACCCGTGGCACCAACCTGCTCTGGCCCCAGCACCTGCGCCAGGCCCTACCTGCTGCAGCACATTCCGCTCCCGCAGCGCCATCAGTCGCCGGTGTAGCTCCACCAGCTCATCAGTGTAGGCCTGGGACGGGTGGGTGTAAGAGACTGCTGGCCTGGCTGGGAACCCCTGCCACCCAACCGCCCACCACACAGTCCCCACCTGCCCGCCCCACACCTTGTCATAGGCGCCCTTCTTCAAGGTCTTTTCCGGCTTGCTGCACGGCTCGGGGCTCCTGCGGCCTGACGCCTGCGGGAACCCGGGTCTCTTCTGAGCTCTCCTTACACTGCCCCAGGCCCGACACCCTCCCAGCCAGCCCAGGACAGCCACAAAGACTTGCCTAAGGCTGTCCCCGGAGCCCACCATCAGGCCTACTCACCTTGCTGCTGGGTGGGGGAGGCTTCTGGGGAGGGGGTGGCTCGCGGCCAGGCAGGCAGCAGTCAGCACTGTTGTCACTTTCACTGTCACTAAAGCTCAACCTGGACACACACAACATGTCCTGTCAGGCCCACTGCGTCAGCCCAACTCCTCTGGGTACCATGTATGGCCCACTTGGGGCTGCGGTGCCTAGGCTCGTGCTCACCTGACTATACCATGTCCCAGGTGACTGAGGTAATGGAGAACCCAGGACACACTCAGGCCAAAGAGGAACCTGGGTATGGGGGTGGGAGGGTCACCTGATGTCATCATCAGCTAGGGGGGCCCTGTCCAGGCTCGCCTCTCTCTACCTCCTGGCCTCCCGGACATCTCCCCAGGACTTGTCTGAGTGTACCCCCAGCTCTGCCAGGGCCTCTAGCCCACCTGACCCGCTCCAGCCCAGCCTGGGCTTCCCCACAACAGCCTCCCAAGGCCTTCCCCTAGAGCCCCACCTGGGCCTGTAGTTTGGAGGCCATGAAGGAGGAGCCCTCTGCCTGCAGGGACCTGCCCAAAGCCTGACACTACCCACCAGCTGGTGGCCCTCCCTCCCAGGGCTGCTAAGTGAGTCTGTGCAAGGCAATGGAAGGTGTCCCCATCTGTAAAGGGAAATTGTGAGGGTGATCCAGGATGACGTGAGGCAGCCTCCAGTGACAGAAACTCCCTAAGCTGTGGCAGAGAGGGAGTGGAACTGTACCTGCAGCCCCACAGCCCCTGGGCTGAGGTCTGAACGACCCCAGGGTCATCCCAGGGTCACGGGGCTGAGCAGTATGTCCCACCCAGCCTGCTGTCCCAGCCTTGGCCCAGATGCTAGGGACAGGACTCTAGGTCTCACTCCGACACATGCCTCTCACCTCCCTGCACCACTGTGCCAAAGTGAGGGAGATGCAGGCCGAGGGTTGCAGAGGGCCTGTGGCAGCTGCCTGCCCCGACTGAGCATCTCCCCATGCCACCTCTTCCGCAGACCCGCTTGTTCTGGCCACCTGTAGCTGGGTCCACAAGGGTCTTAGGGTCTGGGCAATTGCTACCCAGAGACTTCTGATGACCCCCTCTTCTGCCCCCTTGAGGGCTCCCACCTTAAGGAGTGCCTGGCCCTTGGGAGCTGGAACTGGAGAGTGGGAACATACCATTCCCAACCCTATTCCAGTCTCATCCCATGGTGGACTGGTCTGATCCCAACTGCCAGGACAATGCGACAGCAGCCTGCCTGCTCCTCACTCTGCCTCTGTGTAAGTGGCAGCAGGCCACTGTGCCTGACCTGCCAGCATCCACTGTGATCCTGCTGTGTGGTGTCTCCCAGGACTGTGTGATCACAGCTGTGCTGAGCCCTTCCTGCAAGCTACTGTCCGGGTCCCTTAGCTCCAGGGCCACAATGCCACCACATGCCTCTCCAGGGGACTGCAGCAGCCCATTTCATGGGACCCTTGGTGTCAGCCCTGACTTATCCTGGAAGCCAGTCTTCCCTGTGGGCCCAAATGGGAAAGCTGTAGGGGAACAAGAGCTCTGGTCAATAGGAGTGTGGCCCTTGGGGCAGGGAACAGTTCAGAAGGGCTGCAAGTATCTGACAGCCTCCTGTGGCCTTTGTAGGGGATGGCCAGAACCGCCCCCGCCCCCCCACCACCACCACCAAGCAGCTGTCATTCACTGCCCTGGACAACCTGGGGCTCCTGTCCAGAGTACACAGCCCCCACGCTGGGGTCTCTCCAGGGATCTTGGTATCCAAAGAACACAGCCCTGCTTAGGGGGAGGCCAGAAGCTGTTCCCTATGCAAGGAAGCTCAGGGGCCCTAGCACACAAAGGATAAGGGCTGGGGGGTCCTGCTGCCTTCTTGGAGGGGCGCTGGGCCCTCCCTGCAAGCAACCACAACTCTGGTGATGGGAGGGAACAGCCAGCCCAGTCCACCAGGTCCACGTGGGGAGGGACTGTGAGCAGCTTGGTATATGGCAGGCCCAGGTGGCCTTTAGTGCTGGGGACCTGAGCCACCCTGGCCCCTGGCCTGTTGGGACCTACAGCACCAGGGCTCAGCACCATAGCAGGCCTTGGCAGTCACCATGGTTTGCTGCAGCTGGTTGGCTGCTCTCCCACCAACCTCCTCACCTGGAATCCCGGCCTGGGTTCGCCTTGACAGTGGCTTCCTCGCCTGACGAAGAGTCATCCTCATCTGACTCCTCAGACTGCAGGTCCTCTACCATGGAGCGCAGGGGACCTGGATAGGAAGGGCATGGGGTAAGCCTGGGGCTACCTCTCCTAAGACCACTGTGGAATCTCCCCAATTGCACCCACAACTGCCTGAGGCCCGCCTGCCAGCCCCCACCTTTCTGGCCCTCCTCAAAGGCCTCAGGTTGCTCCATCCCCCAGGCCAAAGGATCAAAGAGCAGAGGCTCCAAGAGCTGGGTTGTGCCCACAGAATCAGAGCCACAGGTCCCCTGCCCAGCCCTGTGGCCACCCTGTCTGCCGCTCCTGGCCAGTCCTTCCTCCTCCAGAGGTACCCCAGGCCCCACAGAAGGCATCTTGGTTTATACTGCCGTTGTCAAGGCAACTGAGGGACACAAAGCCCTCAATTACCTTGGTCACATGATACTACTTCAGCAGGTCTCTCCCTAACCAGCACTAAGGACACCAGTGTGGGCCTCAAGGACCCCAGCGCCCATCCCATTCATAGGCCACACTGCACACCCCCTTCCCAGCGCGGGGGCATGGAGACCCCAACCCATGAGCAGACCTACTTCCTGGGGCCCCATTCTGGAGCAGGCTGCAACAGCCAGGTGGGCCCAATACTACCCCATCACCCCCCAAAAAACCCCCAGGGCAGCCTGCAGGGAAGATGGATGAAGAGATGTCAGGTCCAGGCCGTGGAGCCCGCCTTCAGCTGGGCAGAGGGGGTGGCGTGGGCACATGCTGCAAGGGGCTCCTGGCAGCTGGTAGGCCTTGTCAAAAGGGCCAGCACCTCGTCACAGGACAGGCCCAAGGACCAAGGGACACACAACAAGGCCATGTCAAGGGGGATCATCATGGCCCAAGCCCAATTAAAGGTCTGGACACCTGTTTGTGTTTAATGTTTACATACAGACACCCCAGCCCACTAGACACCAATGCCTTACTCAGCCTTGCCTACATCTAGCCCTCGGACGCAATGGCAAGCCCCCTGCCCAATACCCACTACCCACAGCAGGATCAGGGTCACCCTCCTTTCCATCACACACCTTGGCTGTGGTTCTGTGAGGGCTCAAAGTCTGAGTCCGAGCTGGAGTCGGAGCTGGAGCTGGAGTTGGATGGGCTTGACTGGGCAGACTTCACCACAGCGGGGCAGGTGGGTAGGAGGGACAGAGGAGGGAAAGAACAGTGGCTGTCAGGCCAGGGAGGGGGACACACATCCACACAAGCCCTCCTGACAAGGCGAAGGGCCAGGGCCTGGCCTTCGGCAGCAACACCAGACAGCAACATTAGCTCAGCAGCAGCTCCCTTCCATCCGAGGCACCGGGATTCCACAGCAGGGCAGGGCTTGGCAGCCCTCCTCCTGGGCAGATACACGCATGTCATCCAGGTTTCAACCTAGTGGCTGTGACCACCACCCAGGAGCTGAGGACCCAAGGAGTGTGTGTGATCTGTGTGACAGATTCTTCCTCTGCTTCCTGCAGCCAGACCCAGGTGTGGCCACAGGGGGGCAGGAAAGGTGAAACAGACAAGGACACAGGACAGGACACACTTGCCTCTGTGTGCAAATGACTGAATACTCAGCAGTGTCTGGCTGGTGTGCATGTACTCGTGTGTGCTCGTATGAATGTGCCTGTATGTGCAAACTTGTGTGATTGCTGGTATAAAACATATGCCTATGTGTGCATCTGTGAATGTGCCCAAGTGTGCCTGTAAATGCATACATGATTGTGTGTGTGTGTGTGTATGTGTGTGTGTGTACGCATGTGTGTGCCTGTATGGGAGTGCCTTGTGTGACCTGTGTGACTGCCTGAGTACATGTATGTGTCTGTGTAAATGCATCCATGTGAGTGCACCGTGTAAGTGTGCCACAGTGTGTGCCTCTGTGACTGACTGTGCCTGTGTGTATACCAGTGTCTGTGTAATGTGCCCATAGGAGTGCACGTCTGTGCATATGCGAATGCATGCCTGTTTGTGCGCTTGTGTATGTTTGCTTGTAAGTGTGCATGCACTCACCAGGGCCAAGTCTCAGGGCAGACACTCCGTGGCCTTGTCCCCCAGTGTCTTACATGAGACAGCACCAGCCTCAGAATACATGGGGAGGCCCTCCAACCTGACAAGCCCCTCACCCTGGGGATGGACAGTCCAGAGCAGTGGTCCCCAAATTTTGACACAGGGTCAAATTGAGTTGAAGACCATTCTTCCCACCCCCAAAAGTAAACAAAGGAAGACCACTTTCCCAAGGAGGGGTGTGGGAGTGCACTTGCTCTGCAGTAGGCTGTTGGCCAGGAGCAGGAGCAGCAGCAGCAGCAGCAGGAAAGGAGTGGACAGTGAAGCTCTGCCTCTTGTCAACCGGCAGTGTTATTAGAATGTAACAGCGTGCTGACAAGAGGTGAGGCTCACTGCTTGCTTGATCTCACCTCCAGCTGGCAGTCTTGCCAGAGCAGGCCTGGTCCTACCAAGGCCACAGATGATATTGGTCTATGGCCTGGGGATTGGGGACTTCTGCTCCAGAGACCAAGCACTTTTAAGTTTCTTAACCCGTCAGGACAGGGAAAGGGAAGGGAGGCAGCAGCTGACCCACAGAGAAGACTCCAGGACAGTTTCTCTGCATATGGGGTGTGCCTGCAAATGTCAGTTTTCCCTGGCAGGAGAAATCACAAGAGGGCCAGTTCCAGCTTCTTCCCAGTACCACATGCACTAGCCATGGGTACACAGGCTTCCCCTGCACCTGTCACAGGCCCTGCTGTCTAGTATTCCCCTGCCTGGTTGGGGGATCTGATTTGCTGGACACCTGTCCCTGCCCAGAGACTCCGTTGCAGAAAGGAGAGGCAGGGCCACTGCCCAGCTATGTGGGCAGCAGGCTCGGGTGCTTGGCCTGGAAGGTATTAAATGACCTAGGACCCTTGTGAGGTACTAGGGCCCTGTGAGCCCAGGAACAGTGGCAGGTGACATGTGCCTTCAAGGTTCCGAGCTTCGAGAAGCTACGCACTTGGCCTTGTCTACCTCACGTATGCAAACCCGGAGAATGCGTAGTCACCCTCAGGCAGGAGGTGAGGTGCTGTCACTTCTGTGTGGCCCTTGGGAGCCATGTGCTCATGAAACCACCACTGCTAACATACAGCAGATGTGGCTCTGTCACTGGGAGCTCCATGGCCAGAGGGGAGAGCCAGGCCTCCCAGGACAGGAGCCATGGGGACCACGCATGAGAGGCCATATGGACACCTGCAGGTGATGCTGCCATCAGAAGCCCATTTCCAAGGCTGAGGGTTAGCTGTGCGTCTGTGGCTGACATCACCTGACTGGTCTTCAGGGCCCACCTGGACACTGCTCCAGGGCTAGCCCAGAGCCACAGGGACAGGCTGCTCCATGGGGGTGGGAGATAGGAGGGGATGGTGCTAGGGCCCCACTGGGGAGGAACAGTGGGTGCTGGTTCCAGGCTATCATTATGTCGGGCAGGCACAACAGCTGGCAGAGGATGTGAACACTGGTCACTTGATTATGCAGCGGTGGGAGGGCACAACTGCAGCACATGCCTGCCTGCCCAGCCCTAGAAAGGCCACTGGAGTCTCACCCACGCGGCACAACTGGAAGATCAGAGCTCAGGATGTAGATGCAACACAGTCACACCACTCTGCTAGAACCACCAGAGGCCCATTAATTCCTATCCATAGGGGGTACTCTTCACAAGCCAGGAGGGAAGACAGGCTCAGTGACATGCAGACTCAGCCAACTGACAGTGTCATGTGGCCACCAGGCTAAGGGCAGGCCCGGGCTCCTTCCTGGCACCCCGCCCATGGAACCTTGCCAAGCACTCACCTCAGACCTGAAGGAGGCCTCGTCCTCTGAATGAGAGGCGTCTGCCTCGAGGGCCTTCCGTGACTCCCGTGGCTCGCTCTCAGCCTTCGCCTTCTCTGTACGGCTGCTGCTCTTGTCCTTGGCTGGCTTCCTGTCAGGGCAGGAGGAAGACGAGGTGCGGGGGGAGGTGCCAGGGGCACTCCGGGACCCCTTCGAGCTGCTCTTCTTCTGCTTTTTGGCACTGGGCTTAGGCGAGTCCGCGGCTGGCCGTTTGCTGGAGGCCTTGGGTAGGGCTGGGGGTGCCCCCTTGGGGGACATGCCCTCCAACTTGGTCTCCTTCAGGGCGGTCTTGGGCTCTTTGAAGGCGGCCTTGGGGGGAGGGGCCCTCTCCTCCTTAGGCAGCCGGCCCTCGCCCGGCCTCCGCGCTGCATCCTTGGTGCTCCTGGATGGCTCGCGTTCCAGCTCCCTGGAAGAGCCCCTACTCTCTGAGTCCTTCCGGGGCCGCTCGCGGTGCTCCTTCGTCACCTTGTGTGGCTTGGAGGCCTTGCTGCTTTCCTTGTTGGCGTCCTGCAACAAATGCCAAGGGCAGAGGACATGGTCAATGGTGTCTTGGGCTGCCACACTCTGCTACCCCAGCCCCAGAACAAGATCCACCTGAAAGAGATGCCACTCCACAGCTGTCCCAACAATGAGACTGGAAGGTGGTAGCAAGTCCTCCCAGCTCCTGAGGGTCAGCAGTGCTTGGTGGCTGCTGGAGTCCCTCCACCCTAGGCAGCCTCCCCTAGGGAACCAGTAGAACATGTGCCAGTCACATGAGTAGGGCCACTGAAGCTTGTCCTTCCCCAGGCCAGCCCCCCAGTGCATGCCCAGGCAGAGCTGCTCCAGACAGTGAACGCTTGCCGGCACCTACTGAATTCCTAGGAAGTGAACACAGAAAACACCTCCCAGGCTTCTTAGAGCCAAAATTATCTGGGCAGAGGACTGCTGGGGGGTGGGGGTGAGGTCTATGAAACTCCCCTTGGGCACAGAGGGTGACACAGCAGACAGCAGCCCTGCATTAGCACCCCCAGGCACGTGGCTCTACCATCTGCACCTATTTCTCCTGAAACAATAAAAGGAACACCTACCTGGTGGACGAAGAAGCAGCCCAGCGATGAGAGCACTCAGCCAAGCACAGCAGCAGTGCTATGACTGAGGACATGTCTGACCTATCCCCTTGGTTTCCCATGTAGCCAGTACTATCTCCAAGTGGGCGCCCCACCTTTGCCCAGTGACATATTTCTGTGACCCCCATATACCCTGAGACTGCACAGAGCTCTTGTTTTCAGCTGCCACTGTGACTCCATATAACCAGAGATTGCACGGGGCCTTTGCTTTTAGCTGCCACTGTGACCCTGTATAGCTGGGGACTGTACCAGGCCTTTTCACTCAACTGCCACAATTCCTGCCTCAATTTGGGCTGGAGCAGCCAGCGGCTAAGCTGCATGGCTTCTCCAGGGGCCAGGGGCAGGGACCAATAGCAGCCGGAGCCCTAGGCAGCCCCCTGTGCCTGAGCACAGCTCCTATAAGGCAGCCTGGAGCATCCTGGAGAAGAGGTGACACTATGAGCTGCTTTGGTGAGCTGACCAGATCAACACCTAGTGGCAAGGAGAATCTTGGCCCCTGTGCACCTCTCATCCGCACAGCCCTTGTCAGCACTAAGGGTCCAGTGCTCAAGCCTGGCTCTCCTGTCCCTGAGTGTCCCTGGGGCTGGCCATGGGAGGAGCTTGGCTCCCAGCAAGGTGCAAGGGAGGTGAGAAGTGGAAGAAGCCATGTGTGGCCCCAGCTTCACAGCCATGGGCACAAGGAGGCAACTTCCAGGGCAGTAGTAGCCTCCAGAGGGGTCCCAGGTGCCACTAGGGCTTGCGGGGATACAGGAGCCATCCAGGGTCTATAATAGTACACACCTCCCTCCAGCTCTCTGAAATCCACACTGGATTTTGAGAAAACCAAACAGAGGTGAGGATCACAAAGTCCTGCTGTCAAAGGCATCCATAATTGCAAAACGTTTCTAAACCGAGTTTTAGAGAAGTCTACTAAACAGCTGCATGGCACAGACAGGGCAGCCCGAGACCCACACTTAGGTCAGTGGGTAGTGGTGGCCAGGACTCTCCCACAGGGCCATCCCATGCAATCCTGGGCAGCTATTTCCTACTGACAAAGACACCCAAGCATGCTGTGACCACAGCTTATCAGTAGGTGCTAGTGGCCATGCCTCAGGACAGCGCTGCCCATGGTGGCACCTTGGGCTCCCCAGACAGTGCAGCAGAGAATGATGGGGCAAGAGTGGCATTCAGGAGGAAGACATGGCCAGCAGACTATAGAGATGCAACTCGGGCCCATTCTGCCTGGGAAGCCCAGGCACAGGCTGTGTCTGGTGGTGGCAGGACAAAGTCCCTAAGAGATGAACAGGGCCACGCGGGCCCAGCAGACGCTGTCAGGCTGTGACCCCTTGCCACAGAGAAGGCACACTGTTATAGTTTTGGGTGATGTTTAGGGCACCAGGCCAAAAGGAATAGCAATTCCTCCCATTGCTATTTTGCATGCTCTTCCAAGGTGCTGCTGGGGGCTGAAGAGAAATAGCCCCGAGCCCTGGTAAGGACTGGCCCTGGCCCTCAGCCACAGGCCTCTGGAGGCTAGGCAAAGAGACCTGGGACCATAGGAGGACTCAACATAGGGAAGTGCCTGGGGATCCCATGCCTGCTGGGTGCATGGGAGGAGCCAAAGGAACCTGCCCAGCTGAGGCTTTCCCTGTGCCGCCCACACCAAGAGAGTAGGTGGCCTGGACACTCTGCCTGTGCCACCAGGGTACTGAGGACATTCCAAGGGATATGAAACAAGGACAAGGCAGAGATGAGAAAGGGATAGATGTGTGTTTGGGCAGGAAGACCAGCAGCTGCCCCAAGAGCCCTAGGGTAACTCAGCCTCCCAAGATGCAGAGCTGAGCAGGGGCCACGAAAGGACATGAGCAGACTCCCAGGTCTGGGGCTATGAAGCTTTGTCTCACAGATGGCCACTCAGCAGGGGCGAGCAAGAGAAGATGCAGAAGGTCAGGTGTGGCCTACTTGCCCACCTGGGCCAAGACAAGACTTTGCAAAATGTTCCTTCCTCAAGGAATTCAGCACTACCTGCTGCCAGGAGCCATGGCTCTCCCCAGGCTGCCTGCCCAGAAGCACAGTGGGAAGAGCAGGGTGGAACCCAGGAAGGGGCCTACAAGGCCACAACAGAAGAACTGTCCAGCCACGGCCTGCCGGCAGAGTGGGCTCAGAGGCAAAGAAGGCTCTGGGTGGGTAGCAAGCCTCAAGAGGAACAGGTGAGAAGCCAGGATCACAACCTTGTTCCCCATGATCCCAGAGAACTGACTATGAGCAGCAAGGCGGGCACAGAGGGCTCAAGGAGCAAGATGCCAAGGGAGCCAGAGCCAAGCGGGCTGCTCCGCAGAGGGTGCCGGCCCTAACTGGCCTTCCGCCTCACTAACCTTGGAGCCGTGGGATGGTTTGGTCTTCTTGGGGTCAGAGAAGGCAGAGAGTGGAATTGTGGGTAACATGGGGTAGTCAGGGCTGGGCCTGGACACCGATTCTGCTCCTTCGGGCATTACCATCACCTAGTGATAAAGAAGAGACAGATGTTATAGGGGCACAGGTCACTGGAGCCCAAGGCTTCAGGAGGGAGAGGGGCTGGGCCCCGTGTTCCCAGAAGAGGCACAGAAGTTTGTTCCGCACTGGTACCAAGCAAAGAAGAACCTGGGCCCAGGGTGGCTGGGCTGGGAAAAGCCAGGCAGTCGTAGGACTGGCCAGAAAGACATGAGCAGTACATGGAGCAGCACAAGGCAGCTGCAGCCACAGGCTGAGCTGGTAGAGAACATGGGCCAGAGGCTGGCCAGAAGGCACAGGTGACAACGGAGGAGGGAGTACAGGCCAAGGCTATGGGGCTGCACGGATGGGACTACAGCTTGCAGGAGGGACATGACACCTCCACCTATAGGCAGCTGGCTCTGAGTGAGCAGCACGGTCAAGGCCGCGATAGGTCAAGAGGGAAGCCAAGACCATGGCAGAAGACAAGCAGTCCCGTGAGAGCCACACCCAGGCTGGCTCTTGCTGTGATGCCCAGATGAGGACAGGCAAGGTCCTCCAGGAAATCTGTGCCTGGTGCAGTGAGCTCCAGGTGTAGAGGGATACCTGGGGCAAGACTTTCATATGCCTCCCTGCCAGTGACCCAGCAAGAGGGTGGCAGAAGGAAGAAAGGCCCTGAGCTTGGCAGAGGTAGCTGCAAGGGCACCGCAAGCTCTGGCCTTCCCAGCCAGTCGGCCCTTTCATCTGAGGAAGCTGAGGTCATGCAACACAGGGTGCAAGAGGAGGGGACAGCCAGACCAAGCTGTCACCTGTGGGCAACTCTGCAGAGCCTCTCTGCCCACGAAGGGGCCACTGAGGTGAGTCTGTCCCCGCCCTGCCTTCCCAGTGCCTGTGAGGTTTTCCCCAACCCAGGTGGGCAGCACCTGGCCTGCCCCAGCCCTGCCTCAACTTGTGCTGGCTGGCAAATCCCTTCACTGACTGGCCCCCCAGAGGCAGCCACCTGCAATGCTCAGAGCAAAGAGGGGGCCCCAGCGTGGGAAAGGCAGCAATGAGGGATAGCATCACAGCCACATGGGAGGCTCCCTGGTTCTGGAAGACACTAGGGAGCTGCTATCCCACAAACAGGCTGCTCCTGTGCACGGCTGTCACAGAGGGTGACCAGGATGCCCTGTGATGGGATGGAGAGCTTGAGTGATGCCCTCTGAGCACCACGCCTCCCATGAGCCAAGGGGCACAGCCAAGGCAAGGAATGCCAGTGGCTCCCCACAGAAATGACCACGGGCCTGGGGACACCCACAAACATCTCATGGCAGTACTGCAGGAACTACTGGGCTGCAAAGAGAAGCAGGGAGTGTGGCTAAGGTGACCGCTGGGGACCCAGGTGCCTTACTATCCCTACACTCCTACTCCTGAGTGAGGACAGGTAAAGCCCCAGCGATGTCTGTGGTCACTATACGTGCAGCTGGGATCTGTGCATGGGCCACCAGAACCACTAGGCACTTTACAGGGAAGGACCCACTACAGGAATTAAGTCCCAAAGATAACACAAACATACACATTCCACCATGCACACACGTCCCACCTGCCATATGCCACAACTCATGACATACATACCTCATACACCACTTAACACCACACATGTCACCATACATGACATCTCATAGTACATGCCTCACACCACATACCTCACACACACACCTGTCACATATCACATACCTCATATCTCTACTCACCACAGACATACTTCCCACGTACCCCCTCACATATGCCCCACATACTTCACATCTCACAACCTCATTCATACCTCCCACACCACACACACCTTACAGGCTGTCTGTCCCCTGTGGTCAGCTCTGCAGAGTCTGCCTGCCCACAATGCTCAAGTGGCCACAGAGGTGTGTCTGCCACCAGCCTTGTCCTCCCAGCGCCAGTGAGGCCTTCTATGCCCCAGGTGGGCAGCACCATGGCCCACAATGATGTCTCACACCACATAGCGTCACACACACTTCAGACATGATTCATACACATACCTCTCATACACACTGCATACATGCCACACACATTCATCTCACTCCATTTCATGTGCCACATATACACCCCACAAACACACCACATCATACAAATCACACATTTTACACTCTACACATGCCTCTCAAACATCACACATGACATATGAAACACGCTAACACCATATACTAGACAACACACTCCACAAACACCCTAACCACAGACACCACATAGACACAATCCCATCACACCCTACACTAACACCCCCACCAGATACCACACTGTACATGCACTGATGACCCCCACTCCATAAAAACACCCTCAACAGATAGCATACTGTATACAAATGCACTACACACTATACACCCCATAAATGCACACATCATACACATACACCATCAAAATACACCCCACAAGCCTCCCATGCCATACACCACACTCCCCAACACCACACAAGACACACGTGCTGTTACAGCTAGATCTGTAATGTCCCCAAAGCCTCATGTACTTGAATGTTAAGATTCATGTGCTACTAGGACACAGGGCCGTGTAGGGCGGACTGCAGGTGTGTGATCTGGAAGGGTGTGAACTCTCGCCTCAGCCTCTTCTGGAGGCCTTTGATTCCTGCAAAGTGTGTGCAGCTATTCTATACAGGCTCTTCTTACCACGGCCAACAAGCTATAACCAGACTGAGACCCTGGGAAACTGCGCTAAATCTTCCCTCCACTGAGCCGTGCATGTGGAATATTGTTCCAGTAACAACAACAACAAAGAAACCCAACTAATACACACCCCATGTATTCCACTCGTCAGCACCACACACATCACTCACGTACCCCACAAACAACACAAAGCCCTACACCAAAAACCACACACACATGTATACCACACATACACCCTATGCCAACATCAACACCCAAAACCACACTCCACCACCTGTACACATAGCCAGGCCCAATTCCACGGCAGACACAAGTGGCTACTGATGCCCAGTGACCTCAGCCTGCATCTGCTCTCTGCCTTCCACACCATCAGCACCTGCATCCCTCCAGCCCTGCCAGGGTTCCTTATGTCCCGAAGTCTACTTAAGCCACCATGCTGGACCTTGGCATGTGGCCTCCCAAGGATAGAGTGGCAAGCAGTAGGTGCTGCTGGAGACCCGTGGGGGGTTCAGATGGCCCACAGCTGCCCCGCGGAGGCAGAAGCCACAGGCACAGGGCCCACAGAGGCACACTCACCCCGCCAGCCATCAGCAGCTTGTACCGGAACTCGTTGGTGGGGTTGTTGAAGGTAAGCTTCTCACAGCGCAGGTGGTTCACAGGTGGGTTGCCCTCCAAGTTCAGGAACAGGTCGTAGGTAAAGCACACCTTCCTGGGCTCCTCCTGGAACAGAGATGGGAGAATCACAATTATGGGACCCAGCTCCTGCTGCCCTCACGGCCCCGTGTAAACCCTAGGTCCTCCTACGCTGCCTTCCTGTTGTCAGAAACGTACGACCTCACCCCAACACCGCAGCTCTGGCCTCTGCCACCGAGAGGCGCGTGAGACCTAGACTCGCTCGGTGAGCCAGGTGTGCCAACAGTCACAGACAACTGACTTCTGACCGAGTGCCAATTGAATTCAACTGAAACCGAATGGTCTTTCCAACAGATGTTGCTGGAACAACCAGAGAACCAGGGGCACAAGTGTGAATTAGACCCTACTCGTGACACACTCAACAGAAGAGCCACAGGCATGATGGCAAGTGGAATCCCTCTCTCAAACCACACATGACAGCAGAGCCAGAGACATTAATTACACCATGGGCAGGCAACTTGAAATGAGCCCAAGATCCAATATCGGAGTTAAAACTATGCTACTCGGGCTGGAGGAAAGGCTCAGTGCTGAACTAGCAAGCACTAAGCCAAGTGCTAAGTACCCAAATTCAATCCCCCGGCACCACATAAGCCGGCATGATGGTACATGCCTGTAATCCCAGCATGTAGGAGGCTGAGACAGGAGTGGCTTGAGGTCAAGGCCAGCCTGGACTCTATAGTGAGTTCAGGATGAGACCAGATTACAGAGTAAGATGCTGTCTCAAAAAAAAAAAAAAAAAACTATGCAACTCTCAGAATTGGCTCTTCTGAATGGGGATGAGGCAGTTTTTCTTATGTAAGGCACCAAAAGCAGAGGCAGGAAAAAAAAAGATAAACTGAACTGTGTCAAAATTATACTTTTTTGTGTAAGACATACTTCTCAAGAGGATAAAAAGATAATCTACAGAATGGGAGAATATTAATATGAAAACGGATTTTTAAAAATCTTGTAACTCAGAGAAAAAAAATCATAAAAAGAAGAACTCACAGACAAAAAGATAATACAATCACAAAGCAAAGAACTTGACCAAACATTGACCAGAGGACTGCAAACGGCCATCAGCGCAGGGAGCCAAGCTGCTCAGCGGCACTGGCCATCAGCCAGAATCTAAACAAAAACAAGCACACGCCAGCATGTGGAGAAGCAGAGCCCTCGTGCGTGTGGACAGCAGGGGGAAGCGGTGGCTATGCAGAAGCAGGGGCAGGTCCGCGGCAGGCGACATGTGTAGGTGACACTGCATACCAGCACCCCCCTGGGTATGGAATCAAGAGGAACCAAAGTGCACGAACACACACTGCCAGCTCTGTCCACAGCAGCACTGCTGGTTATAGCCACCTAAGAAACAACTGACACAGCCATGAGCAGAGGACAGGAAAAACAGCTGGACTCCCTTCCCCCTGGAACATTACTCAGCCTTAAAAAGGAATGGGCACTGACACACAGCACAGCATGGATGCGCCTTGGAATATTGCACCAGGAGGCTAGACACAGGAGAACACACTGTGTGGCTCTCCACATATAACATCCACAGAGCAAGAATGTGGGATGGGGGGCAAGGGCTGGGGCTGCAGAGAAAGGTCATGAGGACTGGGGATCCTTTTGCATGTGACAAATAGTATGGAAGCAAAAGATAGACCATTGTAAGTCAGAAAAACCACTAGGAACACGGAAACGGTTTATTTTTAAAGACCGGATTTTATGACATAAGAACTACATCCAATCTACTAAAATATAACACATGGGAGAAAAAAAAAAAAAAACAATGTGCCTGTCAAAGGAAGAGGCAGTGGACTGTGGCTTCCGTGTGTGAGTTCCAGGCCTGGGGAGGCACCTCCAGGAGGAGTGCGTCCCTGAGGGGTGGACAGTGAGTGGATTCTCAAGTCAGTGCTGCCCAGGCGAGTGATGGCGCTCGGGGGTATGACACCACTAGGCCTTGAGCTAAGTGTGCGTCTTTGCCTTGCACAGGGTGGGGTCTAGATGCATCCACACTGTCCTGGGAATTCCTTCCTTGTTCCAAGTGGCTGAGGCCCAGGTGGGTAAAAGGACAGGAGAGAAGGAAGGCCAGAGGACAGCAGCCCCTCAGGGACAGCAGACGGGAAGCCTGGAGTGCTACAAGCAGACCCTGGCATTTCCCACCTCGTCTCCAGTTAAGCCTCACAGTCTTGCCACTGGCAGTGGGACAGGACCCTCAGACACCCCAGGACATGGAGAACTCTCCCTTCCTCCTACAGCTTTCCTGCCATTCCACAAAGGAGATGCCCCATCCGCACTCCAGCCCCAGAAGAGGCACCCATCTGAAGCTGAGCATCTCCCTGCCCCCAAAACAAGACTGGACCAGCAAGGAGTCCATAGGATCCTTCCTAGAGGCCCCATGAATCTTGCGTGGGATTGGGGGCTGAAGGTGGAGGAATGGCCAGCTCCCATCTCTGGTTGTGTACTCTCTGGCCTATGCTCGAGGACAGACCATGGGTGTTGGCCTGGTGTGGGTGGGGACCCAGTACACATTCCACCCCATGAGACTGCACAGCCAGGTAAATGTGGAACGCACAGGGACGTAACCTGTGGGTGGCTCTGGAGAGTGCATGAGGGGACATCATCTGGTACAACTCCTCAAAGTCAGAGTCCCAGGCAGATCGCAGGCCAGGTCCAGCCTCCAAGGCCAAGTGACAGGCAGAACAGCTCAGTGCCAATGTTGCAGCCTTGGGCAGAAGCACCCAAGCCAAGAGACGCACATCGCTGAGCAGCACCACTCCCCTGGGCAGCAATGACATGAAAATCCACTCACTGTCCACCCTTTGGGGATGTGGTGATCCTGGAGGCACCTTCCCAGGCCTGAGACTCACACGCAGAAGCCACAGTCCACTGGCCCGTACCTGGCGTCTCCAAAAGAGAAAGTGCTCCCAAAGGAAAAGAACAGAAAGAACATGGAGGGGGTAGGGGATCCCAACAAAGACAAAAACAAGGCTGATCAGAGGCTGAGGACCAGCAGCAGTCGGAGCTAGAGAGGAGGTCTGGCCGCACTGATAGTGGGCAGGTAGGGATGGAGACAAGGTGTCTGCTCTGAGGCACAGGCAGGGAAGGAGGATCCTGGCCACACAAAGTTAGGTGAGGACAATTCCTCACTTATTATGTGTCAACGCCTCCCAAACCCCAGCCCCATGTCCCCATGGCAGAGGCAGGGCACAAGTGGTCTTGAGGTCCTACATTCCTGGCAAAGTCCCATGTGTTCAAGTTGTTTATAGCTCCCCACAGACAGCAGTGCTGGGCCCATCAGTGAGGGCCAAGGCTGGGTCTGTGGCACCCAGTGTGCTATCCCAGAACCAGGCTCAAGGGCTGTAAGCTGCCCTTTGAGTCCTCAACTAGCTAACCAGGGCCAAATGGTTCCCAGTGGCCTAGACCCTGAGGCCAGACTCAGGGGGCACAGCATTTCTGGAATATGGCCTCCTAGCTTGCACGTGGCCCAGAGGATGGCCACAGGGAAGGTGGTCAGAGAGACCCTGAGGGCAGTGACCCCGACCCTGCCCCCACTCCACGCAATGGCAGCAGTGCCTGGTAGACTTGTGTTCTTGGGATGGGCAGCAGTTAGCCACCTACTTCCCAGGCCAAAGGCAACAAGCCAGGTTTCCACAGCCCAAGTGGCCACAGTGCTGTTGCCATGGACAGACCAGTGCTGGTGCAAAGCCTCAGCATGAGCCCCAGCCCTGGTCCAGAACTAGCATCCAGGCCACGCACCCACATGTCATGTCTCCTTGGGAAGGTCATGTGGGGCCTGGATAGCAGGCTGATATGGCAAGAGGCTACATAGGGAAAGCCCCACAACTGGTGGCTGGCGATACCCAGGTGCCCAATGGCGTCCCCCCACCAGTGCAGTCATTACCTCCGCAGACCCAACTCTGCCTCCTTCCCACAGGAGACCTCACGGACCTTTTCCAAAGGGGGGTTCCCACCCCCTCAACCTCCTGCGAGAGCTCCTGTCTACCTAAGCCTGCCCACATCAGTACACCCAGGAGAGGCGCTGGGGTGTCATAGGGACCTGACTATGACCATGGCCCCAGGTCTTGGTGCCAGTGTGAATGAAACATCTGGGAAGCATGGCCAAGAGGCTACCCTCCGCAACCTCCCAGGGCGATGAGCGGCAGGCAACTCAAGGTACTGTGTGAGGGAGAGGAGGAGAGCAAGGCACCAGAGAGGCCTAAGGAACACCGGCATCAAGGGGAACACACTAACCTCAGGCAAATCCCAACCAAAACATGATTTTTAAAAACTAATCCAGGAGGCTGGGTGCAGCGCAGTGGCAGGGTGCACACACAGCACCATGTAGCCTTGGCCCAAATAAAGGCAGAGTCATACACAGGCACATGCACATACATGTGCAGATGCACACAGGATGCTAATATGACAGGGCAGGTAACGTCAGAAGCTTCGGCTTGCTTATTCCTAGATATGACGACAGCGTGTCAGGGCTTCTTAAAGAGTCTATCTGTTCCAGACACACAGAAGCATTTCCAGATGACGAGATGCTGTGTCCAGGACATGTGTCCCATGTCAAGGACCGCAGTACAAGGGCGGTGAGCGTGGCCACCTGCTCTGCTGCTCTCTCTACTTCTGTCCATATTGTTCAGTCTGCCGTCTCCACACTGCCCTCAGCCTAGCAAGCCACAGCTCAGTGTGACCTGACACCATCTGTGTGCCAAGCCTACTTCTGCCTGGAGCTGGAGCCCTGGCTGGGCTGGGCCTCTACCCTGCTCCCCACCAGGAATATGCTGGCTTCCTGCGCTGGCTGCCCGGGGCTCATGCGAACACCCTGTTCTCACCGTCTGCCGAATGGGGTGTGGTGGCTTCCAATCACCAGCCGAAGCCACACAGAAGGAACCAATAAGAGTTCAACACACTGCTCACACTCTGAAGCCCGTGTCCCTGCCGCGGTGGCTGCCCATCCTCCAGATCAGGTCCTCCCGTGTCCAGGCTCTGGGCCTCGGCCCACAACGAACTGGAGCCAGCCTGCAGCCTCACAGAAAGGGGGCAGAGCCAGCTGCCCAGGCAGGAAGCAAACAAAAGAAAGCCAGGACAAAAGGTCCAGGAAGCCAACGCCACCAAACCTGAAACCCCACATCTAGGACGCGCCCCGCCCAGACCAGTCAGGAGAGCGGAAGTGGAGATGCTGACAGGGCCTTGGGCATCCCTAGTCCTCTATGCCACGTGAAACATGAAAGGTGTCAGGCACTTCAGCCTCAGGGAACTTCATACATGTTCCCACGTGACCACACTGCCTGTTTGTGGCTGACTCTGCCTGTGGGGCTGTCAACGCCCCCAGAGCAAGGCCACATCCCCTCTAGTCCTCATGAGGGCCAAGACTCACTGTAGAAAAGTCAGCAGCACTCCAACAAGGAACAGAAGAAAAGCAATTTTTCCTGCTGCAGATTAAGAATTTCTGGGCATGGTAGGTACATAACCTGTAATCCCAGCTACATGGGAGGCTGAGGCAGGAGGACCCCAAATTCAAGCCTACCTTGGGTAACATAGGCCAACAATCTCAAATGAAAAGAACTGGGGGTATTAATGATACCCTGGTGCTCTCTGGGTTCAACAGCTTGGATCTGGACCTGGAAACGGGTCTTTAGACACCGCACCAAAACCATGTCCTGAAAGAAGTAGTAATAAAAATAACAAACAGAGAGTTCAGAACCTCCTCAGCAAAAAACATTGTTACCAAAAAAAAATGGGCCACAGACTTGAAGGAAATATTTGCAAGCCACAAACCAGAGCAAGGACTTGTACTCCTAATATTTAGAACACTTGGACTCTACAATAAGAAAACAGACCTCATGAAATCCTGAAGACACTTTTTGCCACTGCAAATAAGTATGCAAAAAGACCCTCAACCCCATCAGCACACAGGAGCCGAGACTCAAAACCCTACGGAGCCACCATGTTCATTTGGATCACTGTCACTGATGATAACGAGTTGTCAGTGGGTTGAGGGAGCCAACAGCCACTGCTGGCAGGATGTGGACCCATGCTTACCCAAAAACCTACAACAAAAGACCCACTCCACTGGAACCAGAGTGGTAACAGCCTCACCATGGTGCAACTCAGAACAGATCAGAAACCAATCAATCACAAATGAGGCATGGAGGGGCTGTGTGAAGGGTGGGACTTACATCTCGATAAAGTACTGGGGCAAAGAGGACCAAAGGAAAAGGACAGCAGAAAGGAAGAGGTCACAGGGCAGATGGCCCAGCTCCTGCAGGTCAGACTATGTGACCCATCATGTGACCCACAGTCCATGCTCCCTGGGACTCACATACACACTAAAAGCTATGTTCACACAAAAGGCTGTGTTAAGTGTCTAGGGTAGCTTTCTCTCCACAAGCCAGAGCTAACCAGACACCCTTTTAGACAGCACTCAGACTGACCACTGGGCACCCATGCAGCAAAACATCACTTGGCAAGCGGAAGCTGAGACAAGGACATCGCATGTTCAAGCCCAACCTATGCAACTGGGTAACACAGCAAGCCCCTATCTCAAAGTAAAAACCAAAATTGGCTGGGCATGCAGCTCAGTGCAAAGGCCCTAGGGTCCATCCCCAGAAACACACACACACACACACACACACACACACACACACACACACGCACGCACGCACACACGCAGGCGCACACCTACACATATACAAGGGACCCAAGAACTCAGTTGCTAACACCATTGTGAATCTTTGGCCAATTTTGCCAAGGCCCATTTTAGAAGCAGATGTGAGGGACTCCATGTCTGCTTCTGTTCACACAGTGATTGGACCTGATCAACCTCAGGGTGAAGACCAGCTGAGCAGGAGTGGGGAGCTGACTTCAAGGCAGGCTTAGGACCATGGGCAGTGGCACCACTCTGTGAGGAGCTGTGTAGTGGATGTATGACTTGGAATGCATCAGAATGCAAGTGCCACCAGTGGTAATAGCCAGCCAGGGGGCTTGTTGAGGGGGCTCACAGGAAGGGGCTGACCTGACCCACAGCAGGGAGGGCCTGCTAGGGTGTAGAGTGCACATGTCCTTCAGGGATTAGCAGCCCAGGAAGATTCTGGACATTGGGGCTGTGTCACACACCCCAAATGTGCTGTCCAGAGGCCTAGATGCAGAAACACCCCAGAAGTGAGGGGCTTGTGCAGCTCCCAGGTCAAGAACTGTGGGGAGCAGGGGGGCTAGGTTGTGGGGAGCCCAACATACAGCATGGGCATGAGAAGGCCCAGAGGAGAAAGGGAGATGGGAATGGAGGGGTCTTGCCAGAGCAATTCAAACAACAAAATGAACACAAGGGCTGGATTAGAATTACAAAAACAAATGCCCAGCTAGGAATCCATGACAGAAAACTGGAAAGCACACCGAGGCATGAGGGATCAGCAAGCGTGGAGACTGCGAGCACAGCCCGAGCTGTGTGGAGACGCCTGCAATGCCAAGGCTGCCACACGCCTGCTGCCCCACCGCCTGGGAGGCCAAGTGGAGGTGTCACAGTGCACAGGCCAGCTGTGGCTGCGTACAGGACCCTGTCACCTCACACAAAGAAATAAGAGGGCCAAGTGAGGCTCACTGAGGAGGGTCGGCCGAGTGGTGGAGGCCCGGAATCCATCCTCAGCGCTGCAAAAAGAAAGAAGAGTTGGGGAGGGGGCGCTGCAGACACAGAACAGCAGCGGGAACACTGCCTAGCAAACACAAGAGCCTGCGTGTGACTCCCCAGCACCCCATAAGCCAAGCATGGTGGTACAACCTATAATCCCAGCACCCAGGAGACTGAGGCAGAAGGACTGCTATGAGTTCAAGGCCAGCCTGGGCAACACACTGAGTTCAGGACCAGCCTGGATTTCAGAATGAGACCCTGTCTCAAAAAAATCTGTATGTGTGTGGGGGGTAGAGGTAGGGCTAGAGGAATAGCTCAGCAATCAAAGTACTTGACGAGCAAGTGCAAGGCCCTGGGCTCAATTCCCCAGTACCACCTAAATGGCACGGTGGTGCTTGCCTGTAATCCTAGCACTCAAGAGGTTGAGGCAAGAGGATTGCTGTGGGTTCAAGGCCAGCCTGGGCTACATGGTAAGTTCAGGACTATCTGTCTCAATAAAAAGTAGAAGAGGGAAATGAACCAGCAACCAGCTTTACACCTTAAGGAACTAGAAAAATAAGTAAACTAAACCCAAAGACAGCAGAAAGAAAAATAAGGACAAAGAAATGAAATACAAAACAAAAAGAGAATCAATCAATTCTAAAGCTGGCTCTCTGTGGAGATTACTAAATGGACAAGCTTTTAGTCAGATTTGAAAGAAAGAACGAACGAACATGCAGATCAGAAATAAAATTAGGTGCTACCAACCTTGCAGAAACAAAAAGAATTTTAAAAAGACACTACAATTATCTATCAACAAATCAGACAACTCAGAAAAAAAGTATGCATTCCTAGAAACAAACTGCGGAGGCTACCTCATGCAGGAAGTCCAGCTGATCTCTAAAGGAGCCTGCACATGCCCCCAAACCTCCCCAGAGCAAAGCCTGGGGCCCCAGTGTATCACCAATGGACTGTACGAGACAACTAAGAATGACACCAACCCTGCTAACTCCAACCAAAATAAGGCCCGGCACAGCAGTGCACACCTGCCATCCTGGCACTCTGGGAGGCTCAGGAGGAAAGACTGCTACCAGGCCTGTCCTGGGCAATTTAGCAGGACCCTGTCTGAAAATTTTTAAAAGGATTGGGACATAGGTCAATGCGAAGGTCCTGAGGTCAATCCCCAGCACGGGGGTTACACACACACACACACACACACACACACACACACACACACACACCCCGCTCCTCCCTCCCCGATAACAAAACAAAACACAACCAAACACCAAAATGAGAAGGGATACAGCTCTTCCTGGTCTATACTGCAAGGCCCACCATGTCCTGAACCACAGCCAAACCATAAGCCCCAAGAGCGCCAGAGCACCGATTCTTGCACACTCAGCCCCAGGGCACGCCACAGAGCTCCAGGCCAGCCAAGCTTACCGGCACACACAACTACCATGAGGGACTGACTGATCATGGAGGGCAGAGGGGCTCACCATGACTCAGCACACTGACAGAGGAATGAAAATAACCACAGTTCTCCTGGTGGAAACAGAAAAAGTATCAGACAAAACTCAATGCCTACCCTATTCATGATTTAAAAAAAAAAAAAAACAACAAAAACCACTCAAGAACCAGGTGTTGTGGCACTGGCCTGTCATCTCTGCCATACTCTGGGAGACTGTGGCAGGAGGATTACCAGTTTAAGCCCAGCATGACCAACTATGCTAAACCCTGTATCAAAATAAAATTCTAAACAATGTGGCTCAGTGGTAGAATGCTTGCCTACCACACACAAGGACCTGGGTTCCATCCCTACCACCACGTGCCCCGCACACACCCACAAATGCCCACTCACATCCCTTAGTGAACAGCTTTGCACAGAGCTGAGACTAGATATTGAAGACTACGACAGGAGGTCAGCTCTTGTCTTCAGTGTCCTTCCAGCCCCTTCCTCCCAACTCTAGGCACCTCAATAAAATAAGTTGACCCCTAAAAAATAAACAGGGAACAGAAAATACTGCGGTTTGGATCTGGCATGTCCCCTAAAAGCCTCAAGTATTTGGATGTTAGGGGCTGTCTATGGAACCTTGTGCTAGTAAGCTTGGGGCCTGGCCAGGAGGACAGGGTTATCAGTGTGCAGTAGACTATGATTTTTCAGGTGTTTAGTAGATTGGGGGCAGGCAGTAAGTAGGTTACAGGCATGTGGCACATTATCAGGCACGTGACCTGAAAGAGGCGGCCCGCTAGAGCCAGATCTGGAAGGTCTACTCAAGTTCTTCCCTTTCTACCTCATGTGACTTCCACCCATGATGCTGTGAGCTCCCTCAGCCTCCTGCTCCACCATGTGCTTCTCCCCTGCTGGCTGCCCGTGAGCAGTCTGAGCACTTCTGAAACTGTGAGCTAAAATAAATCTTTCTTCCCTTAGGTTGTGGACATCAGGTATGCTGTCTCAACAGTAAAAAAAGTAACTAAGACAGAAGGTGTGAAGTGACAACAAACGCAGATGTGGTGTCTGTCCCTTACCTTAAACATCTGAACCTTCCTCCTAACTTTCTGCAGACAGGATGACAGAGCGACTTTTGCTATGGTATTTGGCCTCAGCCCTGCATCCCAATACAAGACCTTCTAAGACCCTTGAAATCTTCCAAATTATGTCTATCGTCTGTCACGGGGAGGTGAGTGCTGAAAAATCTGCATGTGTGGGGGCAGAGGAACTTCCTTAACCCAATGGAGCATTTCTGACAAACCCACAGCGACCGTCACCCTCAGTGGTATGTGTCTTGCCCCTTGAGACCAGGGAGGACACTGGCCAAACCCACGTGGCCAGGGAATCCAGACCTGAGACGTAGATCAAGATAGGATGGTGAGCGGGAAAAAGACCTCCACAGTGGAAAGGAAGAAGTAAAATCGTACATGCTACGATTCTATACACTGAAACATTTTAGAAGGCCACAAAAAACCCGCAAGAGCTAACAGATTCGATAATGCTGCAGGGTACAAATGAACATAGAAAACCAGCTTTCTTTCTGCATTCCAACAAGGAACAGGCCACAGAATAAGCTAAGAAAACACACGCCTGAGCCCCAGGAGGATCAGAGTTTATTTAAGACTAGGCCTCACTCTAGTACAGGCTGGTCCTGAACTCACTATATAGCTTAGGCTGTCTCCCAACTCACAGCAATCCTCCTGCCTCAGCCTCCAGAATACTGGAGTTATAGGCCTGCACTATACACCCAGCTTATGTGGTGCTGGGGAGCTGAACACATGGCCTATGAGCATTTTCACTGCTATGCTACACCCCTAGCCCTGGAGCAGGAGCCTGAATCCATCTGGGCAACCTGGGGGAACCCTACCTCAAATTAAAAACAAAAAAGGGGAGCTGGGAACATAGCGCGGGACTTCACCCTGAGTTCAATCTGTAGTAGCAGCAAGCAGCAAGCAGGTATTTCCATCCACACACACCCTCATCCAGGAGACTAAAACATCTGGAGACAAATGTCATCGTGGAGGGAAGATTCCGCGTATGGGAAACCAAGTGACCTTGTGGGAAGAGCCACAGGTGGCCATGGGGTGGGACATGAGCTGCCTCCAAAGTGGTGCACAGCTCAGCATAGCCCCTACTGCCACCTGAGAGCACTGCGCGGCAAAGATGAGAAGCCAGCTGTTAAACGGGAGTCTCCTGTGTGTCCCTCTGAAACGCACATGGAAAGCCAGCCACCGGTGGTGGTGGCAGACCACGGGGCTTTCAGAAGTAGCAAGGGCACTGACGGGGAGCTTGAAACCAGGAACTTGGACTGCATGAGGAGCCACAGGAGTGGTTTTCTCTTGATTTGATTTTTTGAAGACAAAACAATAAAAAAACAACTCTCAGGTCTTAAATGAGCTACATTCTAGTTCATTTTTTTCTTCTTGTGGCAGTGCCTTGCCAAGTTACCTCAAGGATCGCTCCTTCTGCCTTAGCATCCTGAAAAGCTGGGATAAGCGGAGTGTGCCACTTCGCCAGGAGCAGGCTTTTACAAAGCAAAACCACCCCGCCTGCATCACTCCAGCAAGTGCCCTTCCTGCCCCTATCTCCTGCGAGCACGAAGCCCTCAAAACTGCAGCTGCCCAGGCTTGAATTCCCAGTCTGTATGACCACAAGCAAAAACAAATCCCTTTCCTTTACAAATGACCCAGTCTCAAGTAATTGGTTCAATCACAGAAAATGGACACAGTGAGGAGCCCAGAAAAGCCAACTGATTAAACTAAAGAAACAGGAAAAAACTCTTGTCTTAGTTACTTTTTAGTTGCTGAGACAAAATACCCAACATCTACAATTTAAGGGAGAAAAAGATTTATCTCAGCTCACAGTTTCAGAAGGTCACAGTCCATTCTTGGGCAGCTGGTATGGCAGATGCTCAGCTGTTTGCGACATGACAGAAGCCAGTGAAGAAAGGTGGAGTGGGTGTATAACCCTTCCATGCCATGTCCCAGCGGTCCACCCCTTCCAGGTCACCCACCCAGGAATGTGCCATACAATGTAATCTACATCATGTCCCTACTCCACCACACACGCCTATAATCTATAATCCACCACATGCTCCTCTTTCACCACACACGTATAATCCACCCCCACCAGGCCCCACCTTCTAACACATAGAATCCACAGGTAATCCACAACATTCAAATACATGAGGCTTTTGGGCAGACACTGATCGAGATCAAAACCATAATACCTCCCCAAACTCTAGAGAACTCATGTCTCCCGATTCAAGACTTCTTACAGACAACAGTCACGTACAGAACAGGGTCCCCAACCTTTTCCTCTGCCGAGGAAGAGAGGGCACTTCTCTCACAATAGGGTGCTGGAGGATGGTGTGAAACAGCAGCAGCTGCAGGAGAGGGAAAGGGCACAGGGCTCTCTGCCTGCTGTCCATCAGCAGTGACATCAGAACGCTGAAGGAGAGCATGATGACACTGCCCGGTGGCCCAGTCGTTTCGAGGCCATGGACTGGCACCAGTCTGCAGCCTGGAGGCTGGAGACCCCTGATCTGAAGTAGGTTTGAGAAGCTCAGTAGCACTATGTGCGCCGAGAATGACATGGCCCTAGCTTGATCCCCACGGCTGCCCCTCCCGAAATAGCAAATAGTATGACACTAGCATTATCACAGACACAAGGAATTGCAGGGTAAGATTCACAGCTTAGTTTCAAAGCCAAAACCTATGCTTCCTGACTTTCCTCAATGTACAGTGCTGGCACACATGGAAAACTACACGTAAAAGAAGGAAGCTGGATTCACATTAAAGAATCTCAACAAAGATATAGTAAGATGCAAGAAAAAAAACTTTTGGCAGATCACCCAATAAAGGCTCTGCTGGACCCCAAGAACAGGCAACAAGATATGGCCGCACAGCTCATTCTAGGGGTGGGAACTTGAGCTAAATAAGTGGTGATTTGGGTGGTAAAGTGAGTCAGACGCATGAGATTAAATATGTTAAATATCGCATGGTTTCTCTGATTTGGGAAACACAGAACACAGACATTCTATAGAAGCAAATGGATGTGATAGTGGGAGTTAGGGGGGACGGGGAAGGTGTGGGAGGACTAAAACTGGGGAGGGAAAGGGAGTGTTTCTCTCTCTCTCTCTCTCTCTCTCTCTCTCTCTCTTTTACTTAAAATACACCCACCAAGCTGGGCCTGGTGATGCAGGCCTATCATCTCAGCATGCAGGAGGCTGAATCAGGAGGACTGCAAATTCAAGCCCAGCCTGGACAATGTAACAATTTTAGTGAGATCCCGTCTCAAAAAATGAAAATAAATAAATAAAGGGTTGGGATCTAGCTCAGTATAAGACCATGGGCTCAATTCCCAGCACCAAAAAGAAAAACATAAATATTAATCTCAATCTCTTTCTCCACCCCCCCACCCATCTCTCTCTGGAAAGGGTCTTACTCTATAGTCCAGTCTGGTCCTGAACTCAGGCTGGCCTCAGACTCACAGCAATCCTCCTGCCTTGGCCCCCAGAGTGCTGGGTAAGTGCCACAATACCAAGCTTATGTGGCGCTAGAGAACTAAACTCAGGGCCTTGGGCATGCTAGGCAAGCAATTTAACTGCTCAGCTATGACCCCAACCCAAGTATTAAATCTCTCTCAGAGGCTGGGGAGGTGGCTCAGGGGAATACTATATACTATTACATGCAAGGCCCTTGGGTTCAATTCCCAGCACCACAGAAACAAAATCAAAAACTACAAAAGCTATGAAATAAATATTAGAGCAAATCTTTATGACCTCTGACTTGGCAATGTAGTCGTAGACTTGACGCCCAAATGTAAGCAATGCAAGAAAAACTATGAAACCGAACTTAAAACCCTTATGCACAAAAGGACTTTATGAAGAATGGAAACACCACCTGTGCAGGGAAAGGAGTATCTGTCAATCACACATCCAGTCAAGGGCTCTAACTGGAATATACGAAGAATTTTTACAGTGTAACAGTGGAAAGATTAACACCCTACTTTGAAATGGGCAAAGGGGCAAGTACATGTTTCTCAAAGAAAGATACAGGACAGCCAGGGAGAACATGGAAGCCTTCTGAACGTCGTGAGATACAGCCGGAACCTCAGGGAGACTGCCTCACACCACTAGACAGCTGCAAGGCACCCTACAGGGCAGTGGCCTGGAGAGGGGAGCGGGCAGCAAGAAGCCGGGAGCCTGGATGTGTGCTGTGAACAAAAGACCCAAGGACTATTTAAATCAGACACACTGGCAGACTCTGATTTCTCCTCCAAGTCCTTCCTCTGGCTTTAAACACACTTTTCCCATCAGCCCTGCCACTTTCTGGAATAGTTCTGGAAGTCCTCTTTCCTTAAGTCTTTATAAGATAGTATCAAAAACACAGTGACGGCTGTCACTAAGTGCCATCCAACAGAAAGGCATGCTTATAAGAAGATGACAGTGTCCCCATCCTCCTTAGTCACTGGGTCTGGCACCCAAAGCCTCTGGCTTCTCCGAATGTTAACACAGCCACAAAACGTCAACAAGTTTAACTGATTCAGGACATCGAGGCAGGCGAGACACTGTCACAGCAGCCCAAAGTAGCAAAGATGATGAGGTAAGTGTGGCCAAAGTGAGAAGAAAGATTCTGAAGGGATCTGTGGCAGCGAGCCTCTCACTGTATTTGCCAGCCACGCCTCCTGCGGTGTTGATGCCACTAGCTCCACACCAAAGTGTGGACACTGTGCCCTAGGGAAGGCATCCTGCCCCAAGCACACAGAGCAGGCTATGCACCAACCAGGGGACACAGAGCTGTGACTGGAGGCGGCAGAACAGAGCCCTATGTCTCCTAGGAGCCAGCGTCTGCTTTAGGTGACAAGGACAGATCACGTGTACCACAGAGCAGCATCATGGGCTGAGTACCCCAACCTGAACCCTGAAGTCCAGAATGTCCTGAGGTTCAAAAACTTCTGAGTATACATCACATTCTGAATGATGGATTTTGGACTGGCAATGCCCAATCGATAAAGCCCATGTGAATATTCCCAAATCCAACCTACTCCAGAGTCTGTACACACCTATGTCCTTAGCCCCCGTCCAGGTCATGCTGCAGCTCGGAACCTCAGAAAGGCTGCACAACAGGAAAGACATGCAGAGGTCCACATGATGTGATCCCAACCTGTCAGGGCCACTCAGGTAAACCCACAGGAAAGCTAAAGGAAACAGGGATGGTGGCCAGCACCTGAAAGCTGACAAGTCGGCCCCCTTAAATGTCACTCGAGTCCCAGTTGTCACACCTCTGAGCTCCATTCCTAGCAGTTCCAAGGGCCAGGAGGTCTGCAGATCATGTAAGATCTGGCTGTGACACATGAGGGACTCAGTCTATACAGTGTATAGTCGCCTTCGGGAGATTTACTCCCCAAAGCCAGGTAACGCCACTCCCAGCCCCCATGGGTGCCTGTGAGCAGCAGACTTGGCTTCAGAATCAAAAGAACATTTAGAAACTACAGGTGGGTTAGTAACACCACACCCTCACATCCTGGGCGTGGTAGGGACCACATCCACAGTGACATTCTATGCATCTCAAGGCTGCGGGACAAGTGCGCAGGCCCCTGGCAGCCAGCAGCACTGATGGCAGGGGCACAAGACGCTGACTGCTGGTCCCATCGCAGCACGTGGTGCATGCCATCGGGTGCTAAGTCCACTAGGTCGGCACAAATGCAATATCCACTAGCTGGGGTCTCGGTGCCCAGAGACATGGTGGCTGTCTGTTAAAGCAATGCTGTATGAGCTTCCCTGGGGAACGCGTGTCCCTTGCTTCCCTCCTTCAACAATGTTTGCAGCTCTGTTCTCTACAGGCCACTGAGTGTCCTGCTCAGTGGGGTCTCTCTACCTGCTCCTAGTCACCAGAGTCAGACACTCTGACTTCACATCCATCCCTGTCACCACACATGGTCAGGTGATTGACCCCAGGACCTTTGCAGAATCTTGCCCCTGGGGACTTTGAGGCTTCCTCATCTGCTAGCCCAATGAAGCAGATGTGGCTAGCTCTGGCCCCAGAGAACCTGCCCCAAGGGCCTGCCTACCCCCATCCACCTCCAAAGGGAGTCCACACAGAAATCCACGTTCCTGCCACCATGCTTGCTGAGCCGTCCCTGCCCGCTGGCGACCCAAACACTGGGAGTAGCCCACGAAGCCAAGGCTCCTACCTTGTTTTTGAAGTGCACCTCAATAGGCATGATGAAGCCAGCATAACCCGACTCCTCCACTTTGTAGGGGGGCTCCTTGCACACTACAGAGAGAGAAAAACTCCAGTCAGCCTCCCGTCCCCACAAAGGCTCTGCCAGCCACAGGCACCACGTCCCCCAGTGGTCCCTCACGGCCAAGCTCCAGAGAAGACAGCTTCTTGTTGCACGGGCCCCAGAGGACCAAAGGGAGGCCTACACAGGAGGCCAAGGGACTGCCAGGGAGCTGCCAGGGACACAGCGGGCAGCAGAAGACAGCTAACGGGGGTGTGAGGCTGCCATGCAGAACTTCTTCCTGCATCAGGGGAGGGTGACAAGGCCAGAGAAAAGTCTCCAAATCCACTCAGGCCAGTAAGTCATGGGTACTCAGCCTGCCAGGCAGGAAAGGCAACACACTCTCGCAGGAACCACCTCCTGCATCTCTGGCCCTGTCCCATGAACTGTGCCTCTCTCTGCCAGGGACACACACATGGGGAGAGGCCTCAAAGGAATGTCTTTCTGGGTTCCACTCCTGGCCTCCCGAGAGTAGTCAGGCAAACAGGCACTTGAGAACCCTACCTCAGTGGTGCTGGCTGTGGTACTGTGCTGTCACCCAAAGCAAGAGAGAGAGAGATGACTCTGCAGCCACCTTCATACATCTCCTATGTCTATGGGCGAGCTTCGTAGGCAGGGTGTAGGGGACCTGTGTGCAAACTGTGGCTCCCCACTGGAGAGCAGGTACAGGCACAGAGGACGAACGCCCCCAAGGTTCCACACCACCCTACTTCTAGGCCCTCAGAGCTCCCTTTTGGGTGGGTGTGTGGGGGGGGTGCTGTCCCCACATTGAGAGAGGTAGGGCAGCTGGGCCTTCAGGGCAACTCTGGGACAACATGTAAATCCACAGCCAGGGGGCAGCACTCACAGTCAGCCTTGTTCCAACCTTCCCTCCAGCAGGGCTCCTCACTGCTCCTTGGGGGCCTCCCAGGGACAATGCCCACCCCAGACAGACTTCTAAGGCACCCCAAGATCTACACTAGCACTCTTATCACCCCAAGCTACCCACCACTCACCCAAGGACCCAAAGCTACCTGGTTCCTCCTCTAAGGCGCATCTGTAACCCATGGCACCAAGTCAACCCCAAACTGTTCTGGGCAGCCAGTGATGGCATGCGTGACCCACAAATGTGACCATCTCCTACTGGGTCTGATGCCCTGAGAACCAACTTCAACCCCTACAGGCCTGCAAAGCCCTGCCACTCACAGCCTCCTCTCACGTAAGCACACCCCTTGGGCACACTGCCTAACCCAAAACCCCTACTGGAGGCCCCTACCTACCCCAGGACACCAGTGTCCTATAGAGCCCACTCAGCCTACCTCCAGACATAAGTTCTGGCTCCTTCAAAGTGTCCCCCCAGGATCTGGACCAGGGCAGAACAGTCTCTGTCAGCCTTTAGAAGCACACACTAAATACCTATAGTGTCACATGCCTCGCCTTGGCTGGGTGGTCCAGCTGCCACTGTATCCCAGCTAGAGGTCTTGCACCCTGGTTGGGCAGCAGACAGGCAGGGGAGGGGTCTCTCTCCCAGTTATGTTTCTGCTAGAGGCCCTCCACTCCAGGTGGGGACATGACAGGTGAGAAGAGGGTCTCTGAGGGGGTGCTGAGCTACCCAGCACCACCTGCCCAGGAGCACCCACAGTCTAGTCTGCTCTTAGGGGCCAAAGTCTAGCATAGGGCTGAGTACCTAGTGACTATCTGGGTCCTGTTACCTGGGATATGCACCTTGGGGGGCAAGCAGACACCGCCCAGGAGGGAGGGAGTCCTGTTCCTGTCATGTGAGTCCCACAGAGGAAGAGACTAGGTATACATAGGACCTGGGGATTTGTCCACAGACCTGAATGCTGATCTCTATCCCAGCCAGCCCTGAGGGACCACTACAGGGACAGGCCAAGATTCCTAGGCCCTAGTTTCCTTCTGGGCCCAGCAGGACACACAGTCTCTCGTGGGAGGATTCTCGGTGTGGGGCCAGCTTGTCAAGACCAGAAACCACCCATCCATCCAGGGACAACCACCAAAAGATAGCAGCTCCGCGCATGGGAGAGGCCAGAACAAGGAAGGGTGCCCTCCTGAGCGCAGGGCAAAGCACCACCAATGTCATATAAAACAAAGCACCTCGGAGAGGCCAGGAAAACATGCAGGTGAGGGAGTGGCTGGAGGTGCTGGGCAAGGACACTGTGCAAGGGGAAAGACCCCTGGGAGGCTACTAGGGGAGCAGGCCCTGGTGCACTGCAGGACAGAGATCCCTTCTGGGCTCAACCTCAACCAGGTAAGGCAGGCACAAAGACAGAATGGAAGCCAGAGGCAGCAAGGAGATAAGACAGGAGTGACAGCCAGCTGTGGGCCTGGGGTTTCTCTCTGGGGTGACCCTGGAACTAGAAGGCAGAGGTCATACAACTTAAATATTCTAACAACTCAAGTTAAATATGCTAAGAATTCACCATATACTAAAACAGAGTGAATTTTATGGTGTGGGTAAGAGATCTCAAAGCAGTTAGTTACTCGACTTGTTTTTGTTTTAGGACACGAGTGACAGAGCCCAGGCCTCATACTGAACCACATCTCCAGGCCACTTTTATTTTGATTTTGAGAAGGGTCTCATCTCGCTAAGTCACTACCTTGCCCAGATTGGCACCTGAGATTATTCTGCCTCAGTCTCTCAGAGTACCAGAATGAGAAGCCTGCACTACAAATGCCCAGCAAAAACAAGTTACTTTAAGTAACAGAGAGGCTATCCTTGCAATTTGGCCCAGGGTCCCACCTGTCACCTGCCTAGCCCATCACAGAGTTTCTCTCCAGAGGGCTCTGCTGAGTAACAGACCCAATCTGCCTGGTGCAGAGAGTTCAAAAAGATTCCCCAAGAAAGAGCCAAGAAACAGAAGTAATGTGGAAACCAGAAGAGGATTTGAAAGGGCTGGAAGAATAGCATAGCAGTTAAGAGTTTGACTGCCCAACACCACATAAGCCTGGTATGGTGGCGTATGTCTGTAATCCAAGCATTTGAGAGGCTGAGGCAGGAGGATTGCTGGGAGTTTGCGGCCCGCCTGGGATACAAAGTGAGTTCAGAACCAGCCTGGATTACAGAGCAAGACCTATCTCAAAAACAAAAACAAACAAACAAAAACACTAAAAAAGAAAAAAGCTGGGCCAGGTGGCACATGTCTATAATTCCAGCACTCTGCAAGCTGAGGCAGGAAGAACTTGGGCAATTTAGCAAGATCTTGGTGCAAAAAAGAAAGAAAGGAAGGAAGGAAGGAAGGAAGGAAGGAAAGAAGGAAGGAAGGAAAGAAGGAGCTGGGGATATAGGTCAGTGTGAAGGCCCTGAGTTCAATCCCCAGTACAACGAGCAACAAGGAAAAAAAAACAACAACAACAAAAAAAATAGGCTGAAGTGTGTATGTAGCTCAGTGGTGAGCACTGCCTAGCATGTGAGGACCAGGATTCCAGCCTTTAGAACCACAGACAGACAGACGGACACCCGCACACCCACACACGTCAATGCCATCAGATCCAATGCAATACATCCAAAAAAGAAAAACTAAAGAACAGGAATAAACTCTTACATATGGCAGCACAGTTTACCGATTCAACCAGATGAGTAGAAAACTTCCAGACAGTAGAGCAAGACATATTTTGTTTAAACAAAAAGAGAGAGAGACTTAGCCAGATGTAGATGTGTTAACACACCTCTGTAATCCCGGCACGGTGGGAGGCTCAGACAGGAGAATTACCAAGTTCCAGCCCAACCTGGGCACTTTAGCTACTTCGCAAGACAGAGTCAAAAGAAAAAATGGATGGGGCTCACTGTACAGGCCTGGGTTCTACCACAGGACCCGTCCCACCTAAAAAATATATCATGGTCACATACGAAGCCAAGTAAAATGGGACTGAATTCTAAAGAACAACCAAAAAACATCTAACCCTGCTGTGACCTTGTGCAGCCACAGAGAAGAGAAAGAAACCAGGCATCCACCCAGCCAGGCAGTCCAGGGCTAAGGGTTCAGTTTTAGTTTTGCAACTTCAATCAGTCAAGGATAGCTCCAAATGGGAAGCATACAGAAGCATCCAGGAAGACAGACCTCAAACCTGGTCCTGTCTTCCCGGGGAGGAGGAGGCAGGAGAGGACGGTCCTGTGAGGGTAGAAGACATCAGTCACTTGTCCCAGACAGGTCAGTCAGCTACTACTGCATCCAGGGACACAGCAGCAACAACACAGATATGTGATATCTTCCATCTGGGGTGAAGGATGACATAACTAATTCATACATTCCAACGGGGCTACGGAGAGAAATACAGCCCTGACGCAGCAGGAGGAAAGCCAGAGGCTCCCTAGATGAGCAACTTGGAGCTGCTCCACGTGGACCCCACATGTGCAGAGGCTCACCTAACCATACAGAGTTCCAAAGATGGGGCATGGGGTACAGCTTGGTGGTAGAGCCAGGCTTAGCACTCAGGAAGGGTCCCGAGGTCCATTCCAGGGACCAGAACCAAACCAAAACAAGCAATAATAAGACCACAAGGAAACCAATGCAAAAGCAAACCACTAAACTGTAATTTAGTCTATAGGCCTGTCATCCTAGCAACCCAGGAGGCTAAGGAAGGAGGATTCCAAATTTGAGTTCAACCAGGGCAACTTAGTGACTTGGTGAGACCCTGCCTCAAAAAAGTTAGAGAGCTGGGGGCATAGCTCTGTGGTTAAAGTACTTGCCTAGTAAACAAAAGGCCGTGGGTTCAACTCCCCAGTACCACATAAACTGCAGGTGGAGGTACACATCTGTAGTCCCAACACTTGGGAGGCTGAAGCAGGAGGACTATCATGAATTAGTTCAGGGCCAGTATGGACTACAGGGGGAGACTGTCTCACAAATACATAAACACATAAGCAAACAAACAAAGTTAAAAGAACTGGGGATGTAGCTCAGGGCTCCCTGGACTCCCAGTGCCAGGCAGAAAAAACTGGGGAGACAGCAGGGAAAAGGGTAGTTTGAGACAGCCTTCCATGCTGGTAAATCAATAGACACTTATACTTGGAAACCAAAAAATAGGAAGCAAACCAGCTGTTGCTCAGAACACACTCTCGGGAGCTGGTGGAATGGCACAGTTCAATTCCCCGGCACCACCTAAGCCAGGCATGGTGGTGAATGCCTGTAATTCCAGCACTTGGGAGGCTGAGGCAGGAGGATTACCATGAGTCCAAGGGCAGCCTGGGCCATATAGTGAGTTCAGGAGCAGCCTGGGCTACAGTAAGACCCTATCTCAAAAAAAAAAAAAAAAAAGAAAAGAAAAGAAAAAAAGAAAAGAAAAGAAAAGAAAACTCTAAGGACTGGAGAAATAACACAACAGTTACAGCACCTGCACAACTACAAGGCCCTGTGTTCAATTCCCCAGCGCTACAACCCTAGTTCAACATAAACCTGGTATGGTTGCACACACCTGTAATCCCAGCACTCAGGAGGCTGAGGCAGGAGGATTGCTGTGAGCTCAAGGGCAACCTGGACTACATAGTAAATTCAAAACCAGCCTGGACTACAGGGCAAGGGCAAGATCTTGTCTCAAACGAACAACAACAACAACAACAAAAAAGCAAAGAAAAGAAAAAGAAAAAAAAATACAATATAGGATACCACAGGAAAAACAGCTGAGGGGAATGTTGAACAGGCAGGAAGAGTCTCTTACTGCTATCAGTTATCTCCTTTGTTACAACGCAAATATATCTGACTTGGAGGATACTTTTTAATCCATTTGATATAGATACTTTTTATCCATCTGAGGTGAAAGATACTTTTTAAGTTTACAAAATATCCTTCTAAGAGCTGTTTAGTTTTCCCTGACAACAGTAAGATGGAGTCTGACAGTTCCCTCAATGCAGGAGAGCTGTGTCCTTTGCCTTGTATAAATCTAACTGAAAGGTTATTCTATGATATATCTGATTAACAAGCAGCTACTCAAACACTTTTTTTTTAGTACTGGGATGGAACCCGCAACCTTCCTACTAAGTTACGTTCCTGCCTATTTTTAATTTTTATTTTAAGATAGTCACCCTTAGTTATTAAGTTACCCAGGCTGGCTTGAACTCGAGATCCTACCGGAGCCTCCCAGAATGCTAGAATGACAGGAGTACACACACCTGGTATTCCCATGCCCTCAGGAAGGTGACTGGGTCATTCTACAGGGATCCTGCATAGCCGCAGGGCACAGGGCTGTCAGAGGAGCACAGGCAGGGACATAAGCAGCCTGCCCTCCGAGAGCTGTGTCCCTGGGGACAAGGATGAAGGGCTTCAAGGCAGATTGAAGTCTCTGTGTTCAACCCACCCAAGGTGGGAGAATGCAGTAAGGAGAGAGAACATGTGGGGTAGATGAGGCGGGAGAATGGAGCAGAACCTGCCTGAGGCAGCAGAGGGTCCAGCCCCACCAGGGACTAATTCAGCTCAGTCAGCGCTGCCTCACGGCTGCTGATGACACCTCAACAAATGCCCCCAGCTGCTCCCATAAAACCCAACAGGGGCCAGGCTGGTCCAACAGCAGTATGCTGACCCCACCGTAAAGCATCTCTGGACGCAGGCTGGCTCTTTGCCAAGGGAAGCAGAGATAGCCAGGTGGCTGGTGTTCTCCAAAGCCACAGTGAACATCAGGAAGGAAGGGGATTAGAGTGAGGGCTCAGGGAGAGAGCAATGAGGATGGAAAGCACCAACTGGAGAAAGAAACCAGAAGGAAAGGAAGGGCCCACTGCCACTACACCCTTCAGGAGGACAGCCCTTTAGAAGCACAAGGTTCTAAATCTGTGGTATCTGCTGATCCCCACTCGCCTGCAGGCCTGTGGGATGCTGCTGTGGTCCCCATACCTCATATTCCTAGAGGGAGGGCCAGCAGCCCTCCCAAAGCCCAACTTGGGCAGTTTCAAAGATCAAAAATAAAAACAGGCTGGGTCGTAGCTCAGTGTGAAAGCTTTTGCTCGATCCCCGGTACAAGAAGTGAAATAAAGTAGGGCTGAGGGTGCAGCCAGTGGCAGAGCCCTTGCCTAGCGGGTGTGAGGTCCTGTGTTAGAGGAGGAAGGGAGCAAGGGAAGGAGGGAGTTCACTGGAGCGACCTGAGGGTGCAGCCAGGGGGAGCACCTACTTAGCATACACAAGGCCATGAGTTCCACCCAGCACTGCAGCGTCCCAGGCTACCACAGCCCCCATCCCCAACCAAGGGGCTCAGGAGAGACCATCAACCTAGTCCACGAACTCCCCACTGAAGCCAACCACCTCCCTAGGGTCACCTTTGACTATACACAGGTGATCTTACCCCCATATCTACAGGGAGGACAGGGCCACCATGCCAAGGGAGAAATATGGGCAGGTATCCAAATAGACCAGTGCCAACATGACATGGCCAGAGGGAACAGGGCTGCTTGGGTCCTTTCTGTCCAAATACTACATGTTCTTGGGCAGTACCCTAATCTTGTGGTGGGGAAAGGGTTGTGAGCAGTTTGCAGATCACTGCCAATTAGCAAGAGGCCTCCTCAGAGCTGATGGAAAAGGGAAACACAGCAGGGATGACACATAGTTAGAATGCTTGACTAGAAAGCACAAGGCAAGGTCGACGCCCTATTGTCACATTAGCTGGGCATAATGGTGAGTGCCTGTAATCCCAGAACTTGGGAGGCTGAGGCAGGAGGACTGCAGTGAGTTCAAGGCTAGCCTGGGCAGCAAAATAAGTTCAAGACTAGCTTGGATCTCAAAAAAAAAAAGAAAACAGAAAAAAACAAGTGACACAGACTGCCTCTACCACCGCCTACAACACACTCAGCTGGAGGCACAGAAGGTAGGCCAGAAGGCCACGGGATGGGGTACTCACCACGCCTGGGCTTGGGGAAGCTATCATGCAGCCAGAAGACCACCTTTTCCACAAAGTGCTGGATGTCACATTGCTCAGGGCCACGCACGAACACCATCCAGTCATGGGTAAAGCCTTCTGTGGTAGGCTTCTTGCGCAGCTGGGCACGGTGCCCCAGCTCCAGCTTCACCTGGACAGTGCACTGCAGGTAGAGAAGAGAAGGGGCAGTCACCAGTTGTGAGTGTGGCCCGCAAGCAGGGAGCCCCTCACCCTCCCCAGTGGCTACAGCCCCACCCCCAGAGTAGCCTGATCCCTGGTCTCCACCTGTGCCCTGTGGCCCCCTTTCTCACCCAATGACCACTGCCACATCCCTCCTGTCCTTGTTCTGCCCACATGTAGGCCACCTGATCGCTCCTCCTACCTTCTCCATGCCCACTTCCTCCAGGTGGGAGGCACCTGTGGTCACATGCAAACTGCCCAGTCAGGGGTCCTTTCCCTATGTGCACAACTACTGAGAGGTGGTGAGCAAGCTGGTGGGTGGCCCAGCCTCCAAGGACAAAGGAGACACAGAATACTCACTCCCATGCTTCAGGTCTGTCACCCAGGACACATGCAGTAATAACCCGCCCCGTGTCTCCTCTCTCCCATAGCCTGGCCACCACCTTCAATCAACCAGGTGCCAGAAACAGGGTTATATTTGTTGATCAAAAAATAAATTTAGAAGTATGTGCATGGCAAATGTATACAATTTTTATCAGTTAAAAAAAAGAATTCTCACTCAAGACTCCCTCCTGACCTCTCCTTGAGAGCTTTACTTTCTCAATAAGCCTCTTCTTGCTTTGAACCTTCAGAAAGAAAGAAAGGAAAGGAAAGGAAAGGAAAGGAAAGGAACGGAACGGAACGGAATGGAACAGAAGGCACTTCCAAGGTCCAGGGAGAAGAAAGCAGTGACTAGCTGGAGATGTGGAGGGGCCAGAGACAGGTAGGGAGCCTCCAGATGGAAGGTCAGAAATGCCTATGGATGCTAAATGGATGACAAGGAAAGGAGTTATCGCAGTAAAGCACTCAGCCACCTGAGCATAGTCTAGCTAAAGGCAGGGAAGACAAACAAGCAGCAAATAGGCCAGGCACAGTAGGGCACAACTGCCATCCCAGCATTACCTGGGAGGATTTCAAGAGTGAAGCCAGCCTGAGCAAGTTATCAAGACCATCTCAAAAAGGGCTGAGGGAGCTCAGTGGCAGGGCACCCCTGGATTCAGTTCCCAGTACCACAGTGTGATAGAAGTAGTGATAAGTGGCCCACTAGGAGGTAACTGGAGAGACTAGGGAGGCAAGTGGCCAGGGGTGAAGGTGGGGTGGCAGGCTCTGAGACAAGCATGTGGGGACAGCCCAGAAAAAGCCATAGAGGTGGACTCACCATCGGGACCAATAATGAATGCTCAAATCTGCCCAAGATCCCCCAGCGATGGAACAAATCGCTCAACAGAGCCTGCCAAGCCCTCTTCCCAGGCCCTGGGCTGCGATCCCCACACTGCAATCCCCTGCAAGGGCCTTCAGGAGCACCAGGGAGCATGCCTCCTGGGAGCCAGTTCCCAGCCACCCCCTCCATGAGGCCCTCAGCTCCAGCCTGCCATTCACATGGCACAGAGATACTGCCCAGGGCACAGGCCATGACAGGACAGGAGCACAGCCCATGCAAAGGGGATGGAGGCGCCAGCGCTGCACTGCAGAGGCCAAGGTAAACAGGAAGGCTCTGGTGGCCATGCAGAATTGTGGCAGGCAGGCCGTATCCAGAGTAGTACCCAGTGACATCTGTGCCCAGGGGCTGGCACCAACAGCAGCCCTAATACCCACCTTAGGGTACACTGCAGCCTCATACCCTGTATACCCACCAATGCTACTGCACTGGCAACAGACACCCTCCCTAGGCCCACAGAAATGAAAGTTCTGTGCCACTGTTCTAAGAAAGGAACCACTGAGTCAGAAAGATGTAGGGCCACACTCTGGGGAGGCTGCCCAGGATCATCCACAGCACAGCCAGGCCAAGCCCATGGCCAGGTCCCCTCCCCCTTCCTCACCCACGCCCCCTCCTCAGCCACCACACCAGCCAGCCATTCCCAGGGGTGCCAGCGCTGCCTCACAGCTCTCCCATGTGAAGTCTCAAGGCCGGCAGGCTCCCAGGAGGCACCAGGACCCTCTGCTGCCTGGGGGTCACCTTGCGAAAGCTCCAGAGCGGACGGCTGGCTCCAAGTGGTCCCAGGGGCTCAGGCTTCAGGAACTCAACTTCTCCGTATCCCTGCCAACTCCACCACAAAAAATGCACAACCAAAGGGCGCATCCTACGCCTCTCTCGAGAAGCAGTAATCGCCTTCCCTTCAGAAACCCACCTCCAGCCCAGTGATGAAACAGAGGCCAAGGCCTCTGAGGGACACCTGGGGACAGGTAAGCTCAGGCAGGAGGCCTCAACAGGGACACTGCCCTCCATGCAGGCCAGCGGCAAAGAGCTCACAGAGCCTTGGGGACAGAATCGGAAATGTGGCAAGCCACAACCAGAAGATGGCCTCCCAGGCTCCTCACCTAAGACTACCCAGGTGTCAATTGAGGTGGCTGTGCGTGGAAGAGGGGAACCAGGTGAGGCCAGCCCCAGGCCTTCTCCATTTACATGACCCACCCACCATACCCTGCCCTTCACCCCAACCCAGGCTTCGGACGCCCCGCCCAGAGCCTGCATGTCTACACCTTTCTAGGAAGAGTTCTGCCTCCTCAGGGGACGTATTGCTGTGGGGAGGGCGGATGACTGTCCCAACACTCCTAGGGGAGGGCAGTGGCTGAGGGACAGCTAAACAGAGCACTGATTTGCACTTGGGCTCCTGCTTCCTGAAGGCAAGGTGGGTGGCTCTCAGGGCAGCCACAGCGGGATAGGAAGAAAGAAGGGGAAGCCAAGGGTGCCCTTCGGTGACAACCCTCTGAAATGGAGAGCTGCCTGCCCAGAGCCAGGTGTAATTCCAGCAAACAGGATGCCAGCAGGCAGCTGCACCAAGCCCTGGTCCTCAGGAAGCCTTGTACACAGGGCCTCTTTCTGGCCCCATCCGCCCTCACCCCTGGGACTAAAGGCGCAAGGCTGACAAAGGAAGGCACCTACTGAACCTGAGGTCACATATGCAGGTCACATGCATTTGCAAACACACCCACAGTCCTGAGTGTCAAATCCCTGACATTGCTGACATTCGCTGACTGGCAGGAGAGGCCCAGGACAGGGCTCCACTGCATGAGGGCTGGGAATGTAGCCAGTACGCCAGGGACTCCCATGTCCTCCTGGGAGTGCAGGGAGCAGTGGCAGGTTTGGTGGAATGTGCATAACCTTGGGCAAGGCCCCTGCCAAGTCAGGAGGGCTGGGTTACAAACATCAATCCTGGTTACTTTCAGTTAGCCAATAGTTGCAGAGCAGAAAGCAAAGCCCATGTTAGAGACTGTGACAGAGGTGGAAGGTAACGAGGATGCTGGCCACTCTTCCCTTGTGCCAGGCAGCATACTGAGATCAGTGCTCTGGTGATCCTGGGCAACACAGTTGGGGAAGAGATCCTGTCAGGACCCTCCTGCCTGCACTTCCACACCCATACAGCGGGCCACCAACAGAAACCAGCCTCCCCAGAAAGAACGCTGTCATGAGGCAGTAGCTCTCCGGCCAGCTGTGGCGGGCATGTGCACAACCAGCAATTCTACCATGTCACCAACCAGGTTCCCGCTGCCCTCAGAGGCCAGGCCCAGCCCCCTGGGAAGAGGCATTCTCTGACAGCATAGTCAAGGTAGCCTGATTATTACACCACTTCTGGGCACCCCAAAAACCCTGTTCCCAGTGACCTGATCCCACGTCCCTTCTTGACCTTTCCAGGCGCACCTGGCCTCCATCCACATCCCCTGCTCCCCTGAGCTGTGATCCTGCAGTGCATGAAGACTGCACTGCTTCTCCTGCCATGGGATAAACAACTGCCCTGGATTCATACAGGGAGAGCAGCATACTGGGCAGAAAGGACCGAAGGGACAGGCCCTGGCTCAGGTGAGACGTAGGACCTCCAGCCAGGTGAGAAAGAGGCCTACAGCAGGGCCTGAAAGTTGGAGTGGAGAAGGGGAACAAGATAAGCAAGCAGGCAGGGAAAGGAGAGTCAAGGCTGCAGCCCAAGCTGCCCTTGGAGCCCCCCAAGAGGGGCATGTCCCTGCATGGCCTCACTAGGGCATGGCTGGATTCTGCATCAGAGTCACAGTCACTCACCAACTCACGATGGGGGTTAGTGACACCATTCTCCCCTTGGCCCATGTCTGTACAACCTCCCTGGGACATTCCCAGGACAGATTCACTGACAGGGACTGAGACTAAGGTAGGAGACGACACAAGACAATAATCTGTGCTGAGGGGACATTGGCCATGGGGTTGAGTGGGTGCTACTGGCACTTCAGAAGTGGCTAGAGTGACAGGCACTGAATTTTTCATGGAATCTGGCTGAAATCTGAAACAGCCACAGGTGCCTGTGGCTGCCATCCTGAGGTGTCAAAGATCCTAATAGTGTCACTGGGGCCTCTTCCATCACAGATCAAGAATGCTACCTCTTTCTTCCCACCATCCTACTTAAAAAAGTTGACAACCACCCAGACATCCAGGGATGTAGCCCAAGAGCTCTGGGGAGCATGGGTAGGCACCTCACCGGCCATACCCACCATAGCTGGTGACTGACAGAACCAGGAGGACATCAGGCTTGCTGGGTCAATGGGGACCAGAGGCAGCACACTGTGCATGTGGCAGGGCAGGCCACACAGTGCTGTGCTCATACCAGTATCCCATGACAATCACAGCAACACCACAGCCTGACTAAGCTGAACACCCACCACCTGCTCAGTGACCCTAGACCACTGATGGCAGGATAGGCAGAATGGTCCTTTGCCCCCACCCCTGACACCACAACCACACAGAGCCCTACCTACCAGGCAGAGGCGCCACTGTGGCGCCAGCAGCCAGGGATGCCCCAACCTGCCCAGCTGGCAGCAGTGATTTCAACTGCCACCCCCACAGCCCCAGGATTCCCTTCCTGGCCTCATGTCCCTGAAAGCCAGAGCATCGAGGTAGGGCATGATCCTGGTTTGGGGACAGAATGCAGTGGGTTTGAGGAAGAGGGAAAGGGGCCAGGACTGAGATGAGCTCTTACAGGCCTGGGTGACAGGCGCCAGGAGGGCCCTGGGTTCACAAGAGCCAACAGGACCAGCGGGCTGGCTTCCAGGTCCCAGGAAGCAGTGCCAATGGGGCAGTCTCTGACTGGCAGGATAAGAGCAGAGAAAGAAAGGGACAGGAACGAAGCTAGAAGATGAGCTGGGTGGGTGCTGTGGTACAGAGCGGGAAACCCTGAGTGCAGGATGTGGGACTCTAAAAGAAAGGCCAACTGAAGTCAGAGCAGCCAGACTGGGATTAGACTGGGCCAGGGTGTGGAGAGGGATCAGCCCTGGGGACAAAGAGAGCTGAGCCCTGGGATATGGCAGGACAGGTTGGGTCGGAGGGGTGCAGGTCCCTGGGGCTAGGAGAAGAGGTTTGAAGGTTAAGATTATGAGACAGCCTCTCTGGGCCTGGGGTCCTAGGGAGAAAGGCCTAAGACAGAGGGTCTGGGGACAAGCCCAATCTGAGGGGCAGGAACACTCTCAAATGGCAGCTGGGGTCCCAGGTAACAGCCACTGGGATCCCGCTTGGGTGCGGGGAGAAATGCTCAGCAGGCTAAGGGCTGGGCAGCAAGGGACCAGGAGAGATGCCTGGGCAGGAAGGATGCCTGCAGGTCTCCACTGAGTGAAGGCAGCAGGCTGGGGCCGGCGTGGTGTGAGAGGCAGGAACTGGAAACAAAGAGGAAAAGGGGCTCAGGACAAATGTTGTAAGTGTGAGGGGTCCCCAGGAGGTTTGAGGAGGGGCTCTTAGGCAAGACTGCGGTCCCAGGACCTGTCTGTGAGGACTCCAAGCTGAGCTGGGTACTATTTGCACTCCTGGGGGCTTTGGGTCAGATAGGGGTTTGAGAGGCAGTAGCACTATGGTCCCAGGGGTCGTTTCTGGGAGGGAACTACGCGGGTCAGGTTGCAGAAGCTTTTCTGGGGGACCTGGGCCCGACCGGGTCCGAGGGATCATTTTGGAGAGACCAGGCCAAACAGAGTTCCGGGAGGGTCATTCTGGGGAGACCCAGGTGCGGGAATCCCGCGGGTAGTCTCAATGGGACCTGGACCATACTGGGACTCTGAAGATGGTTTTAGGGGGATTTGTGCCGGGCCAGGGTCCCGGGGGTCATTTTGCGAGGGAATCCAGGCCGGATTGGGGGTCCCAGGGTCGTCTCGAGGGACCCAGGACATATCGCGGGGAGCGTTTGGGGGGACCTGGGGTGGCCTGGGGTCCCATGCGGTCTCGAAAGGACGGGAGTGGGGCGAGGTCCCAGGGGTCGTTTGCGGGGGGAACACGGGACGAGTCGCGGGGGGAGGGGCGCCCCCGCCCACATAAAGGCCGGAGCGCGGCGGCCACACAAAGCGGGGCAGGGAGGCCAGGACCGCGGCGGGCAGGGCGGAGGGAAGGAGGAAAGCAGGGAAGGAGAGAAGGAGGGAGGGAGAGAGGGAGGGGGCCGGGAGGGCGGCCGCGCCTCACCTGATTGTCCATGGCTGGCGTCCCGCCCCGCCCCCGGGCCCCGCGTCGTTCACAGCAGCCGCTCAGCGCCGCCCCGCCGCCCTCATTGTCTGTCACGCACCGCCGCCGCTGCCGCCGCTCCGGGCCGCCAGCCCGCCCGCCAGCCCCGCGGAACCGGAAACCGCCGCCAGCCCCGGCCGCTCCACCGACCGCGGGGCCCCGACGCCGACTCGGCCCGCCGTCCCAATGGACAGCCTCCCGGGCCAATCCGCGGGCCAGACAACGGCTCTGAGGGCGAGACTTCCGGTCTGG